>OZ005655.1:194284995-194629995 GCA_963930645.1 Salticus scenicus | reverse complement strand
AAGTATTTGATATTACGGAAATTCTATTCTGCTAATACAATTAATTTTCCGAATTAATAACACTAGCAAAATAACAGTAAAATGTAAAAATCGAAAAATTTATACATTAAATTTTTAATAAATATATATAATACTTATTCGAATTACTGAAGTTAAATACTAATATTACGTTGACTCTTCGGTCAAAGTTCTCTACTGGTTTCATGTAACGTTGAACGGGATATCCCTTCCATGCATCGATTATAAAAGTAAAGCATATTACTAAAACTATAGTAATAATTGATTTAAATTTGTACTGATATTAAATATATGAAGAAAAAAATTTCGTAAATGTCATCAGGAAAATGTATATATATATATACATATATTATAATAATTTTCTAAATGTGAACAATAATTTTTATTAATTATTTTCAAAAATATTTTTAAGTTATTTGAAAATAAATTTTATTATGGAAGTTCTATTCTATTACTAATAAGATTATCTTTAACACGAAAATTGTGAATTTATAACATGTTATCACAATTCTAATTAACAACAGAGTAGATAAAAAAATTAAGAAGAAACATTATTCTATCTTTCTTTAAAAGCTTGATTTTCCATGTATTTTTTTATTATTATTAAAATTATTCAAATAATATGCTGCACTTTAAATAAATTCAGTTCTAAATTACTTTATACGCACTGGCAGCACTACTTATGTTACACTATTTACGTAAATTAGATGACTTACCGAAATTCGATTTACAATACACGTACTGGTCGTAGTGCTTCTAGAAAAAGTATATTATTTTGGGACGGAGTTTTCAACAGAATGTAATCTTCCAATAACGATTCGGTGAAAGATTAAGTTTTCAACTTCGTTTAACTGTAGAACTGGTTTTTCCTTTCATGCACCCACAAAGCCGAGAAACCAAATCAGTGCAACTGGTTGCAACAATAGCAAACTGCTATAGAAACTTAAATGACAATTTGAAATAAGTATTGTAAAAGACAAGGTAACAATTCGTTAAAAGCTTAATTTTCCCTATCAAATTCATCTAACTGTACAATAATATAATATTTTTTATTAATTATTTTCAAAATATTTGAAGCTATTCCTCTTTTAAATATTTAAAAAATAATTAAATGAAGATAAATTTTAGTATAGAAGTTCAACTCTATTACTAATAAGATTATCTTTAACACGAAAATTGTGAATTAGTAACATTTTATCATAATTCAAAATGACAACAGAGTAGATAAAAATTTAGGAAGAAAAATTATTCTATCTTTATTTAAAAGCTTAATTTTCAATGTATATTGTTTATTATTATTCAAATTCTATGCTACACTTTAAATAAATTCGTATCCAAATTACTGTATATGCGCTGGCAGCAGTGTGTCCAGTAAGTGTACCGTAAACCTAATTTATGTTACACTATTTACGTAAATTAGATGATTTACCAAAATTCGATTTACATTACAAGTACTGGTCGTAGTGCTTCTAGAAAATATTTATCTTGTTTTGGGACCAAATTTTTACCAGAATGTAATCTTCCAATAACAATACGGTAAAAGATTAACTTTGTTTACCTGTAGAACTGGTTTTTCCTTTCATACTCCCACAACGCCGAGAAAACAAATCAGTGCAACTGGTTGCAACAATAGCAAACTGCTACAGAAGTTCATAAGATAATTTGAAATAAGTATTGTATAAGATAAGATAACAATTCGGTAAAAGCTTAATTTTCACTATCAAATTCGTCTAAATCTGCAATAATTATAATAATTTTTATTAATTATTTTCAAAATATTTGAAGCTATTCCTCTTTTAATTATTTAAAAACTAATTAAATGAAGATAAATTTTAGTAAAGAAGTTCTATTCTGTTACTAATAAGTTTATCTTTAATCCGAAAATTGTGAATTAGTAACATTTTATCACAATTCAAAATGACAAAAAGGAAGATAAAAAAATAAGAAGAAAAAATATTCTATCTTTATTTAAAAGCTTAATTTTCCATGTATTTTATTTATTATTATTCAAATCATTCATATTCTATGCTACACTTTAAATAAATTCGGCTCCAAATTACTGTATATGCACTGGCAGCAGTTTGTCCAGTAATTGTACCATAAACCTCACGTAAATTAGATGATTTACAAAAATTCGATTTACATTACACGTACTGGTCGTAGTGCTTCTAGAAAATGTATCTTACTTTGGGACCGAGTTTTCACCAGAATGTAATCTTCCAATAACAATTCGGTAAAAGATTGTTTTCAACTTCGTTTAACTGTAGAACTGGTTTTTCCTTTCATGCACCCACAAAGCCGAGAAACCAAATCAGTGCAACTGGTTGCAACAATAGCAAGCTAATATAGAAGTTTAAATGACAATTTGAAATAAGTATTGTATAAGACAAGATAACAATTCGTTAAAAGCTTAATTATCCCTATCAACTTCGTTTAACTGTACAATAATTAGAATAATTTTTATTAATAATTTTCAAAATATTTGAAGCTATTCTTCTTTTAATTATTTTAAAAATTATTAAATGAAGATAATTTTTAGTATAGAAGTTCTATTCTGTTACTAATAAGATTATTTTTAACACAAAATTGTGAATTAGTAACATTTTATCACAATTCAAAATGACAACAGAGTAGATAAAAAATTAAGAAAAAAATTATTCTATCTTTATTTAAAAGCTTAATTTTCCATTTATTTTGTTTATTATTATTCAAATTATTCATTGCGTTCTATAATTTTTTAAAATTAATTTAAGAGATAATAATTACGATTGCAATGCTAATACCATTTCAATTTCTTTAATTTATATGTAGATTTAGCTAGAGCACCAATTTTTAACAATATTTGTTTTTTATACTCTCCCTGTTTCATTGAAATTCCTGCTGTTCAGTTTAGCAGAAAATATAATGCATTGATAAATTTCAACATAAGTTTTCGATAGCATTTTCCGATATTGTAACATAGCTGACCAATTGACTGAATTTAAGAGATTTATCCAACTTACAACAACAAGTAGTAGGAAATAAATCTTCAACCCCAGCCAATTACTGGACCGACCCCAATGCCGCAGGTCGAAGGGATGAAATTGAAGCAGGTCAGTAAATTCCTAACATGAGTATAACATGACGGGGAATAGGTTACCCTTACTTTGCAGCATTTTTGTATAATGGTCAGAAATATTTTAAAATTAACTGTACAAATATTATTTACTGATTATGACATTATGAAATTAAAATTATTACATTATAAAAAAGTAATATTTGTTTTATTTTCTTCTGTTTTCAATAAAAGAAAGTATTGTATTGGTAAAATTTTCGACTTTCAATATACGTTTTTTATACGTTTTGAAATGACATGAACACGAATGAACCATTTTTAGTGATATTACTCGTCGATCTATGTGTGTGTATGACAAAATATTTCTGAAAATTCCATATAGAGAACTAATAACATAATTTCTTAAAATGTTATATTTATCGCATGCTTGTTATGCACATCGCTAAACAGATGGCGCTGTTGTTACGTTTTATCATATTTTTTAGTATGGCAGTGTCAGACAGAATTTTGTATAAATGTACAGAATGCGGATTATTTTTAACCAGCAATCATTGTGAAAATAAAAGACAATATAATTTTGGTAGTTAACAATCAGCCAATATAAAATTATATTATATGTAGACTCACAACTTCTCTCCTGTGAGGAGAGATTTCGCCCGAAGAGTGCAGATTTTCAATATGCGTTTTAGCATACACAAATGCTTTCAAAAAGAATAGTTATACCATGTATAGGAGGTAATTTCAAAAGAATCCATATATATATATTCATTTTTTAACAGGAAATGCATTTTTTAAGGATGTTGTGTATAGAGCACTAAATTGATTTACTCTCGACCTTTAGTGTTATATTTTTTTATGAGATAAAAATCATATGCACTTATTATAAAAAAATAATTTTTGTATGTAATAATTATAATAAATATTAAAACCCGAATAAACTACTACGTCAGAAACGCCAAAAGAAAAATATTTGCATCGCAAATATTTTTCTTTTGTCGTTTCTGACGTAGTAGTTTATTCGGGTTTTAATATTTGACGCCAAGTCTCCTGTTATTATTTAATTATAACAAATAGTTTGCACTGCTTAAATTTATATGAGAAATTACAGAAGAAAGATTTATATAGGCAACAATCATATATTTTTCGAAAAAAAAAATGTTTTTAATAAGATTTTAACTGATGCTTTTTAAAAGAATTTCATTTATTTACATATTTATTTGTTTGTTTGTTTATTGTGAAGATGATACTTAAAAAATTTTCATGTATAATTTGGGTAAAATATATCCTGTTCAATATTCCATTTATTTTTTGTTTTATTGTTACAACAAAAATCGCAACAATTGTGACAACACACATATATATATACATATATATATATATATATGTATATATGTGTGTGTGTGTGTGACCTCTTATTTTAATAGCATTTAATATATATATATATATAAATTGTTTTCAATAAAATTTTAACTGATACTTTTTAACAGAATTTTATTTATTTATTTATTTATTTATTTTTGTAAAAATGCTTCCTAGAAATTTTGCATGCATAATTTAAGTAAAATATAACCTGCCCAGTGCTGCATTTGTCTTTTAGATAAATGTTACAACTTTCCCATGCTATACAGCGGTAAATTTCGATATCGTTCTACTTTGGGTATCGTGTAATCACTTAACTAAAATGCTTTCAAAAATGTATTCTAATTTACTTTGATATACATATTTTTTTTTCTCAAAGTGTTACATTTAATTGATAAAAATTTCAGAAAAATCATTAACATGGAATAGCAAAAACTCTCCAGTATTGTGATCTAGTTTTGTAGAACACTATAGAAACTTAAATATATAATTCTTGTAAATGCGGTAAATCACAGTACAGAGTCGCCATCTGTTTGGCGATATGCGCCTAAAGTTGAAAACACCAATTACGTTGAGGTGCAACTAATGTTTTACGAATATTTTATGAATAAAAAAAAAGTAAAGATTTGAAAAAAAAAAAGTAAGTTAAAATGCTTAATAACGTATCGAATCTAGTAAGATTTTAATTTAATAAATAAAAGATCATTATATTTCTGTTAAAACAATGAGGTATACGGACTCATCAAATGCACAGCTCATGAAATTAATTTCTAACAGCAATGAGTAAATTCACAGTTAAAATTTTTTGTGTATCTGTGTATGGACACTATGAATAGGCATTAAGGAACGGTGGTCGTTATAAATCTATTTTATTTATTGTTATGACGGAATTATAAAAATAATAAAAACTTTTATAGATCATTTTTAAATATATAAATAAATAAATAAATATATATATATATATCCTGCAAAAAATAATTAATAATATATATGCCAATTATTATTTAATAAAAAGAATTAAATTTTAAATTTTAAATTTCTAATTTTTTTTTTTAAACTATACGTTATAAGTAATTTTCCCCCCTCAAATTAAATTATTATAATCTGAAAATATATTCTAAAAATATTTGGGTAATAATTTATAGATTTATTGATAAATTATTTTTTAAAAACTAATTTTATGTTTAAAATGTCCAAGAAAATTCAGCATTTAAACATTGTGTTTAAAAAATATTATCAAATTTTAATAAGAATAAATGAAGGAAAAAATTAAAAAATGGCATGTAACATTTAAATAAGCTGAAATTTAAAAAATATTAAAAATTTTGAATTAAAATTTTTAAAATGGAATTTTTTCTTAATATTTCAATGCACTGATTATTGTCATATTTCAATGCCTACGCGTATGGAAATTTTCATAATTCTAAGACAGTAATTTCCTAAACAGATACTTAATGTCAGCTATTCCTTTGAACACTTTAGGTGCATGTGGACAGCTCGTTTCTTCTTCTGCTTTTTTTAAAACCTCTTTGCCTGTAAAAGCTGTTTTATGGCAGCAGAACTATATGTGCGCGAAAACTAAGAGCGTTTCTTTATACCATTTGTCTCATTTTTGGAAGAATAAAAATAAAATGTTGTAACTCACTGAAATACTTTTTTATCGTTTCATAGTGATGATTGTTTGAAATAAATCTTAATAGTATTATAAATTAAATTAAAAAAACATGATATGTTTATATCGACGCAATGAAAGTTAAAATATGTACAGCATCATTGGTTTGTTTTTTTATATGATTTCGATCATAATAAAAGTTTCAAATATTGCATAGCGAATTTGAAATTTAATTAAAAGTAACTTGATAATCAATAATTTCAGATTTTCGCATTGCATTTTATATAGATCGCAATTTCTAAATTTATTGAAATCATTATAATGTATTTTAGTTGAGTATAATGTTGAGTATATTACTCTATTTAGTTTTGTAACAACTTTAAGTTTTCCATTAATGTTTGAAATGGTTTTCTAGATAGCTTTTCTTCCCAAAATATGAAATTTCTTCAGAATACAATTATAAATATAAGAATTATTTTTTTAAATATCACTGTAGCAAAAATAAAAAATGAAGAAAGTGAGTTAAAAATCCATATACTACATACATAAAATAAAAATAGGAACAATAATAAAAATGATAAGATCTTAAGGAAAATAAAAATATTTTGAATATGCAATTTTAATAAATTTTATTTTTTTGGTATTATAGAATGCTTCTTTTGCTTTAATGCAAATATTAACAACTTACGACTCATTAACCTCGTCTCATTACGACTCATTACCGCCACGTCTTCTTTTTTTCCTATCTTTAAAACTAACATAAATAGGATATGTAAATTTTTACAAGAATACATTGAAAATGCTAATTGTATATAAATAATATTATATATCATTGTTCTAAATTTTTAAAATGAACTCATTAAAACTTTTTTTGCATTTAAAAAACTTTTTCAAAACAAAGAAATTTTACATATTATATTTGAAATTGTTTTTTCTTTTTTTTTCAGGGTAAAACTTTATTGTTATTGTTATTGTTATTATTATTATTATTTTAAATGTAAGAAAAAGGATTTGTCTATCAAAATTTAATTTTTTAAATTAAATATATATAAGACGGGATAGAAATTTAATGCATATTATAAAGTTTAATATAAAATTGATAATAATGTAGAAAAGTGTGGTTTGTATTGCAATTTTTCCTACGTTAAAATGTTTTTTTTAAGGGGGGGGGGGGGCGGGAATCCAAATTTTGTTCCTACAGGTCACTGTACCTTAAAAAGTATCAAAAACGTTAGGCAAACACTTAAAATGTATTTACATTTTGAAATTCACAATATTTTAATATGATCACTGTTTATAGCTCGGACCACATTCAAAAGGTAATCCGATTAATTTTATCAGTTTACTTGCTTTTATTGTAGAAATAATGAAAGCTGTGCATTTGTTTGCGTCTTCAATATTTGTTAGCCACAGAGAAAATGTACACTTTGTCCTTCGTAGTTACTTAGAAAAAATCAAGAGTGATTAAATCCGGGAGTGTAAGTGGCTATAGAAAAACTACAAGAAGGCAAGTAGCGTAGCGCCATCTGATGGAAATATTTAAAAATAATCTTTTACTTACTTAAATCAAAATTCTCCCCGTAACCAGTATTGTAATGCAAACCGAGCTTTCGTATGCTATTTATTTGATTTTATATTGAAGTTTAAAATGTGTCAAGGACTTTTTGCACTTTTTTTATAACTGTTAATATTCAAAAGATTTATAGAAAATGCGTTAATTGAGTATTTTTCTGGGTTAATTCAATGCAAGAAAAGTATCAGTTAAGCTTTTAAGCATTTATACTATAATTTCATAATGAGTATAATATATTTTATTTTATTTTATTTATTTATTTTTTTATGCTTATATAAGCTTATCTGAAAAATAAAAATTTTCTTATAGAAATATTTTTATGATTTTGCTGTGATTTGTGAGTAAAAATGTATGTATCTTCTTTTTTTGAATTTACTACAAAAGGCTATGATGGCATTTGTATCATTGTTCAACTGTTGCCGCTAAACTCAATCATTTTAATCTATTGTTCTCCAAACATTGTTATAGTTTTCGTTTATGAACCTCAATAAAATAATTCTTAAAGTTCTATATATACTTCATATTTCACTGAAAATATGTCGTTCTAAGCTTCAATGATTTATCGCACTTTGTTTCAATGAGAAAATTTAGTTTGAGTAAAAAATACTCAGCATATTATCGCTCATAGACTTTAATATACTCAAATTGTTTTGAGTGGCTTTTTGAAAGGATTAAACTTCTATATTCATAATTTTACATGATAAATATGCTGTAATTGCCCTTAATAGCATTTTTTTTGTGTGTGAGTATTTGGAAAAAATAACTAGCTGTAAAATATGCAACAATGTATTTCTAACATACATTCTCCCCCCCCCCCCCCCCCCAGGAATTTTGCTTTATGGAACGGACAGTGCTATAATTCTTAAACTATGAATAATTAAGAAAATTATTAAAATAGACTTTTAAACTATTAAAAATGAAGCTGAATAAAAGGCGCTTATGTGTTCATGCTTTGTTCTCTTAAACGTACACTGAAATATTTGGGAATGTCAGCGCCATCTGTTACAAAAAGTGTTAACTATTTTAAATATTACTACACAAAGTTTACAACCTAGTGGATTAAAATCATACTTGTTTCATGTAGATGTTAATATATCAGTAGTTTGAATTGAGGTCTGCACGGGCCGAAATTTTGAGGCCTGGGCCCATCGCGTCCCAGTAAGATTTATAAAAAATCGATTCGGGCGATTTATAAAAAATCGATTCCGTTTTTTTTGGAATATATGGTTTGGCCCAGCCCGTCCCGATCCAATATATATATATATAACAACATTAAAAAAAAAAAAAAAAAAAAAAAAAAAAAAAACATGGATTACTTATGAAAATTTTCTTAATATGTTTTTCAGAGGTTTCATATAGCCAAGCAATATATTATCTATTAACAAAATTACTGATATTTTGAAGACAATTACATATGAACAGATATTCATTAATACTAGCAGGCAGACAGACAGAAAATCAAACAGAAACCAAACAATGAAGGAAAGCATTATAATTGGTTAATACTACTAAAAGTATGCTTTCATCCATTTCCACTTATATCCAGTAATATACCCGAATCTTTTTATGGGATCAAAACATTAAAGTTAATCCAAACATTTTCAGTCTAAAGAGGTTTTTGCGCATCTGAAAGATGGTGCTAATTTCATTACAATTAGCGCCTTGGAAAGTAGCGGAAATTTTCTTAAATACATGCTTCACAGTCCTAACACGCTGGAAACTGTAGGACACAAAAACTCGTAGACAGCAATATATCTAGTTTCTTTTGTTTGTACTTGTCATAAACTAGTACAAACATGCATACGATTTTGAATAGGAAACCTGATATTGTGACATTAAATAACATACATCAGTTTCGAAATCATGCTAAAAATGTTTGCGGAAATCAGGGTTCGAATGGACACTGTCAGACAATCAAGTTGAAGTTGTAAACACTTTCTAGCAAAACAAAATCTTTTTTTTTTTTTTTGTTAATTAACAAGAAACGTAAAAAAAAAAAAAATAAATAAAACTCCAGGCCGACACGGCCCAGAATGTATTTATTCCAGGCATTGCCCGGCCCAAGTATACACAAAAACAATTAAGCCCGAACCTGGCCTTGACTAAGGAGGCGAAAGAACATTAAGCCCAAGCTCGGCATGGCCCAGACCAAATTGAATAAAATAACACGAGATAGAAAAAAAATATATATTTATTTATTTGTTTTAATACACAAGGAGAAAGATCATTCTAAATAAAATCCACAATTATTCCAAATAAAAAAATTAAATTCATTAATAATTTTCTCTTTTAAACATTTTCCTTTTAATTTGGCGATTTTCAGTTGGAAAAATAAATTTATTTTTATTTAGAATATTAAGAAAAAAAAGTTTTAAACAAAATTTAAAATGATACTTGATGTCCTATTCAAAAAATATTTTAGTTCTACCTTCAATGCTTTGAAAATTTAGTTGAAAATTTTAATATTGAAAAAATTCTTTTAGCTTTGAAAAATGACTAATTCTTCTGATTTAGCTATTTGATTTATTATAATTTATTTTTTATATATTTAGATTACTTTTCATTTGATTTGTATTATTAAATGATGCAAAAAAGTGTATTCTATGAAAAACAGTTATCGAAGAATTTAACATTCAATGAAAGTTATACAGATAAGAATTTAGATACTGTATAGACAACGAATGCTAATTTCTTTTAAAAAATAGTAATAATACTAGACACATTTATCCTGACAAAAACTGAAATACTGTGTATTCAATTTTTATAAAAACTGACAAAAGTATACATAATTGCCGCATTCACAAAATTTAATTAAAGTCTATTTAATATTTAATAGTGATATTTAACTGCGGGAAAGATGATGAAATAAATGTATTTTCTGAGTATGTGTTTGCAGAAGAGGAGGGAAAACTCTATCTTTCGTTCGATTGATTAAAATAAATATCACCGGACGACCAGGTAGCTTAGTTGATAGACCAATTTTATGATATTTCAAAGGAAACAAGGTCAAAGCCTTGCCTTGGTCACTTTTCGCAATTACTAAATTTTATTCAAATATTTCATTAAAAATGTGTGTAACATTATACTTTTTACTGTATTTAGGTTAATGTATCTTTATATATTTGTATTAGATTAAATAAATAAATATATATATATCAATTTTTAAATGCTCCCCCCCTTTCTTTTTTCAAAAGATATAATTTGCCCTTTATAATGAATATCACTTACAAATGCGATCTGTATGTTGCTCTTTTAAAATAACACAGGTCGATATGTAAAATTTTGATTTTATAATTTTGGCTGATCTTTATGTTTTTTGGTGTGCTGAAACCGAAAATGAAGCCAGTTTTTCTCTATCACGTATAGATTTTTATCAATACATGGTGCCTGCCTATACAATTTCTTCCATTACTCTTCCACCAATATAATTATATAATAAGTTTTATAGTGTATTTCCATGATTAATAGATGATAATTACAATAATAGATGCCTATTGTTGTAATTGTGACGCACTAGTGCGACTTAAAACCATATCAACCAACCAACCAACCGATTGTTATGGTGGTATATGAAAGAAATCGTGTCGGTAAACACCCTGTATTGACAAATATCTATACGGGATAGAAAAAAATAGGCTGCATTTTCGGTTTCAGCATATCAAAAAAACATAAAGATCAACTGAAATCATCAAATCAAATTTTATCAACTTCATTTTTGTAGGTCTGTGTAATTTATGTTGGTATGTCTGGCTTCTTTGTCTGAGCATTTTGACTCATACTGATTTTGTTATCTGTTTGTATGTGTAAAATAGAAAAATACTTATCAAAAGGTTCTCGTATAACAGTACTTCAATTATATTTCAAACATTTAAAACTCATGAATGAGATTTTCACATAAACGACCCCAACCAGAAGGGTAGCAGTTCGTGTCGTAGCTTAAAGTTGTCGCGTGCCGGATTAACTCTCAGTCCAGGTATGGGTGCTTGTCGTATTTCCTGACCCCAATCAGCAAGTTCCGCTCTAATAAGCATCTCTCTACAAAAAAAAATCATTCTATGGAGTCAAAATCAAATCCGCTTCATTGGAGAGATACTTAGTCAGAAGTATTACTTGAAACACTTAATATAGGTTTTTGTATTAAACCTGTATAAGAAGATAATATGTTTGTCGAAATATATAATAAAGGGGAAAAAAGTAGTTTTAAACGTTAAGTTAACGAATAATTAAATGTACAGTTGTAGTTGCATTTTTCTAGGTTTTGGTTTAGTTTGGGTGTGTCACACTGTAGTCATTTTTCACACTTTAATATTTATTAGAACAGGACCTACGAGTCATTAGTCTCATAATAAATATTTTGTTAGTCATAGACAGGAACCACCTTTTTTTACCATTTAAAAAAAAAAAAAAAAGACTATTAAAAATGCTGTAAAAAACGATAAAAATGTTTTGTATGGAAATAATGGCGAAAAAAAAGCTAAAATTTCATTATTGTGTTTGATTAATATAACATTAACCATGGAATTACTATTCTATGTTCTGTTCATAACACTTTCAAACCACTTTAACTTATTTATTGTAATTTATAAAAGTTTATATGTATAATATGAAAAGACCCTTTTTGTATTAATTTCATTTAAAATTAAAATTTGAAAAGGAAATTTGTAGTCTTTTTTATAAAACTTTTATTTGCGATAAAAATATATAACTTCTTTAGAGTGATAACAAAGTTATGGATTAAAAATCCTTTTCTGCATAATAACATGGATTGTATGGCAAAAAATAAAGAGACTAAAAATATGTTTTCTGTACCTAGCTTTAAGTAAGAGTACGAAGATTTATTTACAGAATTAAAAACTTTTTTTTTTTTTTAATATTTTATTTATAAATATTTTAATGTATTACTTATTAACATACATTAAATTTGAACTTAATTTATAAATAGCAGCTGTTTTTTATTATTATTATTATTATTCATAAAAACTATGAATAAGAAAGGGCTATAAAGATGTGCACTGTGTTTTAACGGTAGTCTACATTTTCTTAAACACACTTTAGAATATCAATATAAATATTTATAAGGCTTATTGTTATTATTTGTACAGTAAAATCTCTGAGATTATCGATCGGTTTAATCGTGATTTCTATATTTTTGCTACTATAAATCACGATGGGTTTAAAAAGAACAATAATTTATACGTTAGATACACAGTTAAATTTTAAAGAAAATAAATTCTGAAGACAAAATATCAAGGAAAATATGTAAAGGAATGTTATGGATAATATTTGAATACCATTCGTATTCGGAAGTACTGTATATTTAAAATATCTATTAAATAATTTAGTCAGCTGCATTAAATTTGAACTTATTTTATACGTACCAGTTTATATTATTATTATTATTATTATTATTATTATTATATCATTAATTTTTTTTTTCACAAAAAGCTTGGATTAGGGATGACGATAAAGTTGGTTGGTTGGTTTTAACGTCAACTAGTACTACGCTATGGGTAACTGGCGACGGTCTGAGACGAACTCCCAAAGAATGGTCCGTAGACATGCCATCACAGTTTTGATTCACTACGCAGGAAATATCTTCTTCGCTTCGGTGACCCCCAGATGTATAATTTGGATGTGAACACGGAGAACATTGCGGCCAGGACAGATTTTACGTGCACCAGCCATCATTAATGCAGACGACGGTCTTGGCCGCCCGAGTATCGAACACGCAATCTTCCAATTGCGAGCTCTGCGCTTTACTGACCGGAATACCACGGCCTTTTGGATGACAATGAAGACATGCACGATATTTTCGGTGTAGACCATTTTTCTCAAGAACATTTTAGGATATTCATATCAATATTCGCATTGTCAAATGAGATTATTATTTTTAAATGGTGACAAGTATGTCTTTAAAGCACTAAAAAAAAATGTATAATTACAAATTATTTTGTATTTGTATCAAAACTTCAATTCATATACTTTTGCTACTTTTATTCCCCCTCCCCCTTTTCCTTTTAGTTTTATTGAGTTCCAAAATTCTGAAGATTACATCGTCCATAGAGTTTCTTGAATTACATTCTAAAAACTGAATATTTTTGTGTTATATATATAAAAAAAAAAAAAAAAAAAATAGACCTTCACATTGATCTTGATCTACTTAAACACCCGTGACCTAGTTTTATGACGTTTCTTAGAAAATTTTACAAGATTATTCCCCCATAAAGAAAAAAACAGGTGGAAATATTTACATCCTTTGAACTTCCTCAAACATACCGAGGATCTGATTTCAAGGAAGTCATGCACTTCCTCTCCTTACTTGAATGTATAAATGTTTGTATGTCACAAGAGGGTACAGACGTTATTTCTAATATTCGCAGGACTTATTGTGCTATGAAGAAAATTTGAAAGCTCGTCACTGTAGAAATTTTAGGAGTCATAAAATATAGCTATTTGCATAAATCATGCTTATTTATCATATTATATATTGCCAATATAAAACTTGATAGTTTACATTGGGGTCAGAAACGGTAACTGCAAAAAGATTTAAAAATTCGTAAAAGATTTGTGAATGGTATTTCTTTGTTAATTTTGGACTTGAAACTTAAAATGCTGTTTTAAGAAGGAATCTTCATCATTCGTTTTAATCCAATTTAAACGTTCAATGCGCAGCGTACGTCCTTAACGAGGACATAATTGCAGCTACAAAAATTCTTTCCAGAACATTACAATAAAATTTTACTTTTATAACTTAGAGAAAAATTACTTTTAATAAATAATTTACCTTTACTGTAAATTATAGCGGCTTTTTACATTAAATAAGTATAAATACCTTACCCCCTCAAAGAGCTAATCCAGTAACATTTGTGTGATTAACAGACTAGTAAAATTTGAAAAAAAAAAAAAAACATTGAAAACGTTGAACTCAAAAAAAAAAAAAAAAAAAAAAAAAAACAAGAAATAAAATTCAAATAAAAATATATATTATTAATCTATTTTTATATTTTTAGCTTGTTTTTATCTCACTAATGTTTTATAATTTGATCATATCTACCAGTTTATTTTATTGGATTGCAAACAATAATGTGTTGCCGCTTTGTTTGCAGCACTCGTGCTAAATTGTTCGCCTGACGAAGGATCGTGTCTTCTTTCGATCCGAAACAGTTGTTGCGAGTTCTTACACTTTATGCTGTTTATTCGAAGTTTTGTACTTATTAACCCAGTATATTGTCTGTAAACTATATGCACATCACATTCTGTACTTAAATTGAGTTTTACATGTAAAACACTTAACACAAAATGAAATGCATTTCTAGCAATTTCCAAGTGAAGCCCCCAGTATATCCAAATACTTTGGGTGTCCCTGTAAACGAATGTTGAATGATTTCCATATTGCAATCTACACGAAACATTATTTTATGCATATAAAAAATATGTTTTTTTTCAATTTTGTTTAAGTCAGCCTGCACTGTACTTACCAAAAATTTCCCATCCTTTCCGTGGAGGATCAAAATTGTGTTGGCATGCCTCCGGACCATTCTTAGAGGAGCGTATAAGACCGTCGCCAATTACCCATAGCGCAGTACTAGTGCGATGTTAAAATTAACCAACCTAAAATGAGATGCAATAATGACTTCCCTCTTTGTTTTTGAAGCAACACTTTACATATGCTTTAACATT
Organism: Salticus scenicus; assembly: GCA_963930645.1. Classification (NCBI taxonomy): domain Eukaryota; kingdom Metazoa; phylum Arthropoda; class Arachnida; order Araneae; family Salticidae; genus Salticus; species Salticus scenicus. Next base: position 194,614,698 of record OZ005655.1, on the reverse strand, counting down.
ATTCAATGTCTCTTTCTATAAATTCATGTGGTATCCAATTTTTCCCCCAATAAATACTTCCTATTACTTTTAAACGCTTATTAACAATCGATAAGTTCACATTCAGTGTTTCATACAGATTAATAAGTGTCTGTAATGAATATTTTGCCAATAGTTCCTCTAATTGTCCAGCGTTCTACTTTTCCGACTGTCCCGGCTGCATTTTGTCACTCATTACAAAATCATTGTCTTTAAATAATTGAAAATCACTCTCTGCCGCACATTTTTTCCGACTGAGCATTTTCTTCATACACCTAAACTAGCAAACGATGAATTTTCGCATCAGAGTTTTTGAGCTGAAAGCAGAAGAATAACCTTTTGCGTAAATGCAGTTTTTTAGGTGGAAAACCCGACATATTCAAGGTACGAAATATGTACCGTATTTTCCGGCGTATAACGCGCAGGTCACATAAATGAGTTACACACCAGAAAATTTAATTTACAAATGAATCTATATTTGTAAGAAACAAAAACTTGTTAAAAAGTAGTATTTACTGCAAATTTAAATTTCCGGTGTATAATTGATTTAACAAACCTGTTCGTTATACGTCGGAAAATACCTACAGTCGGCTGCAAAATTATTCGAGCACTAGCAATAATCCCTGTCTAAAAAAAGTACACTTAATACTGCTTTGTTAAATAAATCCTTATCGAGTCATGTTCTTAGTCAGTCTAAGAACATGATTCGACAAGGATTTATTTAACAAAACAGTCTTAAGTGTACTTTTTTAATATAGGAATTATTGGCTAGTGCTCGAAACATTATGCTGCAGACTGTATGTTCCTTTCACTCCACTTTAAAGTCGTACACAGGTCTGAAAACCTAAGGTTTATACCGTTAAATATTTTTGCTTTCACTGCATGCTATGTTGCGATAGCACATGTGCTGCCCTCTCTTCGTCAACAGAGATAATTAATTAAAGCACCCAGTAGTTTTTATAGCGAGTATGCATAGTTATAGCATATTATTTTTACAGTCGGTAACAAAAGTGTCCGAACACTGGCAAAAATTCCTATGTAAAAATGTATACTTCATACGGTTTTGTTAAATAAATCCATGTGGAATCCTCTTCTTCGTCAGTCTAAGAACATGATTCGATAAGGATTTATTTAACAGAACTGTATGAAGTGCACATTTTTTACTTAGGGATTTTTGCTAGTTTTCGGACACTTTTGTTACCCACTATACGTCTATTAACGTAGCCATTTTTATAATTCTCATACAGTAGAAACTATATTGTTGCAACCCTAAGTTTGCATATAAAATATCATATGTAAATACCCTATTTTAGTTTGATTAATGTCTGATTTGCAGAGTTTACCATAGTGCACTTTATATAGTTTAAGCTATTCGTTCTATACTTTAAAACTTCTCATTAAACTTAATTTATTTAAAAAAAAAAACTTTAAAATTTCTGAGTTGTATATGCTACAATATATGATTTAGCGCAAAAGGTTTATTTTTATAGCTATTCCTTAATGGATAGTTAAGTTATATTTATAACTATCAGCATTACCTTTATTTTACTGTTAATTATCATTTTTTGAGGGTAAAAAATTAACTTTGAAAATCTGAATGAGAATATATGTATAATACGTGTATGTAAACTTCTTTCATTTTAGAATAGGCTCGAATATATGTAAATGTTGATTGCTTCAAGTTGTAATTTTAAACATTGCTCGCAATTTGAAAAATAAAATATTATTATGTTATAAATTTCTTAAAGATTTTTTTTTTTTTTTTAATATCATATGAGAACAAAAGCGTAAGTTGTAGAATTTGTTTTCAAATCAATTAAATATTTTTTTTCGAGTTTTTTTTTTTAAACATATACAAGGATAAGATCAGTGTTGTAACTCCAAAATGAACTTTTTTATTCATGATCTACTACAGTTTTGATAACAATACAATATTATTATCTGACTTATACAATAGTATATCAAATTAGACAAGTATTCTCATACAAAATTAGTGGTGGATATTGCATAAAATTTGTATGTATAAATAGTTACAATGATTATGATATGCTAAAATGAAGCAGAGCTACCACTGATAAATTAAATTATTTAAGTTTTTACTCTTAACTATATAAACAAAATTTCATTTATATTATTTTAAGTACCTTATTTCAGGGCAATATATTTTTTACAGTGAATCAAGACGCAGCCTTCATTCGTAGTTAAAGAATGCATAAGAAAATTGAAATAGTTTCTGGACGTAATCCAATTTTAAAAATCGATCACATTATTTCTGCTCTATTCTTCTACTGGATTTGTGGTAGAAAATGAAAACATTTTTTATCTTTCCTTGTAAGTTCGAACTCTGCTTTAGAATTTTATATTACTTCACGCATCAAATTTATTTTAAAAGTTACATTTGTTATACATTTGTGTTAATTTGTCAACGTCCATTTGTTTACTTTAAAAATACTGTCATATAAATATGAAATATTTGAGATCGAATTGATAAAGTTAACTATAAAATATGCATCAAATAAAATATGCAATAATAAAAAAATGTATTATTATAACTTCTTTATGAAAAGAGAACAACTATATTATTATTAAAAAGCCCCTTTTAAATTTAAAAGCCTTGCAATTATCTTGACATTGTTTGTGTAAAAGTGAACCTAAAGGACATTTATGTGGCGATATTTTTTTCTTATTAATATTAGACAGATTATTAAACATTAAAGAACTAATTGTTCAGTGAACAATTAATTTCCTTGCTTTAGAATTTAAACAGAACATAAATATTATAGATATATGTAAGTTTCTCTCCTAAAAAGTAGAATAACTAATTTCTTGGTATTTTACATGTGTTACATATATCATTACTGATTTCATTTAATCAAGAGGGGAATTTTTTTAATACAATAATGAGTTTGAAATTTATTTTGAATGTATATCCCCATGACATATTCATGATACTAATAAAGATATTTTTTGATTGTGAAATTTGAGGAGATAAATTATCTCTAAAGGAGATCTTTGTTAAGACACGTGTAATTGATATTAAGATTACAAACACATCTTCTAAAATTATACTTTATTTAAAAATATTTTAAAATTATCCAAATCTTTTCGCTTTAAAAAATCAAAGCATCATGGGTTTTAATAAATGTTTCCAGTGAGCAGTTTTTATATATTTTTTATATTTTACGGTTGACAATTAAGACCTTTAGTAAATTGAGAAGTGCTGAACAAAAGCAATAATAACTTGTGGAGTCTGCTGAAAGTTGGATCAATGATGAGCGAAGAAAAGGAAGGATTCATGATTGCCAAAACACTGTATGTAGGAGTTGTAACTATTGTAAAATCAACAAAGTGCTGCAAGTAGAAGCTGTAAATATTGTAGGGTCAACAAAGTGCTGCAAGTAGAAGCTGTAACTATTGTAGTATCATCAAAATGCTGCCTGTAGAAGATGCAACTGTTGTAAGTGAAATATTTGCAATGCAGGATCGTACTTCAACAATTTGGACAGTAAAAAAGTAAAAAGATATTGTAGTATCACCAAAATGCTGCATGCAGGAACCGAATAGTTTTGGTTTTATAAAAATTATAAAAATGTTCCACATAAAATGCAACGCACTAACATTTTTTGGGGTATTCCTGTACACAAATCATTTGTACAGGACATTTTAAAGTCATTTTAAAGTCATTTTAAATAGGAAACATTCCACAGTGAATTGGAATAACATATATCCTTTTTTAAACACATGAAAATACACTGTTAAAAATGAGCTAAATTGTCTCAAAATATCTCCGAAACAATATATACTTAAATTTGAAAACCCATGTACTCTTTTTTGAGTATATTGACATGTCAAACATGAAACTGGGATTCTTATTGGTCAATCCCATTTTTGAGCATGCCAATATACTCAAAAATGAGTACATGGGTTTTAAAATTTAAGTATATATTGTTTCGGAGCTATTTTGAGACAATTTAGCTCATTTTTAAGAAACCATTTTTAACAATGTATTTACGAATGCTGGAGACGGGCAGGCGGAAAGATAAACAAGCGGACAGTCGAAGAGATATATACAATAATTCAAATTTTATTAACATTTAAAAATTGTTAGAATGTGATGAAAACACTTAAAGTAAATGAAAAGGCAATTCCATTAATTTTCCAACAATAACCTTTAATATAACTGAAAATTTTTTTGTGACTTTATGAATCTGATTGCTAATCATACTATATTCTATAGAAAGCATTCTTTTATGTATATGAATAACATTTCCATTTAATAACAATCAATTTAATTAAGATTTGTGAAAAGTAAAATTATTAAAATATGGTTCACAAATATGCCTCTCATAGAACGCAATGCTTTGGAATACTTTTTATTGTCCCTGTAAACAAACCAGTAGTGGTATTTAGTCCATTTTCAATAGAAAACATCCGATAGTGAACTTGAATAACATATTTCACTTTCATTAATATTTGTGTAAAGTAAAAGTATTAAAACATGGTTTATAGAAATACCCCTCATGAAACACAATGCTTTGAAATACTTTTGGGTGTTCCTGTACACAAACTAGTAGAAGTATTCCCTCCATTTTTAATAGCAAACATTCGATAGGGAAATTCAATAACATATATCAGTTTCAACAAATCCCATGAATATTTACGGTAGTAAGATCGCGGGTGGACAGTCAGACGAACAGACAGACAAACCGAAGTCATTAACATTTTTCAACATTGTTAGGAAATGTTAAAAAGTAACTATGAAAAATAATATAATTTCATTTCTAACATTATCATTCACCCATGATAATATTACTTCTTTGTTACGCAGGATGTATTTTGTTATTTTCCATGAAGCAAAACTTTCATTTTAACTTTCAAATTCGACGTTTTAATGATTAGGTCTCATTAAGTTTAAGGAAAATATAACAGTGCACTGTAAAGTACAACGTAATTTTTAAAGCAAAATGTGCCAGCACCCACTTTTAATGCAAAATGTGCCAGCACCCTAAAACTCCAAATTATATTTAACACATTATTTATATTAGTTGAATTTACATATACAAATATAATGTATATAATGTATATACAAATATAATTAGGTCTCATTAAGTTTAAGGAAAATATAACAGTGCACTGTAAAGTACAACGTAATTTTTAAAGCAAAATGTGCCAATACAAATATAATGTATATAATGTATATACAAATATAATTAGATCTCATTAAGTTTAAGGAAAATATAACAGTGCACTGTAAAGTACAACGTAATTTTTACAGCAAAATGTGCCAACACCCACTTTTGCCAGTACATTCTGCTGTTAAATGGGATAATTTACAGAGGAAATATCTCAAAAAATGGTCTTTTACATATGTTTCTACTGTAGGGGAGACTGGGCACAGTGGACATAGGGGAACAGTGGACTACCCCTATTTAAATCTCTTAATATTTAACTCTTATAGTTTATATTGAGACTTATAGATGGAAGCATGGTACTACTTTTATACATCCAAAAAACCCCATGGTAAATGCTATGGTAGCCAATTTATACAACTTTTATGTTTTGAGCTGCTCAAAGTAATTTTTCAAGTTTGATGTTTTTTAATTTTATCAGGACAGAACTATTGACTGCAAGTATTGGATAGTTGTTAAGAAAAGCTAAGATATTGTTGTTTTTAAATTTATAAAAATTATTAGCATATTTATAGTCTATATAGAATTTTAATATTACTAGCTGGAACCCATCGAATTCGACGGTCACTTTATTGACTGAAATGTTTCAAAAATTGTCGCATCACTATTCAAATGTATTTCAAGTTAAAACATCTAATTTACGACATTTCACTTAAAAAAAGCAATTCGGAAAAATGCTTATAAATAGAAATTAACCTTAAATTTGTATGATTTCATATCTTTAACTCGATTTCGCTTGAATTTCTATTTTTAAATAAAAGCATCGCAAAAATAATAATAATAATAATAATAATAATAATAATCAGCTGTAACAAAAAAATTACCTCAAACTAAAAAAACTCTGATTTGTGACCCCCAAGGCCTAAGGCGGCGCATACGCCAGCCGCTAATAACATACAAAAAATAACCTGGAACTGAACGAACCCGCTCGGTGTTACCCAGGCCCATGATACCTTAAATTTATATGATTTTATATCTTTAACTCGATCTTGTTTGAATTTCTGTTTTTGAATGAAAGCATCACGAAAAAAATTACCTCGAACCCAATGAAACTCTGTCTTGTGACACCGGTGCCTGCAGCAGCGCCACGGGCCGCTAATGTAAAAAAAATTCCTAAAAATTAATCTGGAACCGAATAAACCGGCCCGGTGTTGCCCGGGCCCATGATAATAACCTTAAATTTGTAGGATTTTATATCTTTAACTCGATTTTGTTTGAATTTCTATTTTTAAATGAAAGCATCACGAAAAAAATAATCAGCTGTAACAAAACAATTACCTCGAACCAAACGAAACTCTACCCTGTGACAGTGCATACACGGATCGCTAATAGCATGAAAAAATTCCCAAAAATTAACCTTGAACCAAACGAACCTTTGACTCGTGTTTCCGCTGCCTGTGGCTGCGGCACTGTATAACAGGCATGCTACGCAAAATTCACTTTCCTCCACCAGGACGCGTAGTATGTTATATACGAACATCACCAGTTGCCTTGAATTTCCCTTTTAAATAAAGTGTCACATGGTGGTGTCAACTGCAAAATCCTTTATTTACACTTTTCACCACCAGGGATACAGTGTGTTCTGTACGAACATCACCAACGGTCAGGAAATACTAAGACCTTTAAAAAAAATGTAACATGATAGGGTCTACTACAAAATCACCTAGCTCTATTTTTCACCACCAGGGGGGCGCACTATATTGTATACAAATATCTCCAATCTACATGAAATTGCAAGACCTTTAAAATGAGGTGCTACATGTGTGGGTCTAGAACGGATTTCCCTCTCAAACTAATTTCCTCCTCAAAAATCGAAAATTCCAAAAATCGCAGAAATTGATTTTTTAGTATTAGAGTCTAGTCCCCCCATGTACAACTTCTTCACCATGAAGTAATTTGGAGCTGAGTAAAGCTCGCAAAGGTTTTTTAACCTCTGCCCCCCAGGGGGGGGGGGAAATGTTCGACCTTTTTTTTTTTCTCTTATGATGACAAATCTACAGACCCGGCGTGGTTTACAGTGATGGTGATAGGGTAATTTGTAAATATTGGGTTAAATTTTCACAATTTTCTATTTTAAAAAAAAAGCAAGGTGTGTATGCATTATTATTATTATTATTATTATTTTTTTTGTTATTATCTTATTTCTTTTACTTAGTTAAAGTTTATACTTGGAATTCTAGAGTATTGTAATAGTACTGAAAGATGTGTTCCTTTCCTGTTAACATTTGTATACATTTATATGAAATGTTAGTGTTAAAATTTTAACCTTCTTACTACTTTGTATGTATTTATACGAAATATTACTATTAGTATTTTTTAATGTTTTGTGTGCATATAGCATTGGGTTGTTCGATAAATAATGTTGTTTTTTAAAATCTTCACTTTTAAAACCCAAGGCTTCTTCGAACGTGAAATTTTTCAACTTAACGAAAGATGCAAAAGGTCATCCAACAAAATGGTCAATATATTATTGATTAATGTTTGTTGTTAATACAAATAAATTCACTTTGAAAAACATGAAAAAAAAAAAAAAAAAAGAAAGAAAGAAAAACGACATTATTTATCGAACAACCCAATATATTCAAAATGTTAGATTATTACAATTTTCGCGAAATTCCACCTGATGAAAATTGCATTGAGCTTTATCAATATTTCTCTATTGCACCGAAAATAAGTATTTTTATTTTTAGTTAATCCCATTATTTACTTCGTATATTTTGAACTCTTATTAAAATAGTATGAATAAATTTAATCTAAAGTGATTATTTTATGTTTATATGCTTGATGGATTACTTTTAGCATATGAATTTCTTTTTGCATTCTTGGACGTTCTCAAAACCCCAGCTTAATGTAGATTACTTTTTGAAATAATGATAATGCACAAACCAATTTCCACCAGGTACACTCTCGCGATTATTGTAAGCATATATAATTTTTGAATAAACTAAATAAGATATAGATGCAGTAGTAAACAATAACATTTTAAATAAACACATAAAAAGCAGAAAAAAAAAGTAGAGTTTCCAGTGCTATATACACAATACTCTAGAACTCATACAAAGGCGTAAACTTTACACATAGAGGAATAAATAATGCATATACACCTTATTGTGTTTGAAAACAAAAACAAAATAAAAAATAATTAAGTGGGATATTTGAAATTCAAGTGAGAAATTACATGATTTACTTTTTGTAAATTTCTTTTTAGAGAAATTACAATTGCAAATTAAACAATTTTAAAAAAAGTCAAATGTTAATTTTCTTTCCCTTTTTTTTTTTGACTATGGAGAGGTACTTCTTTAGTATTCAGGATCTAAATTTTCATAAGAAATGCAGAAGGAATTGCTCATGTTATTACTTAATCTCTTTTAAAATTTATTTTCAATTTTATTTTGAGCATTCAAAAAGTGGAGTAACTGGAATAACTTAAATTATTTAATGTATAATCATTGCAATTTTTAGCCTTCACACTTCGTAGTTGTTTGTTGTTATAATACACACTTCATATATCCGCTTAACAGATATTTATAATTAAGAAGTATTTTGAAATAATTACATAATATACCCTTATTATTTTTTCTTTTTTAATCAAGAAATTTTATAGAAGTTTAAAAAAAAATATCACTACAGGCTTCAAAGCAATTAATATATTACCCAACTGAACTAAAAAATTGATGAAATACTCATAGAGCAATGTGAAAAAATTAGGGAGAAATCCCCCTTATGATATATTTTTGAGTGAGACTTTCCAAAATATTCAAAGATTCTCGCAATCCCACCTCTAATCTAATAGGAACCTTGAATTAACTGCCCTCATCTGTACATCATTGAATGAAATACTTTGATTTAAATTAAATTCTAAAAAATAATTCAATGGAAAGTAAATCAAATGTGATAGATACTTACGTATGTTAGCATAATTATTTGTGAACCAAAAATGGTTCGCAGCTTTAAGAGTTAGGTACCAAACATAAATATTTTGGAAAATTTTCCAATCCTTATTATATATTCAATCCAGGTTTATGAATATTTAAAGTACAACCATAATTTTAAAACCCTAAATTTACAGAAGTCATGTCAGTGAGTACAAAAGAAAGAGCGTTTGAATTATATTTTACAGAAATAAAAATATTAAACGTAAAATTAATGATAAATTTGGGATGTTGCATTATGGCATAGGCTGGTGTACCACTGAGTTATTTTGAGTTGTAAATTTTTTTTTGTAATACTACATTTGCCTTGAAATTGCTGTCATTTTTGGTTGACCACCCTCCGCCCCTCTAAAAGTAATAAGTAAATACTTTTTACATTCATTATAAACAGAACTTAAATTAGTACGACAGGACTATTCTTCCATATAAAGGCATGCAGTCACTGTATCTCATTCCCTAGCATAGGTTACTATATTCATTTCTTAAAATTACTGTGGTATAGCTTTAGTTTTGGGACCCTTCAGCGGCTTTTTATCGTCATTTCAGTAATTAATAAAAATAGATATCGCAATTGCGTAAATGAAAAACCTTGGCAAGAAACTTCCAAATAATTCAGTGCCGAATTGAAATCAGCACAATTTTTCTCAATTATATATATATATATTATTAGGCAAGCATAAAATTTGTGGTACACTTTTAACATGTTAATTATGGAAGTAGAGGGTTGAAAATGGTATCATTCGAAAGGTATGGTTAGCCAGATGTGCAGAATAGAAAAATTATATATCTGTTAAGAGGATATATGAAGTGTGTATTATAACAACAAACAACTACGAAGTGTGAAGGCTAAAAATTGCAATGATTATGCATTAAATAATTTAAGTTATTCCAGTTACTGCACTTTTTGAATGCTCAAAATAAAATTGAAAATATTATATAGCACTGGAAACTCTACTTTTATTTTATTTTATTTTTCTGTTTTTTATGTGTTTATTTAAAATGTTATTGTTTACATTTTATTTTCTACTGCATGTATATCTTTAGTATATTCAAAAATTATATATGCTTACAATAATCGCGAGATCTTACCTGATGGAAATTGGTTTGTGCATTATCATTATTTCAAAAAATAATCTACATTAAGCTGGGGTTTTGAGAACGTCCAAGAATGCAAAAAGAAATTCATACGCTAAAAGTAATCCATCAAGCATATAAACATAAAATAATCACTTTAGATTAAATTTATTCATACTATTATAATAAGAATTCAAAAATAAACGAAGTAAATAATGGGAGTAACTAAAAATAAAAATATTATTTTAGGTGCAATACAGAAATATTGATGAAGCTCGATTCAGGTTTAATTTCGCGAAAATTGTAATAATCTAAGATTTTAAATATACTATATGCACACAAAACATTAAAAAATGCTAATAGTAATATTTCGTATAATACATACAAAGTAGTAAGAAGGTTAAAATTTTAACACTAACATTTCATATGAACGTATACAGATGTAAACAGCAAAGGAACACATATTTCAATTTTCTAGAATTCAAAGCATAAACTTTAAGTAAAAGAAATAAGATAATAACAAAAATAATAATAATAATAATAATGCATGCATACCTTGCTGTTTTAAAAAAAAATAGAAAATTGTAAAAATCTAACCCAGTATTTACAAATTTCACCATCACCGTAAGCAACCCACGCCAGGATACCACAGAAGAAGGCAAGGCATGAGCTAACTCCGTATTCTGATTGGTTCAGGTGGTTCAGGTTTCTGAATTCGCTCGCTCTAAAAATCCGAAGAGACTCTCAGCGATTAGTCACTGGTTTCGTCTAAAGACAGGAACAGCCTCCGCGCATGCCCAAATCGTGCGATTTTGGTCTTGCGGAAAATCGCTTGTGTTTTAATATATAAGATTATTGTTTTGTTTGGAAATGAGGCACAGTGGACCACCTTCCAATGGGCCTAAAACTCCAAATTATATTTAACACATTATTTATTTTAGTTGAATTTACATATACAAATATAATGTGACTCAAAATAATTAATAAAAAAATAATAACCTTAATATTATAAAAAAAAAAAAAAAAGAAATCTGAAAAGGGAAAATAGTTGAATAGTAGTATAATAATTACGAATATCTAAATTTAATAACTATTTGAATTGTTTAATATTAAAAAAATAAATAAAATGATTATGTGATATAATAAATAGTAGGTTATATAAATTTATTGTTGTTGTTTTTAGGAATAACATGTAAAAGATAAAAGTAGAATAATTTTAGTTAAACCTATCTCACAAATATAATGTAAAGTATTAATATCCCAAAATAATTAATAAAAATGTTTGAATAGTAACAAAATGTTTAATTATATGTTTCATAATTTTTATAATTATATAACATTAATAAACAAATTAAAAATATATCTTTTAGTTTTTAGTGATGGCACGTAAAAAACAAAGGAAATCTGATATAGAATTCTTACTCTAATTTTATTTTTATTTTTATTTTATTTATTTATTTATTTATTTTTTTGTATTCCTCGAAATTTTGGTAATTTTATTTCATGAATTTTTCGAATTGTGTTATTTAGACTAAGATTGCGTAAGAAACTAATTTTAGAAAAAGAATGAGTAATTTATATTAATTAAACATGAACAACATATGTTGGTCCACTGTACCCTAAGTTGTGGATCGCTGTGCCCCATTTTATTTTTTTATTCGTAATGCATTAGAAGTATTGTTATAAAAAATTTAGGACGTATCAGGAAAGGTTCAAAGAATGTTTACTAATTTTTTCAGGTACTTTTCGCTTTTTTTATTTTTGGTGAAAAAAATTAAAAGTGTAAAAGTGGTCCACTGTGTCCCAGTCTCCACTAAATTAATTTTTAACATCAAAATGCGCAGGGACCACGTTTTTATAGCACATTCTGCTGTAAAATTTATCATTGTTCCTTACAGTGTAGCCTGACTAGTAGAGCGACAAGCTGATAATCGGAAAATTGCAGACTTGATACTCGATTCAGTAAACTTATTCCGGACGTAGATATTAATATTGGCTAGTGCACGTAAAATTCGTCGTGGCTGCATAGATCTTCATGTCCGAAAAAAAATTATATCTCTAAAGATACCGAACCGGGAGATCAAAATTTTGAAGACATATTTTTAGATCAGCCTTAGAGGTGAATTCCAGGCTTTCACCCATATCTCACATCATAGTTTCAGGGCGACTTTATTTACTCAATTTATCGGTATAGTTATTCAAAATCTGTAGACAAATTTACAAAACTGTAAATAAATTATTGTTCAGACGAAAATCATGATTTTTAACCGTTTAAAAAAAAAAAAAAAAAAAAAAAAAAAAAAAGATTCTGAGTTCAAATTATACGTTGTTTATTTATTTATTTAGCTTGTTAGCTTTTAACTTCTTAGAAGATGTACTGATTTTTAAACTTCTGTTTTTTGTTATAAATATTTTAACCTCAAAAAAGTCCCATTATATAATATTATTACACTGTTAAAAAAAAAAAAAAAAAAAAAAAAAGTCCTGTTTGCTGCAGTTTTCTGCCAGACATTTTCTGTAATTCAGAAAAATACGTTCTATCAACGTAACTTGTCCGTTTATAGAACGTATTTTTATGAATTACAGAAAATTTCTGGCAGCAAACTGCAGCAAACAGGACTTTTCTTTGACAGTGTATGATTTAAATAAAATGCAGGCTTCCCATTAAAGTATGTTCCTACTCTTTTCACTGCTGAGTGACTGCAAATATAGTCATGAAAGTAGTGTCTAGGCATAGTAAAATGGTTACGCGCAACGAGATGCTATCGCTTACAGACTTAACAACTGGAAAACAAAAGATTTAACATTCCTGCAACGAAAATAGTACAAGATAGGGGTAAAAAGGGAATCGCAAAACTATAGAGTATACCTGTTTCAATACGATAAAACTCCTTGTTGAAATTAATGTTAAAACAGGCAATTATTTATTCGCGATTTCTTACAGTGTGCTGTGCCAAAAGGATCTTTCAAACAAAAAGTATACTATTTATCACCAAATATTCTTTATTTTCGATGTTCAAATTCCAGTCGGTCAACTCCAATGCACATTTGGATTCTTATTTAAGCTTTACGCTACAGATGTTGTAGGGTAGAAGGTGAGGCGTTTGTTATGTTAAGTTTGAATAAGAGTCCAGATATGCATAGAAATTGACAGATATAAGTTTGAACATTAAAAATAAAGATATGTTTTGACATATAAAATAAATATCCACACAATGGTAAAATCGTCAATGTAAAAAGTATTAAGTAAGGAAACTGCAGTTTTGGTATACTTAAGACGTTCATCGCCGCGTCACCCATATCTGGGTGACGGGTATGCTTCGGAGCAGGTCCCGTCACCCAGATATGGGTGACGCTCTTCTTGTTCAAGTTAATAGGATTTACAGTTGGATTTTTAAAAAGAATTTAACGGAATAAGCACTAAAATATAAATATAGGATATACAACATAAAAATTCTAAAATACTATACTTTTTATTAATTTATATTTTGGGTAACATTAATGCGATATTAATGGGACATTATACTATGTTGCATGGTGTTCGTTAAAACACTAAACATATTGTTATAAAATTGTAAATAATTGTGTTTATATTTGTATAAATTCTTTTAAAGAGGCTTAGTAAGTTGATAAAGTGCTAATTTTGTGCATTTCTAGTCGTTTTAGCGTTGAAATAGCCTTAATTTCCCTTAAAAACGCATTAAAAAGCCCCAATAAGGCAGGTAATGGATTTGGCGCCAAATTTGGCGACTTTTTCCCACCTTGGCGAGAAAATCCTTATATGGGATATACCAAATATGGAAGCTGTAAGTTGATTGGTTGACCACTTTCTAGAGTTTTCTCGAAAAATCTGGGTTCCATGGAACAGTATATAAGGAGCGCTCTCTCGCCAAGGCAGTCAGTTCAGTTCAGTCTTCAGCCAGCTTCGCTAGTGCTTGCATTGCTCTTGAGCCTCTTTGGAAGAGACTTGCTTTATGTGTTATTGCTATACAGTTTGTACTGTGGATTTGCTATTGACAGCTGTTGTTTAAGCTGTGTTTACTGTTTGAATTGAAGCTGATACTTGGTTTATAGACCTGTATTTTTCTGGAACTTGCTGTGAATAAATTACTGAATTTTTGTACTTTTGGTCTTTCATTCTCGGACAACTCACGAACCCTCAAGTACGCAACAATATTTAATGTGATTTTGGACAATTGGAACAATAGGTCTCGTAGAGTTTTTTTTTTTTTTTTTTTTTTTTTTTTTTTTAACATTTTAGTTCGCTTTTTGACGTTCGGCAGTTTGCCTCCTCCCCCCTCCTAAAAACCAAATTTATAGCCATAAAATTACCGAAAAGTGATACAAATTGGGGGGGGGGGGGTCCCTAATGAATGGTGGGTGATACGACAGAACGGGCATCATATTCGGATTCAGGAAGTCATTTTACATTAGAATTTGCAAAAATGACGTTGGGGTCGATTTTCATGCAGGGCAGTGTAATTAGTTCAAAGTGACGTATGCACAGGCTTCTCCGACTAAAAGAAAAAGTGTACCTTTTGATAGTCTTTCACGTTTATTCTAGGCACATTATTGTCTATCTGCTGTCTAAAAATTATGAAGTAATTTTAGGTTAAAGGATTATGTAGTTTTCACAAAAAAATATTCACAAAACACCGGAAGCTACCCGAACACATAATGGAGGAGAATATATGAACAGGGCGCTTAAAAATTTAATTAGAACGCTGTGGCCACTACATGACTTTCTTCTATATTTTCTTAAACAAATCCCTAAGTAAAAATAATTTATTAAAATTATCTTCCATGACGAATTCAGACGAATTCTGTTCTAGAGAAGTAGTATGATACTAAATATCCAAAAAAAAAAGTCAGTTTTATTCTCCATATAACATCTTTAAAAAATGCGATTTTATTTCAGTTTTTTTTTTTTTTTTTTTTTGGGGGGGGGGGGGGGGGAAGAGGGTTGTTAAAAATGAAAAAATGTATAACTTTATTTTAAATTATCGCAGATAAAGGGTTCAACATTTATTTTAAAGGCATTCACGAGCTCTTTTGAAAGATACCCATAATGAAAATTTATTCCCCTCGGAAGTGGGGGGGGGGGGGAGTGATACGATGCTCCTACGTATACAAAAAAATTTTCTCAGTTAACTATCACTATTATAAATTATTCTGTTTAATTTCATAATGATTATTAAAAAATATTTGTCTTTATGCACATTTTTACGAAATTCTGTCCTATACCGCTATGTGAAAAAATTTAGAAAAAGAGTGATGGCAACTCCACCTGTTTGACGATTTTCACCAAAAGTTGATAGGCACTAATTTATGTCAAGGTACAAGTACATGTTAAATTTTATGTAATTTGCGCAATAGTTCCTGAGATACAGTTGCCACAAAATTTTGTCACACACATACAGACGGACAAACAGACATTTTCTAAAAATAGTCTAATTGTGCCCTAAATCTCTCAAAACGTGTAAATCCACTGAAAACCCGAGATTGTTTATTTTTACCAATTCAATACTTTCTTCTATTGAATGTCGAAGAATTAAAAAAAAATATAGACATAAAATATCGGACCATACTGCAGTATTGCCCAGCACAGAATTGAGTGGCAGAACGAAAAAATTTACGCTAATAGATATGCCAAGAAACTCACTGGACGAAAACTTAGGAAAAAACTTAAAGCGTGCTAACTAACATTTTTTTTTTTTTTTTTTTTTTTTTTTTTTTTCTTGAGAATTCAGCAAAATCCATCACCAAGACCCTCCATGATCCTGGCTAATAGAAAATTTAAGTTATCCCATTTAGTATTTGAATATAAATCCTGTTTCTATTTTGTTGAAAAAAAAGACACATTCTAGATAAAGAAGTGGTAAACAAAAAATTTTGCCGCCTATGACCAATAATGGCTCGTGAGTAAAATATTTCAAAGTTACTAGCTAATGACTATAAACAAAACAGTCTGTTAGCATGTAAATATCTTAAATCTCATTTGACTATTGAAATATCATCATCTCTACGAGTTTCTCGTAATTATTGAATCAGCCATTTACATAAATAATGATCCTATTCTAGACGTTTTCTAGTCGTTTACCTGACTATGACATTTACCTGCTGACACCCAATGTGTCATTCGCGAGCCACTACTAACTATGACGATCATTTACAGGCATGATGATCTTTACAGGCATATCGAATTTTTTGAGAAAAGAAAATGTGATATTGGCAATGAATGTAAATTGCTTCCAAACCACCATGCAAAACTAAAATACAAAAATGTAAAGAAAAAACAATGAAATACCAGTCCCTCCCCCCACTCCCCCCTCCCCAAAAAAAGTGAGACTATAAAGAAAAATTAATGATATGGTGAAATAAGTATTACACCAGAAATCAAACCGTTAGATCCAAACAATTCCTAAACTACAATACCTAGAATATTGCAATGGTCAAATACATAGGCATTCCACTTGACATATTAATTTTTTTGGCACACATACTAAAAGAAAACAGAAAAAATCTGAGTTATTTCTTGACTAACAAAACTGTCCTCAGAGAAGCGGTAATCGCCGTAGGAGATTTTCAAAATATCGTTCCGATCATATCTAGCAGTTTTTTTAGACTATACTAAGAAAATATCATCAGAAAATATCATTAATATTCCAAATTATTTGATTGGCAAAAATTCCAATAAAATCTCTCCATACTGCATAGATTTAATTTTTTTTTTTTTTTTTTTTTTTTTTTTTTCGAGGGCAAAATCTCTTCCATGCTTTGGAATTTTCCTTCTATCAGATACTTTCACACAGACAGATGATCTACAGCACCGGTCTGCTAAATTTACGTTTGTGAATCTTCTTTTACGCATTTCGGTTTTTTTACTTGCCACAGTGTCCGACAGTTTTGCGAATGAGAAAGCTGTTCGGTATATTTTTTCAGCTTAGTAAGTACATAATTTCTTCTTATTTTAAGAATTATAGGAGTTAATAAAAATTTGTAGAATAATATAAAAAAAAATATATCCCACTTATAAATGTCCTGTTAGAAACTAAATTTTAAGTATTAAAATAAAAAAATAAAAAATAAAAATGATAGATTTGAATGCAATAATTAACCTACCTTACTTCTGATTATCATCAGACTTCATGCAAGATCTAATTAGTCTTCAAAGTAGATATATATCAAATGAAAATAATAGAAAAATTTTTGGGTTTGACTTATTTTTATTAATTTATTTTTGAGGGGATAGTAAGATTATGATAATGAATTAATAATTTAAATATATACATATATATTAACGGATTTTAAAAAGAAGGAGTTATCAATTAAAACTCATTTTTTTTTTTTTTTTTTTTTTTTTGGTCAGCTTATAATTTTTTAATTGACGCTTCGATTTTGTTACTTTTTGTTTCATTGTAAAGATCTTGGCCTAAAATAGGTCTCATTATGATATCATTAAGATCTGAAAATACAAGGTGCCCACCAAAGTCCGTTCCCACCCGTTTAAATGCTAAACGGCTGCCGATATATTCATAAAGTGGTGTCTAGTTATAGTAGAGCGGCTATGGGGTACGAGATGCGATTATTTACAGCGCCACCTGGTAAAACACGGAGGCGTTAGCCTTCCAATCTCGAAAAGGGTACAAGGTAAGGGAAAAAGTGAATTACAAAGTTGTGGAGCATCATTCATTTAGTACTAAAAGACGCCATGAGACATGAATGAAAAAATAGAATCCTTAAAATGTGCATTTGTTTGCTTTCAATTTTCTACTCTGTAATTTGTGAAACGAAAGAAAAGGACAACAATTACTAACCTTAAATACCTTTATTTTTGATACTCAAACTTCTGATTATCAACTACGATGCATATTTGGAACCTTAATTCAGCTTTACGTTGCACATCTTGTAGAGTAGTGAGTGACACGTTCAAATAGGGGACAGATATACATTTCAGCTGACGGACAGAAGTTTGAACATCGAAAATAAAGGTATCTTGTTATAAAAATATTTTCTGTCTAAGACTGTTTTATCACGTCACAGTGTACTCAAAGTGTACTGTGACATAACTCAAAAGCACAGTATTTGTAATAAATAAATAAATAAATTTAACGATAAAGTATTGACTAGCTTTATAATAAAACTGAGATGACTGCCTTTCGGGTGGATAATTTTCAAGATAGAAGTGTAACGATTTTTGTGTACATTGGGATACTTCATACAAATTTTTAGTTAAATTAAATCGAAATTGCCATTTTTTGAGTTATTTCACTTTTCTTGCCGGGGTTAAATAGTTTAAAATGCCTTCGAACGTCTTCCCATTTTCTGATATATGAAAATGGTTTCACCGAAATGAAAAAAAAAAAAAAAAAAAAAAAATAGAATTCACTCAAAAGGACAGTTTTAATTATTTTTCAAGCTACTAAAAATAAATTGAAAATTAACATGAAATTAAATGGTAAATTACGCCTAAAAGTATGGAATAAATTTCTTTCTCAAACAACATTAACACATTTATTAATCATAATTTTTTAAGTCGGTGTAAATTTGAATTAAAATAAATTATACTTCTTATATATTATTCAATACACAAATTAAATTAAATTCAAAATATACATCTCACTTTGTCATCTGCGAAACACAGCATAAAAATATATAGAAACAAATAAAGTTCGAAAAAAAAAATCTTGTAGTTGTTCCTACATTATGAAGCTGAAATAAAATTTATGAAGTATTATAGTTAAAGAAGTACACAATTATATATATATAAAAAAAAATACTATTTAGAATAAACCACTGGAGGATATTTCAAAGTCCTACTTAGACCTTTTTTTTTTCTTTTTAATTGTTCTAATGAGAAAATTCATGGCGACTCCAGTACAAAAATAAATTAACATCTCTGTATTTTTTCCTGATCAAAGGAATATAAGTTTGAAATTAGAGATTTCATGATAATTTGTAATTCTTTAAAAATTTCGAGATTTGCTTGCTATTTTAAAAATATTGATTTAAGCTGCGTATTGTTATTATTATTTTTTTTTCTTTTTACAACCTTTTCATGAAAAAAAAAAAAAAAAAAAAAAATCGTATCGTATCAAGCATGGAAAAATATCGATTAATAGACATTAAAAAACTTTCTTGTACATCATTCTCTATCACAACAATGCCTATCGATTAACATGCACAGAAATCTAATCAATGTACATTTTCGCAATAAAGATCTTATTTATACAGATTCGTGTATTTTTTTTCCATAGATGCTGAGACACATTGATCTGAAAAGTTGAAGAAGAAAAAAATAACAGAAGTGTCGCCTATGGTCTTATGTACACAAAAATTAAATAAGCATATTTTTTCGTGATATCTATTTTATACACTAAATTTTGTGCATTTATAAATCATAGAAACTGAGATGCATCCTTCTTGTGCACAATAACTGTTCCAGCATGCCAGTGTCATCTGTTGTGCGATAGGAATCCAAAAAAGAAACCACTATAGTTTAATAATATTCATCTCACATACACAATTTAATTTGGTTCATTTATATAACGTAGTAGACGATATTGCATATCAATAAATGGGCTTAAATTGTTGCATAGCAGAGCCACATATTGGTAGATATGCATCCAAATTGAATCAACATAGTTTTTTACCAGGGTCTTCATACATAGAATGTTACGTGCACTTGTACTCTATACAGGCATATATAGGCCTTCTCTTAAATGAGAGAAATTGCAACACAGCGGAGAAATTGCAGCACTAAAATGATAGAAATAGCAATGCCACCTGTTGGGTGAAATACCCTAAAACATAATGAGTACCAGATTAAGTCGAGGTCAAACCAAATATAAACTTCACAGTGTCCACAGTACTTTGGTTACACACTGACAGACACACATACAAAATCACACACATTTTCGAAAAACTGTAAAATCGTATTCATGACATCTTAAAACGCGCAAATCCGTTGAAAACAAGAGATCAAAGATTTCTGTGAATTCAATATTCTCTTCTTACGGATATAGAAGAAATAAATTGAAGTATAATGTGTAAATCTGTACTAATAAGTATAAAGGATTTAAGTCCATATTCTCGATTTTTCAGGAGACGAAAAATGAAGTTAAACTAACTAAAAACTAATCAGAAGAATCGATTAGGAAAAAGGGATTATGTTGATTTATACCCTTTATACCATTCAGTGATTGTCAACCTTCATTTAATAAAGCGAAAATATTGAATTAAATATTTTATACCAAAGATTAATGCTGAATTTCTGACCTGAATCTTTTTTTACAAATGGATTTTCTCAAAGACTAAATGACAGGGATTTAAATCCTTTATACCAATCGATAGAGAATTTTTTTCTGAGTCTGACTATATGCTTAACTCAAAATCGACATTTTTGGACTTAAATACTTTATACTTATCAGTACAGAAATATTTCCTTAACCACAAATTATTTTCCCCCATAAAAAGTAAAAAGAATACATAGCTTATCAAGATGTACTTTCTTTAAAAACCAATTTCTTTTAAAGGAGAAAAAAAAAGTATCTGATAAGTATTAATAATTACCTACCAATCAAACATTAATCAATCATTTCTTAACTGCAAACCACATACCCTAGCGTCAGCCAGTAACAGCAACACAAAACAGTTACTGGTTATAAAATGCACCAGAGTAGAAACAAATCGTTTTCGTTATCAACCAGAGGGACACATCGGAAATGAAACTAAGTGATAAACTCGATATGTTTTTTGGCTAGTCTTAAGGCAAAGAACTTTTACAGGTAAGCGAGTCAGTGGAGAGGAATTCGATGTGGTTGAAAGATGGTTTGGAGAAATCGCGAAGAAAAACTATCTATTTCTGAGATAAATTGCTGTTCTTGTTCAAGCAGTGATGCGGCAAAACTCGTTCACGATACATGATTTTTTAAGAACAGAAAAAATCCACTCGTGTACATTGATGGAGATGGATACTCGATAGGCGATTTGGTAAAAAATGATTTTGAAAACTTTTTAGCTTTATACCGCAAAAATTGGTTTTTATGTTTAAGTCATTGATAATTATATGGGCAATTTGTTTAAAGGTAATAAGGAAAGATTAATTTAAATTTGTAATTCGAAAATATAAATAATTTAAATCAAAAATTTGTTTGAAATGTATTGTTTATTATGTTTTTATTTTAGAAATTGTTAATTCCATAGTATGAGAAATTTGTACATGCAAAGGAAAAGAATTTATAATGAAGCGTAAGTTGCTCATTTATCTAAAATATTTATTAAGAATATCTACCTTATTATTTTATTGCGATATGTATGTAAAAGTCTTAAATTCTTAGTTTTATTTCGAAATAAAGTTTTATCAAAAATTTAAAATGTACAAATACGAAATTCCGTAGTTTATCATGCTCCATTAAACTTTAGTTGATCTATAGCCTAAGAGCTTTTTAAATTGAAGTTAAGATGCGCTTGTTTATATTGTTGATTTGCATAAAATAATTTTAAAGTTAAAAGACAAAGAAATCATGATTTGTTAAAAAATATATGCTTAAATCAATATTTAAAAAATTTAAATATAATACAAATTAGCTTTAAAATTAAAAGACTGAAAAAAGTCGTTTCAAAATAATAATTTTTTTTTTCTTTCATTCGTTACGTAAATCTACTATTTCCATAATACGATTCACATAAGAAAAAAATGCTAGGAAGGATAAAGACCAATAGAAAAACAAAAAAAAATGAGAGTAAAACACGCTATTAGAAACAAAAGAAAGGGCAAATAGTATAAAGAGAGACCATTAGATCGCTATTTATCTAATATCCTCCTCCCACCAATATCTATCTAGTATCTATAGATATAAATATACGAGTATATATAGATATATAAAATAAAATTACCAATATATATATTAAGAACACTCATGTTATGTTAGTATCTGACTTGAGAGAAATTAAATCTATCTATTGCTATGCACTCTTGGGTTTGTTGGTTGGCAAGTTTGATATGGATTAAAGCCGGCTGTAAACTAGGCGCAAGGGATAAATCATTATGTTATTTTTCAAAAAAAAAAATCTGTATCTCTATATATTAAAAAAAATTACTGTCGCTGGCATCAATTTTTTTTTGTCTGTGACCGCATCTTCTCTCGGATGGCAGGGTCCTTCGCGTCATGAGAGATATGAATGTGTTCCGAATACTCAAAGGAAGACATTTCAAATGCTTAGAAATTTCTATCATTTTAATTAAAGAAGTTATGAACTAAAAACCACGGGTTTGTGAAAGTACTCTATTTGCCACCTTGAAAATAGTTTCTCCCAGTGACGTTGTTCTTCTGTCATGAAGTCATTTTGCACGGGAAAATTAAAATATGATCCACGGTTGTAGATAAATAGGTAGGTAGGTTGGGTTTAACGTTGCACCAGTACTGCGTTATGGGTAGTTGGTGACGGTCTGGGACGCACCCCTAGGGATGTTCTGGAGACATACAATCACAATTTTGATTCTCCACGGAGGTGAAGTCTCCCCAGCTTTGGTTATCCCCAGAGATACGGCTTTGATGGGAACATGGAGGACTTTGAGGCCACTACGCATTTTATGTGTACCAGCTACCATTAGTGTAAACGACGGTCTTTGGCCAGTTCAAGAATCGAACCTGCAATCTTCCAATCCAAGCTCGGGGCTTTACCGACTGGGGTACCGCGGCCCGGATTCTTGGTTTTATAAAAGAAATAAAATGGTCATATAGTAAAGCTGTAATGCAAAATGGTCTAGATATTATAAATTTATTTCTATTCCAAAAAAATTAAATTAAAATTAAATTGCTGATTTTCAGCATAATTTTCATAAAAATAAATAACGTGGCATTAAATATTATGTATTTCAATTGGACATTGAACATGGGGATTTTTATAATATTTTTCTGCTATTGTCTTGTGTTATGCACTATTAATATTCCTATTCAGTGAAAAACAAGGCAGCGAATAGACGGGCAGAGCTTTGCATGGGTTAATAAGTAAAGTGAGTTAGGGGGAGGTGAAGCCTCCCTCGGGGTTGGTGAGCGGTGCGAGCAGGGGGCAGAACCCCCTAGTGGTACAAAAAAATGTATTATTGACTAAAATGTATATATTAAATACATATATATATATATTAAATAAAATGTATTATTAAATAATAATAATAAAAAAAAATCCTTTCTTAATTTTATATTTTTTTTATTAGTAAAACAGGTAGATTGTAATTAAAGTTCAAATTTCAAAAAGCTACATAAAGAAACAAGTTCTCAGAATAATTTGAAATTTGAAATGAATATACACAAAGAAAGGCGAAATGGTGTGTCATAAGAAAAAAGTTCCAAATTTTAACGATAGATGGCGTTTTAACTATCATAATATGCAAAATTAAATGCGTGTCATGCGCATAACACATTGTAATTGCTATAAAAATGGGATGTACATGGCATTTTTTCATATTGCGACTCAGAAGTTAGCTTTGATTCTTTCATTAAAAAATCGCACTCTAATTGTGAAGGTCTTTTATAACGGCAGGGTCGGGATGCAATAGGATTTCTGAAATTTCAGAGAGGCTACAAAATAATTGAAAAGAAATGTCTCAAATTCCTAGTATCAGTTTTTATTATAATAACTCAAAGAAAAATAATTTTGGGAAAATTTTGTTTAAAGCAAGAAAATACACTCTATTTTGGTGAAGTTCACACTACAGCTAACAACTGGGAATTTTGATACTAGTAAACATTGCACTAAAAAAAAAAAAAAAAAAAAAAAACACTTTTGTGGAATAAAAATGATAATTAGGCAATTCGATATTAATACCATGAAAAGCATTTCAAGAATTATTTCAGCTCGAAATCATTTAGCTCTTTCCCAATCTAGTTTTTTTTTTTTTTTTTTTTTTTTTTTTAACAGACTTCAAAAGAGAAGGAAGGTTCTCAATTCAAACCGTATGTTTTTTTTTTTTTTTTTTTGTTGTTGTTGTTGTTGTTGTTTTGTTAGCTCATAACTTCTGAACGGATGCTCCGATTTTGATACTTTTTGTTTTGTTGAAAAGGTCTTGGTCTAAAATAGGTCCCATTGTAATATCTTTACGATCTAAAGAAAATACAGGGTGCCCAAAAAAGTCAGTCTCAACTCTTGTAACTGCTAATCGGCTGCAGCTATAGTGATGAAAATGGTATGTAAGTATAGCAAAGTGGCCATGCAGTACAAAGTTAAACCGCTTGCAGCGCCACCTGGTGGAAAATAGCGGAGTTAGTGTTCCTAGCTCGAAAACGGTTCTAGAGAAAAAGTGAATTACAAAGCTGAAGAGTATCACCGATTTAGTACTAAAAGATAGTTTAGACATTCTAACGTTCCTATCTCGGAAGCGGTTCAAGACAGGGGGGGAAAAGTGAATTATAAAATTGCAGAGCATCATCGATTTAGTACGAAAATATAGTTTTGACATTGATGATAAAAATACAAGCCTAAAAACGTGCATTTTTTTGTTCGCAATTTCTTACACTATACACACTTGAGCTGCATTGTTCACGTTGTAGCGTAGCTGGTGAGACATACGCTATATAGTTCAAAATACGGTTACTTGATACTTTTTGTTTTGTTGTAGAGATCTCGGTCTGAAGTAGGTCCAATTATAATATCTTTACAATCTAAAGAAAATAAAGCGCCTTCTGGTAAAAAACAGTGGAATTAGCTCTCCTAGCGCAAAAACGGTTCAAGATGGGAGAAAAGTTAATTACGAGGTTGTAGAGCATCATCGATTTACTACGAAAAGACAGCTTTTAGACATTATTGCTAAAAATAGAACGTTTAAAACGTGCAGTTGTTTGTTCGCAATTTCCTACATTGTGCACACTTGAACTACGTTGCACACTTTGAAGCGTAGCGAATGACACATATACTCTGTGGTTCAAATTACTGTTACTGTAAGCGGTCACATCGGTTAGCGCAAAGTCGTTTTCAACCAACTTCAAAAAGGAGGGTAATTCGAGCTTCTTAATTCGAGCTATGTGTTGTTGGTGGTGTTTGTAAGCTTATAACTTCGTAAGATATGCTCTAATTAACCGACTTCAAAAAGGAGGAGGTTCTAAATTCAAAGCCTATGTTTTTTCTGTTTTGTTTTTGTTTGTTAGCTCATAACTTCTGAACAGATGATTCGATTTTGATACTTTTTGTTTTATTGTAAAGGTCTTGGTCTGAAATAGGTTCCATAGTAAGATCTTTGCGATCAAAAGGAAATACAGGGTGCCCAAAAAAGACAGTCCCGACTCTTTTAACTGCCGAACAGCTGCAGTAATAGTCATAAAAGTGGTATGTAGGTATAGTAAAGTGGACATGTGCTACGCGGTTCAACCGCCTAAAGCGCCACCTGGTGGAAGAAAGTGGAGATAACGATCCTATCTCGGAAACGTTTCAAGACAGGGGAAGAAAGGGAATTATAAAATTGCAGAGTAGCATCAGTGTAGTACGCAGAGATATTTTAGACATTAATGCTAAAAACAGACCGCTTTAAACGTGTATTTGTTTGTTCACAATTTCCTATTTTGTGCACACTTGAACGATACTGCATATGTTGTAGTGTAGCGGGTGACATTTATGCTATGTAAAATTCAAAGTATGGTTATTGCGTAAGCGGACACATCGATTAACGCATAGACGTTTTAAACCGACTTCATAAATTAAGAGGTTCTCAATACAAATCATGTTTCTCGTTGTTGTTGTAGAAATTCGTTAGCTTATAACTTCGTAAGAGATGATGTAATTTTAATAATTTTTTTGTTATCGTAATGATCTTGGCCTGAAATAGGCTTCATTATGATTTCATTAAGATATAAACAAATTACAGGATACTCACAAAAGTCTGTTCTCACTCTAACTGCTGAACGCAAGCAGCTTCACTGGTAAAAGCAGTGTGTAAGTATCCATGTTGAAACTTCTCTCCGTCAGCTGCAATGCATATTTTGATCTTTTTTTGAACTTTACGATGCGCAATTTCCAGCGCAGCGGGTGACACGTATTTACTGTAAAGTTCAATATGTATGCCTAACAGAATTTTCGGTTACGAATACAGCGTATCCTTTCTTTACATTTCTAAAGACTTTTTAATTTAACGTATGTTCGTTCAATAGATAATTTTTTGGTCATATCCGATAAAGGCAAGAAAAGTAACACAACTTAAAAATGCAGCATTTGAGAAAAATCAACTTAAAAACTAGTATGTTGTGACCACCACAAGACTTTCTTCTATATTTTGCTATACAAATTCACTCAGTAACAATATTAAAAAAAAAAAAAATACAATTTTTTTTTCAAATTTTTTTTTTTTTTTTTCTAAAAGTAAAAAAAAAAGTCGATAACTTTGTTTGAAAATATCACATATTTATAGTTCAACCATTCGTTTGGATATGTTTTTTGTTCACATTGGGTGCATTTCATGTATTTTTCAGTGACATGAATCATTTTTTGAGTTATGTCACTTTTCTTGAAAGTTGTGATTTGTGAAACTTCCGTCGAACGTCTTTTGATGCTCTGCTATATGAATAAGTTTTCACTGAAAAGAGAAAAAAAAAATATTTTTGTAAAAAAATAGAACTGAATCCAAAAAGCAACTACTATTCAAACAACTAAAAATGAAAGAAAATTGGCAGAAAATGGACCTGTAAATTGCGCCTAAAAGTATAAAATAATTTCCTTCGCCAAACAACCTATAACACTACAATTAATCATAACTTTTGAAGTCGGCGCAAAATTAAATAAAAATTGATACCTTTATTCAATACAAAAATCAAATCCTATTCAAAATACACTCTCACATTGTTACTTGCAAAACACAGCCGAAAACTACATTGATTCAAGAAAACAAATAAGATTTCGTAAGCAGCAAAAGTTGGCGAAGATGCTGGTATCTGACGTCCTTGGTGAAAGAAAAATCGCAAAATTATCTGGCAAACATATTTAATTTCTTTGGGATATCATGATTATTTTGATAAAGTGTATCAAGAGAGTAATCAAGAATATGAAACAACACATCGTACAATATATATTATGAAAATATACATGTTGCGTGTATATTTTTTCCTTATGTTTTGATCGCCAAATTCAAAAGCCATCAAGGATGATTGTTATCAAAGTTATACCAAATTTGCAAAGGAAACTCTAACTTCGTAGAAACATAAATACCGCATTGAGAAGAATGTTCACTGTTCTATGTAGATGCTACTAATGGACCAATTGTATACAGTGATAAAATAATAAAGGAAACATGAAAATGGATCATTCGAGACAACAGCATTTGTTACTACCGATCTGAAAACAAACCTTTAAAAACTAATTAAATTTTATTTAATTTAGCGCCGACTTCAAAAGTTATGATTAATTGTAGTGTTATAGGTTGTTTGGCGAAGGAAATATGTGCGTATATAATGAAATATGTGCAATATTTAATTTTGCGCCGACTTCAAAAGTTATGTTGGCGAAGGAAATTATTTTATACTTTTAGGCGCAATTTACAGTTCCATTTTCTGCCAATTTTCTTTCATTTTTAGTTGTTTGAATAGTAGTTCCTTTTTGGAGTCTGTTCTATTTTTTTACAAAAAGATTTTATTTTTTTAAGTTAAGCATGAGTACAATATGAAAGCAGAAATGGTTGCTGTACTGATGTTTACACATTTTTAAAAGTATGAATTTTTTCCCAAATAATTTCAACGCAAAACGACGGCTTCCAAAATGTTTGTGCATTTTAATTTGCAGGTAAATATAACCTGCAAAAATTTTTACAATTATATATAGGAGGAAAAGGACGTAAATTTGAATTCTGCTGAGTAATTTCTGAAAAAAAAAAATGCATAGCATAAATAAGCTTTTTAAGCTATGTATATAGAACTTAGTAAATTTCTCGAAAATAAGAGACGGCCCCAAAATGATATCGAGCTTCCTCTGGCTCCAAAAGTTAATTAGGCCTTCTTTTTAAAAGAACAATTTACTGCGCTCCAATATCTAAGAAGACATTCCTGGACAGTAAAAGGTCTCAAAAAGACTTTGATGCAATGTTTTGAAAATATCCTTTAAGAAATTCGAAGAGACAGGGGTTTTGAAGTGAAATATGAAAGAAGTTAAAAGTCGTATTTTGTCAACATCAGTAGAAGATCTGGGAATAGCATTCTAGGAACAAACAAACGTGGTTTGTAAACATGCAACACACGGAAAAGCGCTCGATTTTCGGACATGTTTGTGAGAAAATTACTTAAAACTGAACGAAACATCCTGCATTGATATCCATACAAAATTACACATATTCCGTAGTTGCTTCTTGCTAATCAACCAGTCCGAGAAACTTTCGCTCTAGAATTTTTCTCTCAGTGATATCGAAAATTAATGTCGGTCGTGTAGATAAGTAGTGTGGGTCCGGTTACCCATACTGATACTAATGAACAATATGAGAGTATTTTGCGCAATAATGCCCTTTTAACTATTTAATAACGTTTATATGTGTAGCATCATTTTTATGTAAGATGACGTTCCTTCGCAGATTTCCATGCCATTAAAGAAGCTGCTCAAGAAACATTTCGATAAAGATGGCTTTATTCGCCGTCATTTTCCAACAACCTTATGACTTCGGATTGGATTTTATCTAAAAAAATGTTGTGTTCAACGTTCGATTGCAAACTTAGATGAATTCCAGACGCGCATTTAGCAACACATTCACATCGTGACCCCTAATATTATCTAAACTATTGTGGAACATGTTTCTCGGTTTCAAAATGTGGCAGGAAAGGTAGCCATCATATCAAACATATCTTGTGCATGTCCCGCTATATTTAACAACTGATTTTATTGTTGATTTTATTCTTTTTTTTTTTTTTTTTTTTTAATTCTGTAACTAAAATCTAATTTCATTGCTGTATTTTTATGAATATTTTGGTACAATTAAAAACAGATTTTTTCCATTCGATCTGGTACGAACTTGCTTTGGCGAATGGTTTTTAAAATAACTTTATCGCAAAACTATCGGATGACTTGGATGTCTTTTTTCAGTAAAAATCCGAAACAGTTATGCACATTAAAGTTACAGTTGATTTGGCGTGCAACTCACGCTATAGTTGTCGTACTGCGATTCAAATATTACTTGTAGCGGAACCAATTTACGTCATGACGTTTAAAGCGCTGCCTATTGCAAAAAATTGGAACAATTACTTTCTCCTTTGTCATACCGTTTCACTCTTCTTCAAGTGTATGTATTAGTTTGAAATTTCACGTCATTTTCAGCAGTGGATATTTTTACAGCTTTTTGAAAGTTGAAATTTAATTTTCAAAAATATTGTATTTAATCACTCTTTGGCAAAATGTAATATTCGTTTGTTATTAAAATTCTCAATAAAAGTGTTAAAGTCTTTGCAGATTTCTCTTTGTAGCAATGAACTGTATATTTCATTAATTTCCATATCTCCTATTTCACCATCTGGAGCTAATTACTTAATCATGTGGTATAGTTTTGCCTTTTTATAATCATAGAAATGTTAAAACCTCATTTGAATTGATTTACAAAAAATTCATCAAAATTTTAACAGTATAATTTTATAAAATTGCATTATGTACATTGACTTCAATGACACGGAGTTCTGCTTCCGTATGATATGGTTAACAGATCGTCCAAAAGAAACCATCTAGCCGTCTCATTCAGAAGTTAGAGTGTCGAATTGTGACTAGTGTTTCGAATGAGCTTAGGATCCCGAAAAGAATTCTTTCACAAACCTGAGCACCTCAAACGTCAAAAAGTACTTTTTGAGTCCTCGTGCATGAGCAGCAACTTCAAAGAGTCCAGAATATTTTCTTACAGGAGTGGAAACGAGATGGGTCATAGATGGAGATATCGCAAGACATTTAAAAATATTACTATATATTACATTTTATCATATCCAGAATGCTACACAAACATGACCTGTATAACATCTAGATAAATACGGTATGTAAAATAAGAAATACTCATTAGAGGTGCTCATTTATATCTTGATAGGAATAAATACAGTACACGCCACGAATGAAGTTTAGCATTTTTAGTGGTTGAGAACTGATTTGGTGTTACGGGCAATTTCGGGCATATGCTGTTCACCGGAAAAGAGAAGAGAACATGCAGTCACACTCCAAATTTAACGAAAGGATCGTGTTAGATGATGCGAATTTCTCTTTCTATAACCAATCAGCCCTCCACACATTCCAAGGGATGTAGTCAATGATACATGTCTTCAACCGATCTTCTTATGCCACATTTGCATCTTTTTAAAAACTCTACCTGTTCGGATTTTCTTATCATGGACGGATATGTTACACCTCCTCATACAATGGAAGTAGAAGACAGCCTCATCATACAACAGAGCCTTTGGAAAATAATTATATAATGAATGCCTGAATTTTCTAACAGGTTCGAGTCGATGACTGTTTTCGATTCAACGTAACTTCTCGAATAAGTATAGTAAAACTGTGATATACGTACAGTAAAACTGTGATATAACAACGAATATTCTCAAAATAGTCCAATAGTACAGTTATTTATCGAATATTCTGGTTGCAGTCTAATGAAGCTATCGCTCGTACTGCAAGAGTAACTATTCGACGAATCTCCTGGACCAGTCTAAGAAAATATTCATTTGTTCCACAGGAATAAAGCATATAACATCAAATACTCCAGAGCAGAAATTTTCACTAGTCACGAACAAAATTCAGTCGCTTAGAACACAATCTTCAGAGTGCAATCGTTAAGAACAGGTCTCTGAACAACTATGTATCGCAGCGACTATACACTCTCTCTCACAATTCAACTCACGCCTAATTATAACCTTTGGCGTTGGGACTTCTCTGAGTTTTCATCCAGAAACTCATGGAAAGTTCTAGCTCTCAGGTGGTATCCGTCGGAGAGCTTGGAAAGTTCAAGAACCCTAAACTACTATTTTCCGACAAATTTGAGCACCAAGTCGCAATTTTTTTGCCAAAACTGACTTAGCTGAAAATAAAGAAACTTCCCCTTTATCTTCACTTAGTCTGTAAAACTACTTTAACTGCAGCAGAAAATTTATGCATGGAAAATACTTAATCGATTGTAACATTGCTCTCCTCTTCGAAGACTGCACGTCGTGGGCAGTGTCTCTACATCCTTTCACGACTTGATGCATGGTATGGAACTGATCTGTTGATGTGAATCACTTTCGGCTATACTTGGCGGCTTTTGTATTCTCAAAACGACATCGTTTAGTTTCTTAATTATGATGTATGGGCCTTCCCATTTTTGTACTAGCTTTCGACATTGACCGTTTCGGCGCTTTGGGCAGTAAAAGCGCATATGGTTACCTTCCTTCAAATAATTCTAGGTTGCCTTTGAGTCATAGTGTGTTTTCATTCGGCCGCTGTCCAGATTAATCCTTTCTAGAGCGAACTCATGTACGAAGGTTGATCCAGAAATAAGGTTCCTATCGATTTTACAAATAGACAACATTGTTTATTCTCATAGCAATGTTCATCATTGGAAAGAACACACTTTGCTCTATTTTTCGAAATAATCGCCATCTTTTTCTGCGCATTTTTGTAGACGGTGCTCCAATCCCTGTATCCCAATACCATAGAACTCCGCGCCAACCCGTTGAGGAAGCGTTATACACCAATTTTTCAGTCAAATCTATTTCCACTGTACCATAAGAACTCTCAAGAATCCGAGCAGCAAGTTTATGGACGGTGATCGTCCTGTTTTGAAGCACTTCGCGTTGGCCTATCTCGACAATCGCCTCCGAAACTGACGGTCTACCACTCCGTTCTTCATCGTGGACGTCCTTTCGACCGGCACTAACCTCCCTGCACCACTTTCAGACGTGTTTAACGGACATACATTTGTCGCCATACACCTCTGTCAACTGACGATGAATATCCACGGGTGGAGTCCATTTGACATGCAAAAAGCGAATTACGGAACGTATATCGTAGTTGGCGGGAGCCACAATGGGCACCTCCATCTCGGACGGTTGCTGAGCCAAGACGGCGCAGCGAAGCGAGGTCGAGCGGAATCGAGAGTGAGGGAACAGCCACGCACAGCGGTGTTTCCAGATTTCGCCTCGTAACTTCCCGTGCGGCTGGACGCCTTTGGGAACCTTATTTCTGTATCAACCCTCGTATGATTTCCAAACGTTCCTCTTAATTTCGCAAGTAGTCGTTAGGCGAGGCAGGCATATCGCATGGTCGCCCAAACAGAATATCACTATGCAAGCGCAGTGTTCTACCAAACAACATTTTGGATGGTGTCCAGCCAGTAGTTTCATGCAGAGCGCTTTTATAGGCAAGAAGAAACATTGGAATTTGCAAGTCCCAGTCAGTTTTATTCCTGGAAACAAGCAAAAGCAAATGATTTAGAAATGTCCGATTAAATCTCTCAACCATGCCATCGGACTCAGTATGCAAGGATGTTGCCTGAGTCTTCTGTATTCTAAGATATCTGGAAAGTTCAATAAAAAACACCGAGTTGAAATTAGTACCTTGATCTGAATGAAGAACAATAGGGATTCCGTAACGTTATATCAAATCTTCCACAAAGATAGCCGCAACGGTAGACACTTCTTGATCTGGTATTGGTATAGCTGTATTGGTATACCCAATACAGAGGTTATATCAATACACTGTATTGGTATAGCCTCAGGCCATTTTGTGAAACAGTCCATTATCACAAGAATAGATCGGTTGCTTTTAGAAGTCTGAGGAATTGCTTCTAATATGTCTAAAGCAATTTTCTGAATTGTCACGCCAACATTATAGCGCTGCAAAAGTTCTTTGATTCGAGATTTTGGTCATTTTCTTGCTCTTCATGACCTTCCCTATACCACTTTTCTACATCATTTCAAAACCGATCCCAGAAAAAACACACTTTAGTTTTACTCAGGGTTTTCAAAATTCCGAAATGTCCTACACTTGGACTATATATTATGTACTTCTCTCAAGACTGTAGCTTTGCTGTGGGACTATATGAAATTATTTCTTGCTAATTTGTTCGGCTGGGAGAGCTTAATTTCCTTTCAAAAATAGGTTTGATATATGGATCATCTAATTTCGCTTTTTGAAACTCACCCGACCAAGGGTCTGTAATTGCTGTTACAACTGCCTTAACAGATATTTCACCTCCATGCCATATTTCAACTCAGCATATGCACAATGAGTACATTTCTCAGAAGATTGTCTTCGAAAACGAATATCTGCGTTCCGGTGAATTCAGCCTTTTTGATGGAATACTTCAAAGTCATATTCCCGAAATCACTGTATCCAATGTGCTACTTAGCTTTCAGGCTCCGTAAAGCTTAACAACCATTTCAGAGAGACATGACCTGTTCGAAAAGTAAAATTTCGGCCGATAGGTAATGATGGATATGTTGGATAGACTTTCTATGGCCAATTGATCTTTCCTTGTGATACAATAGTTTTTTCTGGTTTTGACAAGCTCTTGCTGAATTACGCTGTTACAATTTCCTCATTCCTAAACTTATTGGAAAGTACCGCTCCAATCCCTTCTTTACTTGCATCAAGAATAAACTGCTTGTCATACTGAGGATAGGCTGAAATTGTTCGTGATGTCAAAGCCTCTTTTAAATAACTGAACGATTTATCACATTCATCAGACCAGTTAACACAAGTTTCACTTCTGTTAGTTGATGAAGGGGTCTTGTTTTTGTTGAGAAATCTGTAACAAAGCGCCGTTAGTATATGCAAAGTCCAAGAAAACTTTGAAGTTCTTATCCTGTGTTTGAGCGAGGCCAGTCTATTACTGATTTAATTTTCTCTGGATCTGTTCTGATTCCTTCTGCTGAAATAAGGAGGCCAAGATAAGAGATTTTGTTTCTGAAAAGTTTAAACATTTTAGAACTTAAATTTACACTTGTGTCTTGTAATCTCAGGAACGCTTCTCGGATATTACTTAGATGTTGTTCAAATATTCTTCCAACTACGATAATATCATCCAAATAAACTAAACAGGCTTCAGAGGAGAGTTTACATAATATAGTCTCCATTATTCTTTCGAATGTAGCCGTGGTGTTACATAGTCCAAAATGCATCACTTTAAATTACACGAGTCCTTGTCCAGTGGTGAAGGCTGTTTTATCTCTATCTCGTGGTTGAATTTCAACTTGCCAATATCCGCACTTTAGATCCAATGCGGAGAACCACTGCCTACCATTCAGCGCATCTAACGTGGCGTCGATACGAGAGCAAATGTGATCTTGTTGAAAACTGATTTGATTAAAGGTCTGAGAGAAAAAACTCTCCATTCTGCTCCTTCTATTTTCTTATAGACGGTTTTGTCGCCTAGGATGATTTCACTGAAAGTGAATAAACTGCCCCTTTATCTTCACTTTGCTTGTAAAACTACTTTTATTTCATCAGGAAAATTGATGGAGGGAAAAGAATTAATCCGTTGTAACAATATATTAATGGGAGCAAAATAGGAAGATAACGACCACAGCGAAGGAGCGTGGATTAGTATTTCTAGGTCCAAACGATAGACTCCTGCAGTAGCATAAAATGCAAATTGGTAACAAGCTCGCGGTACCTCTGCAATTGTAGAAGTCTGTGCGTACAGATAAAAGCAAATGGGAAATGTTTAGAAGAGCCAACAATAGAACAATTGCATTCACATGCAAAGAGGTTTCTCTTACTGACCGATCTAAGCGTAAATGAGTGATTTTAAGAAATCTTGCATTTTCAAGTCCCAATAAATAATAAATAAACAACTGTTTTTTTTAATTATTATTTTGCATGTAAAAGTTCAATATTCTTTGGGCGTATTTTTTTTTGGCGACAATTTATTTATTTATTTTATTATTATTTATTTTTAATGGAATAAGTATAAACAATAAGACAAAGAAATGAGATTATTTCTGTGGATTGTATGAAGCCATAATTTTAATATTTCATTAGTTATAGCTGACGTGTTTTACATAATATAGGGAGTGAGTGAACCTTCTTTCAAAAATATATGAATTTAAATCCACATTAGAGATTTTTGCTCGATGTATTGGCATTAGAAATACATGGAGCCTTATTAAATAAACAGCTTTTCACATAGTTTTTCCTCAGTTGTGTGGATACTATAGAACTTTAAGAAAACTCACTAGATGGAGGTAATTGTCTTTTCTTAATGAAAAATGAAAAAAAAAAAAAAAATCAGCCATTTTAGAAATGTAAACAAATTAATTAATTATTATTATTATTATTATTTCGTTAAGCACTTTTGTTCATGCTGTTTGGTTATTAACTCAGTTTGTAACATCCCCCTTGTTACCTCTTTTGATATAAGAGCTTAAAATTATGTAGAGCAGACCTCGCAGCGTTCCTAAAATTTCAGTAACGTTTTATTATGCAGTCACCACTACCTTCAATAGAAAAGTTTTCTTAAATATTTTTTCAATGTTTTAGTGCGATATTATGTAAAAAAGTATTGATTTTAAAAAGGGATGTTAATATAATAAAATGAACGTAAAATTTTAGAATTGCTGCAAGGCCTGTGTATAATAGACCAAAGTTGATTACATAGAAAGTGATGACACTTTAATTGACGATAGGGTTGCAAGGTTATTACAGGATGGTTACAGACTTGCCTTTTTCCCCTGATACTTACACCAGTATATTTATCTGAAGTTATTTTACTTATTAATCGTGAAATCTTACTAGTAAAAATTTTGAATGAAAAATACTGGTGGTGAAAAATCAGTGAAAAAATGTCGCCTGTGACCACCCTGTATTAGCATAAAGGTCAAAATACGACTGCAGTGGTCTTATGAGGGAGTGTGAGAATTACATTCAATAACAGAGCGCATGCCTATTCTTCATCGAAGCCCCTAATGAAATTTAAGAGTAGGAGGCTAATTAGCTTCTCAAATGTAAATATATCGTATCATCGTCTGTTAATTTAAAACTTTATTTAAAAGTGTTGAAAAATTGTTTTTTATTAAAATTATGGGTATGAATGGTATGTATTTTCTCTTTTGAACTCTTATTGTAACTTAATTTTTTATTATTAGCGAGTTTTAGCGACAATTTAGCGATTTTTAGCGATTATCGACAATAAATTTTTTGTATTGTTTCGCCAAGTGTTATTTTTCGATTAAGCGTGTTTATTTTTCCAAGTTTACTTTTGTTTTGTCTAACTTTTAAATTATATATACTCCATGAAAGAAAATCATATTTTCATGTAAAATTTTCCTATGCATACAATTTGTTACATGCATTTTCTTTCCCAAATGAACTTTTAATGTGATAAATATTACGTACTTAGGTCAAAAAAGTAATCTTTTGAAAGAAAGATTATTGAAATGATAACAGAGTGGAATTTTTATTGTATACTTATGATTATAATGTTTATTTATTAATTTAGCATTGTTTCTTTTTTAAATTTGTGATAGCCGTGATATTGAGGTATGGATATGCCACAAGACATTTTATGTTTTAGTATAATTTGGAACAACTCTACGATCATGAAGAATAATCTGATAATCCAGCTGGTAGAACTTTATATGGCATGTGTTTTAAATTTTATGCCTGTAAAGTCACTACTTGTTGGATTTAGAAAGTTCATCACTTATAATGTAGTAGATCTAATAAACGTAATTTTCCCCCCTTTTACTCGTATTCTGCATTTTTTAGCTATAAAAGGGCCAGTAAAAAAAAAAAAATAAATAAAATAAAAAAAAAATTATAAAATTTGTTTTTGGTATTCCTAGATTTATGCACTTATTTTCATATTTTGTTATTTGATATTTATTGTTTAATAATTATTTGAACTTAATACTTCTATATATTTAATATTAATATATGCATTAAGTTGTGGTAAAAGTCATTATTTTAGAATACACATTGATCATTCTCTTTAATTAACGCCGTTTCGGCCAAAAATGATGTCTTCCTTACAAATGTTCCTCTGAGTCACTCTTGAAGAATCACTCATGCTACCTTTTGCACAAAACAACTACTGAAGGTGGCTTATTCAATAATACAAAAGTTACATTATAATATTAAACGATTATTTTGTAATAGATTTTTATAATAAAGGCAAGACATTTGGTTAACCCTGTATATCATAGCTAATATTAGCTTATTAGACCTCATTTGTTTAACAAAACTATACCTGTATAATTGCGTAACTGTGATATTTATATATGCTAATGTATTATAAATATACTCTAATATGGTCACTCTATCTATGAATAGCGGAGAAGGTTTTAGGGACCGTGGTAGCTCAGTTGGCAGATAGTCAATCTTGTAATTCTGGGATTACAGATTCGATTTCCGAGCCGAACAAAGACTGCATGTACATTCTCTTCTAAGAGCATGTGGCTCTTAGTAATTCACCATTATAAATCTGCCGTGGCTGCAATGTCTAGAATGTTCCATAAAATATAACCTCTGTGGGTAACTAAAACAAACCTTCCCTTTCCAGAAGATCAAAATTTTGGTAGCATGTCTCCAGACAACCTCAAATCGTGAATACTAAACCGTCAACAATAGCATACTAGGCTGATCAAGCAGGATGTTAACTAACCCAACAAATCCCGAACATGTTTCTGTGCTCTTAGAGTGGTTTGAATTCGGTTTATTTGATTAATGTCGCACTATAGCTGCCCAGTGGACTAGGAATTTTCTCCTAGGGATGTTGCAGAGACAGGCCATAACAATTTTTATCCTACATATCTCTGTCGGAAAAGAGCCAAGAGTGTCTAAAACTAATTTTTAACCCTACTACAACTCCGGGAGCGCACGTAATGAGCAGTATAATTGCGCTCCTCTAGGCAAGGCTAGTAAACTCCTTCTTAAACTTTCCCGCTACAGTCCTATATATTCGTTCGGGGTTCATTGGCATTCTATTTATATTGGAACTCATATTCATGAACATGCTACGTAAAGCAAACCTATGCTTCGCATCCAATCTCTCTGTAAGTTTCTAGTAATTTTAGTCGTGCCTACTCAATAGAAAACCAACTGATCCGAAGTTAAATTTGCAGCGGTTTAACTGGAATTGGTCATAATGACTTATTGAACCAAATGGGCCTAACAGAGCCTGGAATAGTGGACAATTGTGTTATAACAGGTATGCACGTGTGTCCTCGCTTAAATTTTTTAGAAGTTAATTTCTGAATAATTTACGATTTGTACTATCAATACGTGAAAAATATGTACAATTGACACATTAGCCAATCAGGGACTTTGAGTTGAAAATAAAGAGAACCGAAAGTTTTACGTTATAAATACAAATCCATTCGTCAAAAGCATTAGAAGTTTCGTTCTGAAATGATTTTTTCAGTACCTCTATGATATTATTGATATTATTTGTTTGTATAATAGTTATTACATTTTCTCGTATGTTTTTGATTATTAAAAAAAAAATGTAATTTTAAAGAATTTTAATTTTAATTCATCACATTGTGTAATGTTTCCCTGAATTGTGATATTTTAAGTACACGACAATCCACAAATAACTATGCTCCGAGTCTCAGAATCAATTTTAAATATATGTGTTACTTGATAAATTGAAAAACAGACAGTTGAAATAGAAAACAGTGATTATTTTGTTTTCGTAAAAAGAAAAAAGAAAAATGAGTTAAGATGGAATAGTAAATGTAACACATAAATTATTCTCATAGAATCTGCAGGCAGGGAGAGGGTAAGAGCAAGTTAGGAGAGGTCTTTCTTATACCAGTAGCAAAGCAATAGTAAAGTTTAAAAAGCGCTAAATGTAATGAATTGCATTTGCCGAATCGGATACGTGATTATTAAATTTATGCCAAAATTAGTGCTAATAGTGAGCTTTAATTGACTGATTAAAAATATTAATTCATTACAAATAAACAAAGAACAATTGGCGAAGCAATATAAGCCAAAGGTCAATCACATTATAGGCGCGATACGTGAGATAACTAATCACAACATGTTACTGTTATTTCGAATTAAATATAATTTAAAAACAGTTAATTTTTATTAAGTAACATTGAGAATGAAAAATACAATTGTTAAGAGAATATTGAGAGCTAAAAAATGATTATCTAGCGGAAATATAAAAAAATTTCCAATTTTATGTTAATATTAATAAGTATTTTAGACAAATAGATTACTTTTTTCAAAGGATTAAATGAGATTAGAAACTCAAAGTTGTTTAGAAGAGAAAAATATCAATTTGCAAATTTATTTATCTCTAATATAAGCTATAAACAGAAACTCAAAGTTGTTTAGAAGAGAAAAATATCAATTTGCAAATTTATTTATCTCTGATATAAGCTATAAACGAAAAATAAACAGCGATTGATTTTTATAAAATATAAAATAATTTTTTTAGGATATTACAGAATAATTTTTTTTAATTGAAATATATTTAATTTAAAATTAGATTTTATTTAGTAAATGATTTAACTATATAATTATTCTTATAAAATTGACCCTTTTTGTTCTAAAATACGAATTATGTTATATAGAAATAAATACTTGAAAAAAAAAAAAAATATATATATATATATATATGTTTGAAACTTTCGCACATATTATTAGAAAAATTTTACAAAATCTAGTATTGAATAGTTGATGACTATAAAGCCAAAGAAAAATAGTTCTGTAGCTAGTAATTTTCTTTTACTTACAGGGATGGAACACGGGCGCAGAATTCATACCGGAATCTGTTTAAGAAATTTCTGTATCTATAATATCGTTGATTTAAGAAGTAGAAAAATTTCTTACATTGATAGTGGTATGAATTCTGCGCCCGTGTTCCATCCCTGTACTTATTTATTTATTTATTTTTTAACCCAGATAAGACTTTTTGAATGCACGCATGAAATGCAATCAAAAAATGAAAAGAAGAAAATAGGAAGAAAAGCAAAAACAATTGACCTTTTTTTTCTTCTTCTTTTTTACAAATAATTTAGTGTATCTAAATATGCTGATGATCTGAAAAATTCTTAAATTTTTTGACGAATTTAATATATTAGGTAATTCAA
The DNA here is from genome assembly GCA_963930645.1 of Salticus scenicus. NCBI lineage: Eukaryota > Metazoa > Arthropoda > Arachnida > Araneae > Salticidae > Salticus > Salticus scenicus. The sequence goes on along the minus strand of OZ005655.1, from coordinate 194,574,468 downwards.
ATGTTACAGAAAAAATAAAAGATGTGTTATTCAAAAAATATTGACCAGAGACCAGGGTTCGTACTCTCCGCCCTTTTTTCAGGACACTCTGATTAATGAGTAAATTTTAAATTTATTGCTACCACTACATTTATAAAATCTACCCTGAGTAATCAAGACACATTACTATAAATATACCAGCAATGTTTCTGCATGAAATTAGTGGTGGCAAAAAAGGCGGAATTTTCTGATTTCTGAGAGCGTCCTGAGAAAAGGTCGGAGAGTACCACCCCTGCAGAGACCCACTATGCAGTTTTCGCTGAAAAGCACAGAAAGGCATAGAATTTTTTTTACGTAAAAAAAGTTTTAATATCAAACTACTTGAAACTATCCCCACCAGGTGGCGCTTTAACTATTAATTTACCATTTTACAGTGGCACAGTACATTTAACTGTGTTGTTACAAACTTGCTAACATACTAATTAAGATTCCGTAATATTGTTAGCCCCGCCTTCTTTTGCATACCAGTATCTTTTTAGAGTATTTTTCTTCTTATTTAATCGTAATTGCATTTAGAGAATATTACGCTAAAAATGTGCTGGTGTGAAAAAAAGGGCGGGACTAAGAACACTATGTAATATTAATTACAATGTTGGCAAGTATGTAATTAGGACTATAAATGATGAGTGTGACAGCCGTCATTCATGAGAATGGTCCTCAGACGTTTCGCATTGGAAATTCTTAAAAAAAAAAAGAAAAAAAAAAGCTTCAGTATTTGCAAATTGGCGTCGAAAGTGAATCTGTTTAAAATTGGAGCGGATGCTGCGAATATAGTGCGATTTGTTAAAATGTAACTAATATTTTTCCTTATATATAAAAAAAAAATATCCGGGACTTTTCTGTGTATTTTAATGAAAACCATTTAGAAATACAGGTCAATAGTTTTTGAATAATGCGTTTAATTATTTTTTCTGTGACTTTTGGATCACCTGGTATATGTCACTTAATCGTTTAATACATTTAAAGGGGGAAACGGCAATTTTTGCCTTATGAGTCGAGTGTTTAAGCGTTCTTCTAAAACAATATATTTCTTTTAAAAGAGGAATTTGTATATTTGTATTCAACGCCTTGAAGAATATATACAAGCTGTTTCAGTATTCTTTAAACATAGAAGGTGATACAAGGTAGAAGGTAAGATAGAAGGTGATAGAAGAGTTCTTTTTAAGCACAAATCACAGTAGAAACACAAATCACAATCCTCTCTTCAACTGTTAGCAAATTACTACTGATAAAATGAAATATGTCCAAATCCTAAAAAAACCCTGAATTTCTGAAGTTTTTGAAAATGCTGTATAAAATTTAAGCACTTATTTCGAAAGACCAGAAAAAATCCTAATACAACATAGCTACCAATATTTTAATTTATTCCGCAGTACTTTTAGCCTCGCCTTTATTTCTTATCATTTTATTTACATAAAATTTGTCTCCAACATATAATTTCGATTAAATAAATAAAAATTCTCTTAAAAAGTAAGTGGTATAAAATAAAGGCGGAGCCATACTTGCCAACATCCTAATTAATATTCCGTAGTATCGTTAGTCCTGCTTTCTTTTTTACACCAGTATTTTTTTTAGACTATTTCTCTTCTTACTTAACCATAATTGCATTCGGAGAATATTGCTCTACAAATTTACTGGTGTAAGAAAAAAGGCGGAACTAACAACACTACGGAATATTAATTGGGATGCTGGCAGGTATGCGGGGCTAAAATTACTCTGAAAAAAAAAATTAAAATATTGACATCTCTGCTACACGACAGAGTTGCCAACATTTATAATTTATTCTGTATCATTTTTAGTCTTGAATTCTTTTCGCACCAAAATTTTTGTAGAATATTTCTCTACCATGGTTCGTACAGACACGCTTTTTTGCAAGGTATCTTCCACCAATATTTTTATACGATTTATTTTCTTTTAAGTTTTATAACTTTCACCATATGAAAGTTTGCTATATAATATTATTGGTGCAGAAAATCAATAAAATTAAAGGACTGTACAAACTAAGCCTTACAATATGTGAAAACGATTAAGTTAAAAGAAAATCTTTCTTCAAAATTATTAGATGAGAAAAAACAATGCTTCGGAAGAAGTAATAAAAGTTGGCAACTCTGCAAAACGACATCAGTTTGATTAGAATATCTGAATTTAAAGCCGAGATAGAAGCGTTCAAACCTGTGGAAAATGTAAATTCAAATTGTCACCAAAATCTGAAATCGACAATATAGCAGACACCGTTCTACCTACATTCGATTATCTTCTGCCCCAAACTTGGCCATTTAAATACCTTTTGAAGAAGCTTACAGGAAACCATATCGATTATCTTTTTCAGAAGAAATTAAGAATTATTTCATATTATATCATAAAATTTCCTGTTCACGAAAGAGAGGCTCCGCCCATCATTTAATCAATTTATAGATTGCTTATTAGAGGGGTCTTACTCTCCGCCCCTTTTTCAGGACACTGTTTGGGATGAGAAATTTTCTTCTTTATTGCTACCAACATTTGTATACAATAATCTCAATCCTATTTAATCAAGATCCGTAACAATGAAAATATCGCAGATATTTCTGTATAAAAATAGTGGTGTCAAAAAAGGCGAAAATTTGTCATCTCTAACATTGTCCTGAAAAAAGGGCGGAGAGTACGACCCCTGTTATTACACAAATAATATTTATATTTGTAGCATGAAATCATGATCTGTTTTTCTTTATAAAAATAAACATTAATTGTAATTAAAAATGTGAAAAACTTTTTAAAATCGCATAATACATCGCAATCCAATTTCAGAAGGGGCTTTAATTTTCCAAATACTTATGTGCATTAAGCAGAGATATAGAAAATGTGTATGTTCCTTCTGTTTTGATTGTCATTTCATGCATTTTTTGTTTAAATTTCTTTGTAAACATAACATATTTTAGCGAGTGTTTTAAATGAAAAGGGGAGTCTCCTCCTCTTTTTTTTAAATTATATTATTATTACTATTATTATTATTATTATTTTTAAGATCAATGATTAATTTTTAATCAAAATACAAATGAATGCATAGCATAATATTATATGCACATGAATTCTTAATTATTATTTATGTAATAAATATGATATAAATTGATGTGTAAATATGGCCAAAATGAATTAAAGCTAACCAAGAAACCATCCGAATAGTGTAATCAATAGTGAAAGCAATTAAATGCTGTTCATTCGAGAGGACATTATCTAACGTGATTTCTGGCGCATAAAATGTTAGCCCTCGTAAGCCCGTTCTCGAGAAATGTATATTTAAGTCTGAGTAAAAATATTGTAACGAGAAAGGAGTGGGAGGAGTTCAATTAAAACCTGTCAGAACCATGGCTTTTATTAATTTTTAGATTATATTTTAGTGAATATTTAGACAATAGATCTGGATTCAATATATCTCAAAGTTGAAATAGGCAACTGATTAATGCATCAAAGAACACGTTTGTCTATGTTCTTTCGATCTCTGCTTGTTTTGGATTTCATTCATTATTTCAATAAGGCGTGGTGTTATCGATTCAGATGTGGTTGCACCTATTATTAGCGAAATTTCAGATTTATAACTCGAAAACGAGCTGACGAGGACCATTGTTTTATACGTCAAAAAAACATATTTATGTTATGTCACCGTTCGTGTTACGGTGACCTGTAAAATACGTACGAAATTTCAAATACGAAATAAAAATTAAAAGTTGACACAAAGTTTGAACATATGTTTAACTTCTGCACTATCAGAACATTAAACAGGTGGGGTGGGTCAACCCCTTAAGAGGGGACAATACCTAATCTCGCCGGCAGCCTTCGCCCATGTTATTCTATGGGAAAATTTGTTGCGACAATTACACATTACCTAATGAATATTTTTGAATTCTGTTTTCGCAGTCAGAAAATTCATAACCGTTAAATGAGTACTCATTTTTGAAAAATTCATTTTTTTTTTATTTTTACATTTTAATTTTGAGCTCAAAAATGCGATTTTTCACAAAATGCATTTTTCTCATTTTCTAGTCGCAATATGAAATACTAAAATTTTAAAAAATCAATTTTTGGAAAAGAAGTACTAATTTAACGCTTATGAATTTTCTAAATGTGAAAACAGAATTGAAAAATATTCATTAGGTAATGAGTAATTATGTGAACAAATTTTCCCGTAGAATAACATGGGCGAAGGCTGCCGGCGAGATTAGGTATTGTCAGCTCTGAACGCGCGTTGTCCTCGATGCGAGGACGCAAAATTTAAGATCCAGCTGCATAAAATTCATCCCGGAAATTTTTTAGCAAAAATTTACGTTTATAACATATCAGAAAAGGCCGGTTTTTTTAACCTTAAAATTTAAAATTTATTTTAGTTTAATTTAGTTCATGAATTCCGGTGGCAGTACAATTAAAATAATCCAAATTGTCTTGCGCCGCAAAGCGTTAACATATCCAGATATAGGGGCAAGTTTGCCCAAATGACTTGGTGTCAGTTTGAGCTTCTAAACTTATACTCATAGTTTATATTTTTTGTTTTTATCATGGTGACTTCTGCCTGAAGTTACGCTCATACTTTTAACGTAAAAATAAAATTAAAATGATGAGTTGTAATTTTTAAAATTCATTTAGAAGAGAAAACTAGCCAACAAGTTCCGGTCTATCTTAATATCTGCGGAAAGAATGTATTGTATTTAGGACAGAGACTTGTTAGCGATTTACTGTTCAGTTAAACCATTTCCTTTGACAGATTAATGAGACGTAATCATTTTTGCCGATTATAAAGCAATAACTTTTGCTTTACTGAAGCATCGTGACAATATTTCTCCCCATCATCAGAGACATTTCCAGTTTTAGAACCAATATTGCACAGATTTCAGGTAAAGGATCTACAAGGTCCTTTAGAGTGTTTGTAGTAATTGGTACTTTTTCCCGTCATACCGAAATTCAAATAACTACTTTTATTCATTACGATGATGAGAAAAGTTCTTTGTTTGACTGTAAAAAAATGGACGACACAAAAATTTCTTTTTTTTTTTTTAATTTCTTTAAAATTATTTTCAAATCCGAAACAATAGTATAATAAATTGACTGGAATTGTTAGAATTTATCTGACAAAGACTTTGAATTAAAGCATCTGTAACTCTGAGCATTGTTGCAAATGCATGTGTTGAACGATCTGTTAAGTACATAAGTAAACGTTTCATTAGGAAGAATTTGCGTAAAAGTATGGCTGAATACGTTAGAAAATGCAAAACTTGCTAAGAAAGCAAGATGCATCAGCATGTATAAATCGAATGTTGACACATATCCTATCCTTTCATGGAGATTTAGTAATATGCATAGTAACGTAAACGGCAGTTTGCCTGCATGACAAGGTTACCGGTGTCGCTTAACTTACATCGATTTTAATGCCAGATGACTTGAAGCATTTCTCATGACAAACCAATTCAAAAGTATAACAACGACATTTTATTCCATTTGGAATACTAGATTTTGTTTTACATTGGTAATTATAACGAATCAAACTCGTTAATTTGAAAACAATCTGTTTCAATCACTTTTGAAATTTTTGGAGGTTCATTTTACAGAGCCCGGACTACAACTTACAACACAGCTTCAAATCCCGACGATTTCACCGACAATTGAAAAAGCGATTAAATGTTACGCTACAAAACGTTGGTCAGAAATACTGCCATTAATATTTTTTGTTCATATGAAGTTCCTTTACGCCTTGTGTAAATGCGTCCTCTGCAGAACTAATTTATGATTTTCCATGGAGATTCCATGGTGAATTTTGACTAAGAACAGGATTCGTCAAGGATTTATTTAACAAAACAGTATTAACTCTACTTTTTTTTTATATATAGGAACTTTTGCTAGTGTTCGGATACTTTTGTTACCGACTGTATCGTGATTTAATGACTAATGCCCCTATTACACACACGAGTTTAAGCACAACTTTTGAACCAATTTCAGCCAATTTTGTTGGCTCAAATCACTTCAAAGCCCAGCGTAATAGGAATTGGGAATACGAACAGTTTTTTTCTGGCTAGTCAGAAAAAGTCGTTCATATTAGCAACTCCTTTTACTGTGACAAGCCATTGAGAAGAAAGCTCTTTACGCTTCGAGAAAAGACAGCGCCTGGGGCAAATTCATTCACCGTTGTTCTTTTCGCTCTCCCTCCGTCGTCCCCGTTAAAACAGCAATAAGTAGCTTCGCTTGTCATGTACTGTGTACCATGTAAACTAGTTTTTTTTTAACAATTTTTGACTCAATTGTTGTAACCCTCTTTCAGATTTCGGCTTTCAAATACTAAGTAAAAATTGGTTCAAGTGGAAGTTGTCTGAAAGATCATTGCGTGTAATAGAAGCTTAATGTATCATTCATAAAGAGCATGTTCAAGAGCCTTTAGAGCAATGATATTAAGGACTGTATTCAATCTAAAAGCATGATGATAATATTTTCTGTTCTTCCAAATGTCGAGAAACAACAGTTTCGAACAATTGGTTAAGACCTACTTTTTTACTGAACGTCGAAATTCCAGAACATTCTGAACCTTAGGTTACTAGATATAACAGGAAAAAAAAACGGATTTCCTTAAATGTGTTTATTTTTTTTTCCCCTTAAATGTTTATAAACTATTTTTCTGTTTCTATTTTCACCTAACTGGAGGACATGTGGTGGACGTCGGTTTTGACGATGGTTTCAACTTATGTTGCAGAAAGAGCTTCTGATTTATGTTGCGATATTCGGCTCTTACCCAATTCCTCAACCAGTAGAAGCTGTTACCGATAACTGAATCACTAGCGACTTCAAGATTTATCCGTGACGTTTAGTTTTCTGCAGATGGCAGAAAGCTACAAATTTATTTTGTACTAGCAGGCACTATATTTAAAAGATATCTTTCTAATTGAATAATTGATACGTGTAAATAAATATATTTCGATTGGCGACTATTTTCATCACAATTTTAGTATGGGATCTCCTTGACAATATCAAACATTCTTTTTTAACTTATCGAATCTGTGCAACAAAACTATTATTAAAACGAGTATTCTTGAAAACAGTCAAATAGAAATGTTAATTCTTCGAATATTCTGGAAACAGCTGAAGCTGTTAATCGTACAGTAAAAGTCACTATTCGATGAATGGTCGAATCAGAGAACGCACGTAAGTCGTTTTCGTAGCAATCACTATAACGCACGTATGTACGCTTCACGCACATGAAAAAAAATTACTGGACAGACCTACACCGCTGTGCATGAATCTCAGAACACACGAAACTCGGTTCCGCGGCGATCATTATCACGCATGTTAAAACCAAAAAACATCACTGGACACCCCTACTTCGCTGTGCATGAATCTCGGAACACACAAAACACGGTTCCGCGGCGATCATTATCACGCATGTTAAAACCAAAAAACATCACTGGACACCCCTACCTCTCTATGCATGGATCTCAGAACACACGTAACTCGGTTCCGCAGCAATCACTATTACGCATGTTAAAACCAAAAACATCACTGGACACCAGTACCTCGCTGTGCATAAATCTCAGAACACACGAAACTCGGTTCCGCGGCAATCCCTATCACGCATGTTCGAACCAAAAAACATCACTGGACACCCCTAGTTTGCTGTGCATGAATCTGAAAACGCACGAAACTCGGTTCCACGGCAATCACTATCACGCATGTTAAACCAAAAAAACATCACTGGACATCCCTACCTCTCTGTGCATGAATCTGAAAAACGCACGAAACTCAGCTCCGCGGCAATCACAATTGCGCATGTTAAAACCAAAAAAAAAAAAACACTGTTCCGCGGCAATCACTATCACGCATGTTAAAAAAAAAAATAAAAAAAAAAAAATCACTGGAGACCCCAACCTTGCTATGCAGGAATCTGAAAACGCACGAAACACGTTTTCGCAGTTTCGCAGCAGTCACTGTCAAGCATGTAAAAAACGAATAAAACATCACTGGACACCCCTACCTCAAATTAATGGAAATCAAATAAACCAATCAAATATCTCGTAATTTCTCAAAACGTAGCTCTAGTTCATTGTAAAATACACTCAAATAAATGAAAATCAACTAAACCAATCAAATTTTTCGTAATTGCTCCTAAAGTAACTCTAGTACAACGTAAAATACACTCAAATCAATGAAAATCAAATAAACCAATCAAATCATTCGTAATTCCTCATAACGTAGTTCTAGTATAACGTAAAATACACTCAAATCAATGAAAATAAAAAAAAAAACCAATCAAATCTTTCGTAATTCCCCATAACGTAGCTCTAGTTCAACGTAAAATACACTCAAATCAATGAAAATCAAGTAAACCAATCAAATCTCTCAAAGGTTCTCCATTCCGCTTTATTATAGAAATGAGTAGTTTTATTTTTATATTTTTATTAATTAAAATAAAACTAATCAAAAATTCGAAAATCTGACTTCAAATGTGCACAGTGACCCTTCGGAGGGCACCTTTGTGTTAAATCACGTTACTATCCAAGCTACCGTTTTCGAGAACAGTGAAATATACATATATATATACAAATATTGCTCACTTAATAGTATAAGATTTATGCTACAAACAGTTTCAGAAATAAGGCAAGTACCTTTGGTTGAATCTGTACAAGTCATTAAGATTTTGATAATGTCATTTACTAATTAATTTTAATAACTGTTTAAGCTTGTACAATGTTTTAAAGTTATTGTTTTATTAAAGTACAGTTGAATTAACAATGTTTCAGTTTCTACTTTCAAAAGTCCGTATTATTTATCAAATAATCTGGTGTGTCACTCACACGACTTTCTCTTACCCTGAAATTTAATACTATAAATACAGGTTGGAGATTAAGAGGTAAGATAACGAAGTTATGTGAACCTATGTTAAACAATTCAAATTAGGCTTCAGAAGAGTTTTACATGATAATTAGTTCTGTGTGAGGGGGGCTACCTCCCCTCTCAACCCCCCGTTTCTTTAATGCACCTAGATTTATATAAAATTCAATTCGGTTATTAAAAAATAATTCTGTTTTTAAAAAACAATTAATTAAAATTATTATTTAATAAAATTATCTTTTATGATAATACAGACGATTTCCATTTTAGAGAAGTAGTATAACACTAAATATCCAAAAATAGTCTATTTTATTCTCAATATTATATAAAAAAAAAAAAAAAAATACGTTAAAAGTGACAAAAATCGATAACTTTGTTTTAAATTATCGCAGATCGATGGTTCAACCATTCGTTTTAAAGGTATTGGCGAGCTCTTTTGAAAGATACCCATCATGAAAATTTACTACCCTCGAGGGGGGTCTTCCCCCCCCCCCAGGGAGGAAACGAGGCTCCTACATACACAAAAAAATTTTCCCACTTGACTATCTCTATTACAATATATATATATTCGTTTCATTTGGTTTAGTGCAGTCTATAGACGTTAAACTCTACTTACCTGCAATTTCCCCCATATACGTAATGTATTAGAATTCTCTTGATTGTCCCTGTACACGAACCATTTGCTTGATCTTAACAAAAAGCTTACTGTAGCATCTATATATGATACACATTTACAATACCAAGTTTGGAATGTCTACTACTATTTGTTCTTGAGATATGCTGATAACAGACAGACACACACACAGACACACAGACACACAGACATACACACAGACATACACACAGATCATTTGCTAAAAACATGATTTTCGTATTCAGGGGACCTCAAAACGTGTAAATATAACAAAATCTCGCGTTCGAAAATTTGACCCCAAAACAATACTTTCTCTACCTTATCGGTAAGAGAAAGTAAAAAGTAAAAATAAACAATAAAAAAATGACTCTTAATAAAATTAAACTTACAATTTTATTAAGATGCAACAAATAAAAAACAGCTTTAAAATATTTTTTATATTAGATCTGCTGTTCAATTAATCATTCATATATTCTAAATTATTAATTCTGCCAATTGCATAGATTTTATCAAGTATAGTTCTGATTTTATACCTAAAATTTACTAATTTCCAAAATTCAATATAATGCTCAGGGATCTTTTTATTTCATCTACTGCTATGTTGCAATAATAATGTTAGTTTTACTTATTCTGCCACTTTACAGGAGAGCTGCAGTTCAATTAATTATCTTTATATTGTATATTACAATTTTGTCAATCACAAAGATTTTATCAAGAGTAATTAAGATTTTATGCCAAAAATTGACTAATTTTCAAAATTCAGTGTTGTGTAATCGAATATTGGAGACCTTTTTGTATTTCGTCTACCGCTAAGTTACAACATTATTTTTATTTATTCTACAATCATAAAGGAGATAGGCAAAAATATAGAAACATCATAAAAAACATTTCCTTGGCTGATGCGATGCAGGGAAACAGTTACCATTCAAAGCTGTTTATAGACTTAACATAAAAAAATAAAATTAGACTCTCTTTGTCTTTGCTCTGCAGCGGAATCTTGTGTCACTCATCTTGCAAGGTGTTAACAGGTTTCAATAATGACAATAGAATTGTATGGCGTACACCAATATTTCTCTACAAAACAGGCGTTAAAATTTTAATAACATTAAAGCATTGTGAATGTGGTGGTCATAGTATTTAATACAATTCCTCATCGGGTTAATAAAACCCGACTCCAAAAAACCCATACTGATGAGCAAGTGTTCTGTCATTGTGAAACGTAGTTTGTACCTTTATTTTAGATATGGTGAGAGGGAAGGCCGTGCAACAAGTACAAAGCCCATCGTATGAAATTTGTATTACTCAGATAGTATCAGATTGCAGTTGAATAGTTAACCCCTTAACGCGCGCTGTCCTCGCTGCGAGGAAGCAAAATTTAAGATCCAGCTGCAAAAATTTACGTTTATAACATAGCAGGAAAGGCCAGTTTTTTAACATTAAAATTTAAAATTTCTTTTAGTTTAATTTAGTTCATGAATTCCGGTGGCAGTATAATTTAAATGATCCGAATTGTCTTGCGCCGCAAAGGGTTAACTGGACTTTCATCTTGTATTAATACACATCGGTCAGTATGCTGAGAAGAAAAAAAAAGAAAAAGAAAAAGAAAAAAAAAAACTGAAAACACTTGAAACAAAAGGGGAATCACTTGATTCTGGAAACAGCAGTAATTGATAAGAGACAGCCGGCCAATTCTCAGCGATACTTGTCCGCACATTTAAGAAATGTCTGCCTTGTTTTTATATAGTGCACTATTAAAAATTTAGTATTAATTTGAACCAAAACTTGGTCATGAAGTAGCTGCAATCACCTGATGTTTTAACATTTTACCATGATTTGGTAATTTTATACTGAGCCAAATATTGGTAATATATTTTAAATAAAAAAAATTAAAAAATTAAAAATAAAAATTTGACCGCGACAGGGAATGAACTGAAGACCTTCTTGTCTCAAGTCAAATACTCTGGCACTGTACCACGCTTCCTTGCCCACTAATTCGTTTTTCATTCATTTTTATAAAAGAGGCTAGAATTTTTAGGGTCTTAGCTTGGTCGATGGTTGATTTGTTGCACAAAATTTGAACTTTACCCAATGTTTTCGACCACGTTCTTTAATTGAAGCTTGGTTTTTTTTCAATAAGAATTTTACTGATTCATACTTCCCTTGTTTGTGGATGTATGGTAGCTCCGAGTTTTGATGCAACTTAAATTCAATTGCAAGCAGTAGAAAACTTAAAAGGGAGATTAAACCATATTATGGTATCTTATAACTTTACCCCATATAGTGGTTCAAGTTTGAACTTAAATTTTTAACAGTGTGCAATCAGAGAGCGAAATAGGTTTTAGTCTAGACGAGTTCATTCCATTTCTCTAATCGCAACATATTTTTACATATATAGCACGCATTTTAGAAATTTATGAATTAAAATATTTTTAAGGTCAATGATTTCCAGATAACCTAATGAATGAAGTTCTTCCTTTTAATGACACCTGAAAACAAAGAAAGGAAATTATTAGGCTATCAATCTTTTTGGTATAAAATATTCAGTATAATATAAAAATGTTCAATACCAATAAATTATTTCTTTACATTTCATTATTAAAATCAATAAAATAATAATAGCAAAAAAAAAAAAAAAACAATTAGAAAATATAAAATCAGAATTCTTCCAAATATTTTTAAACGTACCTATTCCGTAAAATGAGCATTTAGGTGTTTTATAATAAATATATTACGAAAACTCTTAAACAAATCGAACCATCAAAGTGTTAATACAGACAATAATTTCAACTTCCTATGCATTCCAAATTTGCATGGGAAAGTCGCCTTTAAATTATAAAGCTACTTACCTTAAGGTAAAAAAAAAAAGAAAAAAAACTTTCTGTTGTCTTATTCGTATATAGCAATAATTTCCATGAAGTTCTTATTCAAACAATTTTAAGTACTAGTAAAGCATTACTCATCTGCCTTTTATCGTTTTATTTTTTCTAGTACACCAATTACATAAAGTATATTTATATACCTTTAAAATAATCATTCCCGCTTACATTTGAATCAGTGGAACAGTCAAAGTTATAATGCACACGAAAATTGCAATCCTTTTCCATTTTAAACATTCTACGTATACCACTAGCAAAATAAGTCTTTATTCAAATGCATCACACATTAATCACTTGCTTGCGTGTATAAAATCGTCTCCCAGTTAATACTCCATACAAAGAGATGAGCTTCTATTAACATATTTTTCTCTACGTTTTCTGATGAAAAACAAGGAAATTAGTTTAAGAAAAATACTATTAGGCCATTACGCAAAAAAAGAATTACCCAGCATGCACTTAAAGCAAATATGAATAATGTATCCTCGCCACCATGTGCCCTGCTGTTAATGATATTTGGGTGAAACTCGGTGTTTTAAAGCTAAAAAGGATTTACCCATGCAATCTTGCGCAAGCTTTATTACATGGCGTGATTGTTTAACTTTTAATGGGACTTCTTATGATTCTTATGTGGATATTATTATTTTTTTTCTTATATTCCTTCATTTATGCCCTTTTTTGGCTCTTAATGGTCTATTAGCGAAGATGTAACTCTTACGTTCATCTCACTTTGTGGCGCAGTTTTTTGGGGTAAAAATCTCACGCAAAGTTGCTTTATGTTTATTTATTTATTTCTTCCGGCTTTTCGTGATAAAAACAGTAAATAAATGCTTGTGCGGTAAAATAAATTGAAAAAGCTTAGTGAAAGTAAAATCGTGAAGAACTAACATTTGTTTCTTATGATTTTAATGACGTACATATGAAAATTACAAAAAAAAAAAAAAAAAAAAAAAAAAAAAAAAAAGGAAGAAACAAATCTGTATAATAATGTTCCAAGTAATTTTCTTTTTCTTTACAAATTAAAAATTATAATCACAGTTATTCTCTTTGATTTGATGTAAAGTACCATCGTTTAAATGAATTGACTTTTAAACATTCGATTAACTGGTTGAGTGGGTATTTACGTTACACTTGTACTGCGCTATGGGCAATTGGCAGTGGTCTGTGACTCACCCTTATGGATGGTTTGGAGGTATACTACTACAATTTTTATCATCCAGGGAGAGAATGGTCCCCTTGCTTCGTTTAAACTTTTCAAAAAATTATTTAATGTCAGTAACATTCTTATTGAAATGTAATTTGTTTAAAAATTGTTAATATTTTGAAATGGCATATAATTTACAAAATTTATAATGAAAATATAATTAAAAAAATAAGCAAGAAGTTACATTCTTTTAATTCGGAATTATTTGGTGAAAACTCAATTATTGCTCTTAATTAAAATTCTGAAGTTGATTTTTCACAAGTATAAATGAATATTTTTGCCAAAATGGCTTCATTAATTGCCAGTTAGAGTGAGATTTATCATTAAATTTTCAACAAGTACCTCCAAAATCATAGACATGGACGATAACCAGCCACTATGGACAAATAAATGCTGAATGTACATTTTTCAGAAAATACATAATGAAATATAATAGAAAGATAAATTAAAAATTTCTGTAAATTTTTAATGGTAGTAAGAATGCGCCGAAATCAAATGAATGACAGCTTCTGATCACAGATATACGTAGTAATTTATGTAGATCTATCATCCCCATTATATCCAGCAATGATTTTTGATGCCTAAAAATTTTTTTGGAATCAGCCATTAGTAGATATGAAACTCGCAATAGTAATAGAATAGAATGTTGATGAATTTTCAAAATGCTGAAATATTGCGTGACTTTTAATTGTTCTAATAAATATATGAAAGGAAATGGGATAAGTGTTCATAAGTAAGTATATTTGACTAATTTATGAAAAATATAATTATACAATCAGTTGTTTTCGTATTATTATGAAATTAATACTGTCTTCATTTTTAATGGATTTTTTTTTTTTTTTTTTTTTTTTTTTTGTAATATTTTTTAATATTTTATATTAGTAAGTAATATGGAATTTAAAAAATTATTTTGAATATTGTTAGCAGCGGTGTAAGTAAAGCCCGCTTATTTTAATAGATAAAAAAAGTTTAGCTTTAAATATTAACTAAGTTAATAGATATAGTAAAAAAAAAAAAAAAAGAAAGAAAGAAAGGAAGAAAGAAAAATGAATTTGAAACTGTATCTGGAATTTTTTATTCACCTTTAGTACATAAATTATTCATAAATTTTATTTGCTAAATTATCCGTGTGTATTCACTCGGGGAAAGACGGCTATTAGGAGGTAAAATGGCTGTATTTTCCAAAGTGAAAGATAATCATATTTTCTGTCTCGATGATGAATATGTGTCTTATTACTATATCTATGCTTCTGATGTATCATCCATGTTAGAATGGAAAAAAATAGTCATAATAATAGTTTATGATTTATATATATTGGAATATTTAAATAGCATATTTTTATGTTTTATTTTTGTTTTGATTATGATTATAATAATTATCAGATTTTTATACTTTACACAAAACTTTTTTAATTGCATAGGAACAGCGAATCATTCAGTACACAGATGAGTATTGCATTGTCCAAAATGTCAATGGAC
This sequence comes from Salticus scenicus, assembly GCA_963930645.1. NCBI lineage: Eukaryota > Metazoa > Arthropoda > Arachnida > Araneae > Salticidae > Salticus > Salticus scenicus. The sequence goes on along the minus strand of OZ005655.1, from coordinate 194,559,398 downwards.
TAACTCCATAACTCATTAAAATTCTTTCACATTAAATTTGATAGCCTGATATCCAAAACTTAAAATGTGTCCAAAATGAACTGAACCTTTGGTCCGATGAAAGAAATAAATAGTTGTTATAAGAATAGGTATATATATATATATATATAGCATTTTATGTATTATTATTATTATTGTTATTATTTATAACACTATTTCAATTCTCATTCAGTGTATTACAATTCTCATTCAGTGTTTTGCAATTTAATGATCATTTTGAACTACTTTTATCACTTAATTAGCAAGTTTCTAGGTATTATTTTTTAATTTTCATCCTTTCATTAATTCATTTCGATTTTACTTTATTTCTTTTTTGGTTTGATTTGGGTAGTCTTCGCTTATGATCCGAATAATTGTTTTAATACTGAAATTAAATCATCTTTATATTTCAAATGTTTGCACTGATAATATTGTATTGCTATATTTATAACATTTCTAAGGTAATTCTGCATATAGCTCTTTATTTGGAAATGAAGCTTTTTATTAATATTTTTATTATTTTTTATTTCATTATGTGTATGCACAATGTTTGCTATTACTTAAGCAGTTTTTTAATTTTCAAAAAATTTCGAAATACATCATTTTATAGCCGCTATCTGCGCATTTTATGTATTATTATTATTATTATTATTATTATTTATAACACTATTTCAATTCTCATTCAGTCTTTTGCAATTTAATGATCATTTTGAACTACTTTTATCACTTAATTAGCAAGTTTCTAGGTATTGTTTTTTAATTTTCATCCTTTCATTAATTCATTTCGATTTTACTTTATTTCTTTTTTGGTTTGATTTGGGTAGTCTTCGCTTATGATCCGAATAATTGTTTTAATACTGAAATTAAATCATCTTTATATTTCAAATTTTCGCACTGATAATATTGTATTACTATATATATATATACATTAAATTGAGAAATTAATTGAGAAATAACTAGTAATCCCAAAATACATGGAGATTTTGTCAGGGAAGCCTCCTCCATGACATGGTAGACCTCCTTGGAATTTCTATTTATTTCTCAATTTATTTCCCAATTTAATTTTTATATTAAATAAATTACATATTACCTTTTGCTTTCATATATATATTTATATATATTCTAAATGTTTTAGAATGGTTATTGTCGGGGAGGAGGGGGATGGAGAAGGTGCGCACATCTGAACTGATTAAGATCGGCGCTGAGCAGTTTTGTTTCAGTCGCCTTTCGAATCCGAACGAGGTACAAGGTATCTCAAGACTTTAAAATAAAATCGGAACTATTAAACATTCTAATCGTATTCATTATAGTTCCAGTAATAATTCTTAAATATGAATAAAAGTCGTGATTAATTATTCAAGTCAAATAAACGATTCTTCAAATGTTGAATTATAGTCTTCTAATTTTGTGGTGTGGTGTGTCGCTAATATTCGGAATACTGGCAGAGGGAGTAAGTAGAATTAAACTTATTCTCATTTGATTAATATGCATGTTATTCTTATTTCTGATAAAGTAAAGTTGCAGAATTTGAATTTAAATAAATGAGTTAGAATTTCTTAATATGAGATTCTAAATTTAATCAATCCTAATTCGAAATTCATAAATTGATACTTAGTCGAAAATTCTTAGTGGCTTCAAAGCCATAGTGGTCCGTCGATTCACGGAGGCTTAATTACCTATTAATTAGATAATTAATCGTAATTCGTTAAATTAAAAAAAAAAAAAATTGTAAATTAAAAAAATTCTTTTGTTTACGTAGGATTAAATTATCTGTATAAGAACTTTAAAGTAAATTAAAATTAATTTGTTGAAATAAATCATTAATACAAGGTTAAATTGTTTTGATATAAAACGTAATTCAAAGTAGTTTCGCTTTCATGCTTACGTAGAAGTTTTGTTTTGAGAGAAAACGTAATTCAAAATAGTTTGGGTTTCAAACCGAAAGTTTCGGTTTGGAATTTCAGAAATAAACTTTCATGTTAAGTAATTGTTGAATAAATGAGTGTATGAGAATGAAAAGGGTGCATTTAATATTTTATTAGTTTATTTATTTCAGTAAAAAAAAAAAAAAAAAAAAGCTATTCTATTATGAGTTGTTTCCTTTCATTTGTTCTTTTTTTTTTTTTTTTTTCATATTTTACTTCCTGGTCTGCAGAATAATTTAATTCGATCGATTAATTCATATTTAAATTTAATTAATTGTAATTAGTTTGCTCAATATATGGGTAGAAAGGGAAGAACAAGGGCGAATGACGCCGAACAGAGTGCGTTGTTCCCAAAATCTAATGAAGTGATAAAATTTGAAAATGTAATTAAAGAAATAGAATTTATAAAATCGAAAGTCAATGATTGTGATAAAGGCGATCAAGCCAGATTAAAAATCTTAAAAGATAAGGTAAATGCACTGGAGGTTAAATTCGAGGAAATAGTTACAAATTTTTCCGAAGAGGAAAACGATGAAAACTCTGAAGAGGTGTTAAAGAATAGGGACATTCTGTTAGAATTATCCGTTGTATTAGAGAGTAAATCGCAATCAAATACTCCAAATGTAAATAATGATGCACGTACCAAACCCGGGACTTCTGTTAATTCGCATATTAGTCTTCCCAAACTTGAAATTCCTTATTTTTACGGGGATAATGAATCTTGGTTGTCATTTAAAAATTTATTTAAATCATCTATTCTGGATAATGACAGCCTTAGTGAGGTTGAAAAGCTACAATACCTCCAATCGTGTGTAAGAGGTAGTGCATCAAAACTTATTCGTGGATTTTCGTTACAATCGGAAAATCTTAAACACTGTTGGGACATTCTTACTCAGCGCTACGAAAATAAACGTCAATTAGCTATAACTCAAATAAATAAAATCTTTTCAGTAAAAGTAAGCAAAGCGGATGATCCTAAATCGTTTTTCAATTTAATAGATACTTGTAACGAAGCGGTGCGAAATTTATCGACCCTCGGATTGGAATCTAATCCTCTTAGCGATCTTATTCTTATAAATTTCATGATTTCAAAATTGGATTCATCCGTTAGGCATAGGTGGGAGCTCAGTCTAGAGAATACGCAAACTATTCCCGATTTAAATTCGTTTCGTACATTCATTAAAAGGGAGGCGTCGAGTCAAACAAAGCTTGAAAATAAACCAGGGATGTTTAAGAAGCCAGTAGAAGGTAGTAGTGTAAAAAAATCTTGTGTCAATAATTCAATGCTAGTCAAAGAAAATAAATGCGTCGCCTGTTCTCAAGTACATCAATTGTTTAAATGTCCCAAATTCAATCGAATTAGTGTTCAGGAGCGATGGGACTTAGTTAAATCAAAATCACTGTGTGAAAATTGTTTGCGAACTAATCATCAAGTGCGTCAATGTAGAATTAATATTAAATGTAAAGTATGTGCAGGTTCACATCACACTCTTCTGCACATTTATGCACAGAATTCTGCAGATCAGGGAGGCGGCCTTGTTACTACGTCGGTGGCCAATAGTTCACAATCTAATGCAAATTTTAGTAACCAAAAGGTATTATTGGCTACTGCCCTTATAAAGGTTAGGTCACCTAACGGCAAAATTATTCAATGTCGGGCGTTAGTTGATAGTGCCTCACAAAATAGTCTCATAACAAAGGAGTGCGTTGAGAAGCTAAATTTGCCTTTGTTTGGCACTTCTCATCGACTTATAGGCATAAACGGTCTTTCCGCAGAAACTGTTTTGAATTTTACGGAATTCTCATTCTCGCCATATTTCGCTAACGAGTATAGGAACTTGAAAGCGCTAGTAGTAAATAGGGTTACTACCCCTCTGCCAAATTTCCGGGTGCAAACGACGTCTTGGCCACATACAAAAAAATCTGCAGTTGGCTGATATGAATTTCTTCAAGCAAAAACCAATCGAAGTATTATTAGGCGCAGATATTTTTGCGTCACTAATTTGTGGCACACCAGTATCGGGAAGGCCAGGAGAACCATCTGCCATTCCCAGTTCACTTGGGTACTTACTCAGTGGCCCCCTCTCAAGGGATGGAATGGAACCAAAATCAACATATAGCTCCTCGTAACACTGCCTTAACTTGAACGATTTTTTTGACAATCAGCCCATAGTATCTTCTAAGAGTGAAACCGAAGCCGATCCGGCAGAGGAACTATATAAATCTTCCACCAAGCGCAACCCCGAAGGTCGCTATGTTGTCAAATTACCCCTCCATGATGAGATAGATTTGGGTGAAAGTGCCAACTGTGCACTAAAACTGTTTAAAAGGCTCGAAGCTCGTTTAGCGCAGAATCCCAACCTAAAGAAGGAGTATGCTCAGTTTATGTGTGAGTACTCCGATCTAGGTCATATGACTTTACTAAGGGCTGAAGAGCTTAATCGCCAACCCAATTATTATATGCCCCATCATGGAGTTATAAATGAAAATAGTAGCACTACGAAACTACGGGTAGTGTTCAATGCGTCGGCCGTAACTACAAATGGCAAATCCCTGAACTCCAATTTGCACAAAGGGCCAAAACTTCAATCTAGTATATTTTGCAATTTGATTCGATTCCGTTTAAATAAAGTCGCCCTCTTGAGTGATATCGAGAAAATGTTTCGGCAAATTCTAATCGCAGAGCCTGATAGAGACTTTCAAAGAATATTTTGGAGGGCCAATGTTTCAGATCCACTCAGAGTGTATAAATTGAACACAGTTACTTATGGCACAGCCTGTGCTCCATTTTTAGCCCTGCGTACCATATTACAGCTATTAAACGATGAAGAACCCAATTTTCCCGTAGCTGTGCAGGCTGCCCGCAACAACCTGTATATGGACGATTTCCTTGGAGGGGCTGAAACAATCGAAGCCGCTCAATCTTTGGTCACAGACCTTCAGGCATTATTTAATGCTGGGGGTTTCAAGCTGCGAAAATGGGCTTCAAATTATGTGGAAGCTCTAGTTCAGGTCCCAGAGGCTCTGAAATCAACAAATCAGGAATTATCCTTAAACCCCGATCAATCCCAACGTATTTTAGGACTGAACTGGAATTTAACATCGGATACACTGCAGGTTGGCGTCAACACAGAAGAAAACGTCAAAACTAAACGACAATTATTGTCCGTAATTGCAGGCATCTTCGACCCTTTGGGTCTGTTATCCCCTGCCACTATTCTTTTAAAATTGCTTCTACAAGATGTTTGGAAGCTAAAACTTGGTTGGGATGATCCTTTACCACCAGACATTCAAAACAGGTGGAACGAATTTTATGAAAAAATTGCTTCCTTTAAGGCCATGTCAGTACCCAGATTTTTAGACCTGAAATCCGAACCTATGTACCAGATTCTGGGATTTTGTGATGCGTCAACAAAGGCATATGCTGCCGTAATTTATATACGCCCAAGTCAGAACTCATCTTTAAAATTGATTGCAGCTAAAACCCGTGTAGCTCCTTTAAAACCCATTACCTTGCCTAGGTTGGAGCTATGCGCGGCTGTATTACTCTCGGAACTTTTGTCAGTCGTCCAGAGCTCGCTGGATTATCAGGTTGAGGAAATTCTCCTATGGACAGACTCAACAATCGCCCGTAGTTGGATTTTAAATCCGCCCTTAAAGGGCAACACATATGTCCTACACCGAGTAAACAAAATTAGAGCTCTCACAGACACAACATCATGGCATCACTTACCAAGCAAACATAACCCAGCAGACTGTGCAACCCGTGGGCTGTTACCCGACAAATTAAACCACTTTAACTTGTGGTGGTCTGGACCTGATTGGTCAAAGATTCCGGTCTCAGATCACGAGTCCAAGATTGCTACCTCAGTCCCATGTACAATTGTGGGAATTCCTGGACTAATAGAGTCAACTCCAATGCATGCATCCGTTATAGAGGATTTGGTTTCAAAATTTTCATCAAGTAATAAACTTTTTCGTGTAATTGCATTTATGAAGAGGTTTATTTATAACAGTAGAAATGCTACAAAATTGAAAGGACCAGTCTCAGTACAAGAAATTTCAGAAGCTAGAAAAATTGTTATTAAATTCGTCCAACAAAGGTCCTTTGCTTCAGAAATCGCCCTTTTGCAGCGCGGCCAACCCGTGGCAAACAGCAGTAAATTAAAAAATCTCAATGTGTTTCTTGATTCAGAAAATCTATTGAGAGTGGGAGGTAGAATTGACAAAAACATCACTCTGCCCTATGATACTAAACATCCAATACTCATCCCTAAAAATCACCCTTTTACATCGACATTAATAAGACATTTTAACACGTATAGTCTTCATGGAGGTGTCGACCTAGTATTAAATCTCATTCGCCAGTCTTACTGGATTCCTGATGGTAGATCCACTGTGAAAAAAGAGCTTCGTAAATGTGTCACGTGTGCCAAAGTCCAACCGAACCCCATTCAACAAATGATGGGTGACCTTCCCAGTGCAAGAGTCAACCCTTGTAGACCATTTCAACATGTTGGCCTTGATTATGCAGGCCCTATTCAAACAAAGTGTGAACATAAACGAACAAAAACAAAATTTAAGTCCTATATTTGCCTATTCATCTGCATGAGCACCAAGGCAATTCATCTCGAATTAGTCACGAGCTTATCAACTGAACATTTTTTATATGCCCTACAAAGATTCATAGCGCGTCGAGGCTATCCTACTGACATTTACTCTGATAACGGGCGCAATTTTGTGGGTGCCAATGCCCATTTAAAAGGGCTAGTAAAGCTTTCAAAAACCAATACTATCCAAGACTTTGCCACAACTAGACAAATTCATTGGCATTTTATGCCACCTTACGGGCCTAACTTTGGCGGCCTATGGGAATCTTCGGTTAAATTGGCCAAACGCCATTTACTTAAAGCGTGTAAAGGCAGTTGCCTATCGTTTGAGGAGTGTGCTACGATTCTCACTACTATTGAGTCCTGCTTAAATTCACGACCCTTAGTCCCACTTTCCACCGAGCCCCATAATTTCTTAGTGCTTACACCAGGACATTTCTTAATTGGGGCTCCGCTTCTCCAGCTTCCTGAACACTCTTTTAACCAACCTAATCCATTGTGTACCAGTTTTTCTTCCAGGTGGAAACTCCTCCAGCAGATCAAGAAGCAATTTTGGAGTACATGGGCAAAGTCTTATTTGACTTCACTCCAGTCAAGAGAAAAGTGGAAGAGCGGCAATACACATCTGCAACCTGGTCAGCTAGTCCTCGTGTTGGAGCCTTCTATTCAGCCAGCTCAGTGGAAGTTAGCACGCCTCTGGAAGTCCATCCGGGTGAGGATGGAATTATTAGAGTGGCTACACTGAAGACGCCATCGGGAATAACCAAAAGACCCGTCAATCGAATCGCCAGTCTGCCATGCTCAGCCCCCCCCCGGAGGATGTCGGGGAGGAGGGGGATGGAGAAGGTGCGCACATCTGAACTGATTAAGATCGGCGCTGAGCAGTTTTGTTTCAGTCGCCTTTCGAATCCGAACGAGGTACAAGGTATCTCAAGACTTTAAAATAAAATCGGAACTATTAAACATTCTAATCGTATTCATTATAGTTCCAGTAATAATTCTTAAATATGAATAAAAGTCGTGATTAATTATTCAAGTCAAATAAACGATTCTTCAAATGTTGAATTATAGTCTTCTAATTTTGTGGTGTGGTGTGTCGCTAATATTCGGAATACTGGCAGAGGGGGTAAGTAGAATTAAACTTATTCTCATTTGATTAATATGCATGTTATTCTTATTTCTGATAAAGTAAAGTTGCAGAATTTGAATTTAAATAAATGAGTTAGAATTTCTTAATATGAGATTCTAAATTTAATCAATCCTAATTCGAAATTCATAAATTGATACTTAGTCGAAAATTCTTAGTGGCTTCAAAGCCAGTTATTTTTAATTGCTTTGTTTTATATGCTTTTATATGTCAATTGCAAGCATCTCAAAATGCTACTATCATTTGCAGCCTCTGTTGAACTCAAAATAAAGAAAACTCGATAATTCATTAGTTTTGTAAGGTTTTTCTTTTTCTTTTCTCTCTTTTCTTCTTCTTTTTTTAATTAAGTTTTTCTATATACGCTTATATGCCGATTCCAGTCATCTTAAATTATTACTATTACATAGAGAGTTCCAAAGCCAATCAGTGTAAGTTTATATATATACATATATTAATAATAAAATAAAATAAAAATAAAAAATAAAATAAAAATAAAAATAGAGTTCTATTATAGAATTACAATACAAAGTTAGTAGTTTAGGGGACACTGATGGAGATGTCATAGGACAAATTATGATAAAATCTATGTACTTGTTTGTGCATATCTGGAAAAACTTTTTTTTTTTTTTTTTTTTTTTTTTTACGCTTACATTGATTGATTTCTTAACCATCCATATGTACTACACTTTGATCTTAGCCAAGAGGTCGAGAAGCGATACCATCCATATGTAGTCGCTGTTTGAGTGAAAATAAAGATAACTTTATAAATTATTAGTAAAATACCGGGTTGTTAAAATTGATCTTCCTCTGTGAACGGCCCCCATTTTTTTCTAAATGAGTTCAAAGGTTGCCATAAAAATTAGAAATTATATGTTACAAGAAATACGCAGAACAAATTACTTTTTTAATTCATTGAAAAAATGTTCATTTGGTGACACTTTAAACAGAAAAAAATCTGGTGTGTAGCAACCACACGACATCCGTTACGTATTATCACATTCATACGCATTATATACACTTTTTGGAAATAATGTTGTCAGAAGACAAAAAAAAAAAAAAAAAAAAGACTTAACAATAAGAAACCTAACAATTTTCCTGTAAGACAAAACAATATGTAAAGACATGTAAAACAAAATTTACATAGCCAGTTTAAAGAAAAAATCGGTATAGCTGTTTTTTGAAATATCAGTTTCCGAGACCTATAACTGACCTTCCTAATCAGGATGACTCTCAATTTTCCTGTTATAACCAAGTATTTCAAACAAAGTGATATCTAAAAAGAGGTGGTTTATGTCACTATTTTCAAGAAAATTATTAGAACCGTTTTTGAGATGCCAACTTTCGGTCCTGCTTCTGATTTTCACCAAATTGACAATCTCATCTGTTTACCGGAAAACAAAAATTACACACGAAAGGGAATTAATATAGCGAGTTTGAAAAAAAATCCGTACAAATGTTTTAAAGGAACGCAATAGTGCGACCTGAAATTGAGCTATTTATACAGGACGCCTATCAATTTTCTGAACAAACCAATCAATACATACAGAAGGACATCTAATATGGTTTTTTCTTGCAACTTTAAAGAAAATCGTTACAGTCGTTTTTTAAATACAGACTTACGGTCCCACTTCCGGTTTTCCAATTTTCACCAAATATTGAAAAAATCATCTGTAAACCAGACCTGTCACAATTGGGAAATTTCGTTGTTCTGTCTTTATTAATTTAGGATGTATGATAGTTAGAAAATTTCACACATACATACACAGACACATACAACCATATACAATGACCAATTGTCAAAAACCTCAGTAGACATTAAAACATGTAAATCAGGTCAAAACTCGATAACAACATTTTTGACCGAATATAAGACTTTCATTACCTATGATAATCGGTCAAGGAAGAAATAAAAACGGAAATTATAATGAAGGAAATGACTCAGACGGAAGGGATAACATTTTAATGATTCAATTATTGATTTTCTATCTCTTGCGGGTGATTTTGCTAAATTTCTCATTATTTCATACAAAGCGCCCAGAGTGGAAATTTTGTTAATAATTTTTTTTTTTTTTTTTTCCTTGGATGCATCTTCTTGCTATCAATTTTGCTAACAATCTACCCACCCCGTTGGGCTCCAAGATGCTATACAGGGAAAATTGAATTATAACCATACTGTATGTATATTGGATGGTCAGTTTCGCCTCGTAAATATTCTTAAATTTTACTAACAATTCTCATTTATTTAATTATAAATAGATTTTTATTTCTCATATATATTGCAAATTAGAAGTCTCCAAATCTTTCGATTTCAAGTACAAATAATACTAAAAAAATAAAAAAGATATTTAAAATGAGCATAATAATTTTTGGTAATAAATTACTTGATAGTGTAAGCAAAATTGTTTTGATTTTTTTATTTCTGTAAGTACATTTTTTTAATACGTGAAACACATAAATGCTGAATATTTAAAATCACTATAAGGACTTCAGAAATCATAACTACTTTCTTACAAGTCGGGAACTGAAAATGTAAGGAAACAATTTTGAAACTTTTTCCCTGTTCGCATGAGCCTTAAAGAATAGCAATCGTAGGCATTTTAAAAATAATAGAAGTACAGATTTCGATCGGCGGTTAAAAATTCAATAAAATTTAATCACTTCTATCTTTAAAATTTGACATCCGTTTTCTAAAACTCCCATTTTTCTTATCATTAGACTCTCTGAAATGTCGTATACTTACTTTTATATCAACCCAATTTAACGGCTCATTTACTAAATATGAGATTCTGATCACATGGACTAAAAAAAGAAGAAAAAAATATTAAATGAATCGAACTTCTGCTCTGGAAAATTCGACTGATTATTTTTTTTTCTTTAAATATAAAAGAGTGATATTAAAAGAAAGAGATAAAACGACTTGTTATCTTCGTTCTTGGGGAAAATGATGAATGAAATAATGAATTAGTAAAAACATTACTTTATCAAAATCGATTTAGAATTTTTGACATTTTAAATTAAATCTTAATCTTAATCATGTAGTTTTAAAACTTTTGTGTATTTATATTATTAGAAACAATAATATTTTGATTTCTTAATAAATCATTAGTTGAATGTATTAAATTTTAATAACAATCTTCACCACTGTGCTTATGCATTACATTATGTAAATTCTCAGGCAATGCCACGCTTGGAATCTCAGAAGAAAAACTATTATAAATTATTTACAACGAAAAGTAAACAAATTTATATAAACACTTTAGTGGAAAATATTATTTTAATTTATTATTGATAGAAGTACATTACTGATCTATAATACTTTTTCTAAACCAGAAACATTCATTTTTAGTTTCTGAACATGCATATATAAGGAAATTATTGTAATTGTAATTATGAGAAAAATTCGACTTTGAGATTTTGGTATATGTATGAGTTCATTGTTGCTATTTTTTACGATGATGCATGTATGTACGGAAGTGTATGTGCAAGTGTATGAGTGAAAGTGAACAGGGTAGCAACTAAACGCTTTGTTTTAACACATTCATGGTCACGCCATTTTTAAATTTTTCGTTTCGAAGCCATTTTAGTAGGATGTGTTTTATATATTTTTAAGTCATTAAGTACTAATAATATTACAAATTTATCAGGAATACTGAGAAACTGATTGTTTTCTATTTATCAAATTCGTAGCAATGAATAAATGATTTAGAAGTAAAAAACTCTGACCGCGTATACGCGTTCATGACCAATTTAATAAATTCGTAGCAATGAATAAATGATTTAGAAGTAAAAAGCTCTGACCGCGTATACGCGTTCATGACCATGAAAGGGTTAATGAGCTGAAAGCTGGTATGAATGTTATAGATCATCGTAGCACGAACGCAATAGATTTTATTGGATCTAAAACTTATAGTTCTTTTGTAGGGACGCAAAGAAAATTCATTATCATTATGGATTATGGGCTCAAATTATTTAAAATGCGAAAGCGTCTAAACCCCTTATTCGAACAAACTGAAAATTTATATACATGTTATAAGTCACCGTCGCACGAACTGTATAGATTTCGGTGAATTTAGTCCGTATAGTCTTTTTACAGTAAGACAACGAAAAAATCTTTATCATTATCACCTATGGGCTCAAAATATTTGAAGTTCAATATCTTTAGATTAAACAATATACAAATTGGGGGAAAATACACAAACACCCCATTATAATTTTCTCTTTTGTTTATTTAACGACTTCTTTTAATTTATTTTATTTAAACAACTATTAATTAATTAATGTTGAGAAAGTCGAGTGAAGTGCCTTGACAGTTTTTATTTTTGATGAGATTAACAAATTATATATATATATATATATATATATATATATATACATTAAAAATTGACAATCTAGATTATTTATTTTTATCTAAAAAATATCATAAAGCTTCTGAGACTTTGAATAACCATTTCCGTATTTATTTATTTATTTATTTATTTATTTTATTTTTTACATTATGAGCCATCTTGGGGGAGCATTTGCATGCTAAAGTAAAAAATCAAGTTTGATTTGTAGATTGGTCGCTTTTCGATACTATTATTTATCTCTACATATTAAAAAAAAGTTACTGTCACTGGCGTCAAATTTTTTTTGTCTGCGACAGCATCTTCTAACGGAGGGCAGGGTCCTTCGCGTCATGAGAGGTATCAATGTGTTCCGAATACTCCAAGGAAGACATTTCAGCTGCTTAGAAATTTCTATCATTTTAGTTAAAGAAGTTATTAGCTAAAAACGACAAGTTCATGAAGGTACTCTATTTGCCATTTTGAAGAAAGTTTCTCCCAGTGACGTTGTTCTTCTGTCATGAGGTCACTTTATACGGGAAAATTAAAATATGATCCGTGGCTGTACGTAAGTAGATAGGTAGATTCGATTTAACGTCGCACCAGTACTGCGCTATGGGTAATTGGCGACGGTCTGGGACGCACCCCTATAGATGTTCCGGTCTCATGCCATCACAATTTTGATCCTTCCCGGAAGGGATTCCCCCCCCCCTTTCTTTGGTGATCCCCAGAAGTATAGTGTGGGTGGGAGCATGGAGAACTTTGCGGTCACGAAAGATTTTATGTGCACCAGCCACGATTAGTGTACACGACGGTCTTTGGCCGGCTCAAGTATCGAATCGGCAATCTTCCAACTACGTGCTCGGAGCTTTACAGACTAAGGTACCGCGGTCCGAAACCCAGGATGTAAAAAAGAAAGAAAATAAATATAAATTTTTTTTCTCTACTTTTAGAAAATTAATTTTCTTACACGGGAAAATTAAAATATGATCCATGGTTGTAGGTAGGTTGTGTTTGACGTCGCACCATTACAGCGCTATGGATAATTGGCGACGGTCTGGGACGCACCCCTACGGATGTTCCTGAGACATGCCACCACAATTTTGGTCCTACACGAAGGGGATGGTCCCCCGCTTCAGTGGCCCCCAGAGGTATAAGTTTGATGGGAGCATGGAGGATATAGCGGCCACGGCATATTTTACGTGCACCAGCCACCATTAGTGTACACGACGGTTTTTGACCGGCTCAAGAACCGAAACCGCAATCTTCCAATTACAAAGGGGTAAATCGGTCCGGATCTAAGGTTGTAAAAATAAATAAAAAGGGTTATATACTAAAGCTGTAATGCAAAATGGTCTAGATATTATGAATTTCTTTCTATTAAAAATGCATATAAATATTATATATTTCAATTTGACATTGAATGCGAGGATTTCTATAGTATTTTTCTGCTTTTGTCTTGTAATATGCACTATTCATATTCCTTTTCAGTGAAAAAAAACAGCGAATAGGCGGACAGAGCTCTGCATGTGTTAATAAGTAAAGTGAGTCGGGGGGGGGAGGCGAAGCCTCCCTCCGGGTTTGATGAGCGGAGCGAGCAGGGGCAGAGCCCCCTAGTCCATTCAAAAAAGGTTGTATTTGGTAGTAAATAAACTTCGAAATTATTTATTTTAATTTAAAAATAATCAAATGTATTTAGATATAACTTCCATTAGTTGGACTACATTATTCGGATAACGTAAGCAATTTTGAATATTGAATTGTACTAAGAGAAGCAGTTATATAACTCAATGATAAAACTTTTCATTTAAAGCCAAAATTTTTATGTCCAATTCCTTACTTTTAGCTTTTATTGAAATATATTAAACTTTTCCCTTCCACACTTGTATTCTTGAATGAAGTATGAATATTAAGTAATAGCATACTTGCCAACTTAACCCGGAAGATTGTCAGTTCCGCCCCTTTCCGCCTACTTTTTCACACCAGTTCAGTGTTGCCAGATTGCGCGACTTTTTTATTCAACAGTCACCAATAATTTTGAGAAGTAGTATTTAATGTACATAATCGACGATAGTTCTCAAAATTATTGGTGACTATTAAATAAAAAAGTCGCGCAATCTGGCAACACTGCATCAGTCTTTTTTTAGAGTATTTTTCTTCATATTTAATCGTAAATATATTTGAAGAGAATTACTCTAAAAATAAGTGGTGTGCAAAAAGGGGCGTGAACTAACAATCTTCCGGGTTAGGTTGGCAGGTATGTAATAGTATTAGCTGCTCTATTATTATATTTTGTTAATGCAATTTAAAAAAAGTTCTTGCAAAGTAAATTGCACAAAAGTTACAAAAACAAAGAATATAAAAATTAGATTAATTCTGTATTGTGAACAAAAGTTATAACCTTTAACTGTTGAAATATTTTTGAACGAATAAAATATATAATCATTCAGTGGATAAAAACAAATATAGATTAATGGGCATATAAGGACAATTTAGTATTCAATGTTTTTTAAATTCCATACTTGCCAACCTAACGCGGAAGATTGTTAGTTTCCGCCTCTTTTTGTACACCCTTAATCATAGCTGCCAATATTTTAATTTATTCCGGAGGGCTTTTAGCCCCGCCTTTATTTCGCACAACTTTAATTATAGAAAAATTTTCTCCAGTATATAACTTCCATAAAATAAGACAAAATTAGTTATAAAAAATAAGTGGTATGAAATAAAGACGGGGCTAAAAATACTCCGGAATAAATTAAAATATTGGCAGATATGCCTTAATTTTTAGAGTACTTCTTTTCAAATAAATTTACGATTAAATAAGAAGAAAAGTGCTCGAAAAAAAGACTGGTGTCACAAAATAGGCGGAAAGGGGCGGTACTAACAATATTACGTTTTAGATTGGCAAGTATGAAATTCAAAGTTAATGTCATGCTTTATGATTGAGTAGTTAGAGATCTTATAGAAACTTTTATCTGCAAATTGCAATTTCTAGCTTTTCAGGCACTTTTCTTAGATATTGGCAGGACCTGTTTAACACACGCTCTGACTTAAGGTCTTGACTTAGGTAACCCGAAATTTCGCTTACAGTTTAAAAAAATTTATTTAAAAGGAAACAAAAATGCCCTTTAAAAAACAATTTATGGAAATTTTACTTCTGAAAGCAAAATGAAAAATTTCAAAAAATGTAAAAATTTATTTAAATATGCATTATCGGGTACCTTAAAAATAGAGTTGTGTCTTAAAAACCGCAATCATCAAATATTGGGAAAATTATAGCTTTGATTCAAAGAGTAGTAAAAACCATAGTAAAATTAATAGGTTGGGGGCCTGAATTCGTATTGGGCCTACTTTTAGCTTAATCAGACTGTGGATATCAGAAAAAAAAAAAAAATCAGTAAGATAAGTGAAGTAAAAAAAAAAAAAATGTTCTTTAATTCATTTTTTTTTTTTTTTTAAATACAATTTTTATTGTACATTTAAATGTTCGGTGCATTTTCGACCTGTACTAACACAAAAATTTCATATTTATGTCTCAAAGATTTGTAAATGTATATGAAAAGTAAAGTCATTTCTTTGCTTATAGAAAATTTATACAAAATGAATATTATTAAAAAAGAAAAAAAAAATTCAAATTGACCAAAGTTTGGAAATTTCTAGAAATGGATTTAATTTCGTATATATATATATATATATATATATATATATATATATATATTTTAACTCTCTGAAAAATACAAATATGAATGTAAGACCGAACGTATGATATGATTCAATGTTTTAATAATAAATTCTTGTTAAATGATCTTTCAAGATCAAATATATCAAATGAATTAAAAGTTCCTGATACATCTTAAACTTTAATGTAAGATCAAATAGCCTAGTACAAAAGTGCGGTTTGCACTAGAATGGTCATGATAAAAAATTTTATTTAAGGAAAAAAAAAATAGTTAAAAATTTTGATCATAGATGGAGGTACCTTAAAAATAGCAATCATCAAAAACGCAAGGCAAACAAAACTGTTCAACAATTTTTGATAAAGTGTCTGTAAATCCATTCAATTTATTTTTATTTTATTTTATTTATTTATTTGTTTATTTATTTATATTTTTACGATCATAAAAGAACTAACTACACTACCTTTCCATAAATAAACGGACACTTTCGCTTTCAGGCGTTTTTTGAAATATCTCACAAAGTACTGGACAAACCATCTTGAAACTTGAGGAGTGTGAAGAACATGTTGTACTCCATATAATTCAGTTAAAGTTTTGTCCCGAATTTAAAAAGGGGACCAGTAAAAAAATAAAGAAAAATGAAAGTGTTTGGCATCACCTGCAAAAAGTAATTCTTGAAATGCAATCTGGCTGTAGCATGTGATTATGGGGTTCTTTCGTATTATCTGTATAAATTTTTATGTCTCTACCGCAAGTAATCTGGAAGATATAACAGTTTCTTTAAAAAATCCCCCAAAAATTTGTCACTTTTTTAACTATAACATGCAAGGTATCAAATCCAGTGCAAAACCCTTTTCAGAAAACTTGATGCAAAATATTAGACAGAGCATAACCAGAATGCAAAAATATAAACTATCTAACGAAATATGAGCATTTTTACTGAATAAATTTTAACTGCGCATGCGCTAGCTTTAGCAAGTTTACATTTACACAATTTAATAGCAAAATGTATTGAGCTACCTATATAAAACCCCCAAAGTATTATCGTGCAAATTCAAAAAAATGTGCGCTATAGAATGAACTGCTTTTCAGTTCCTCTCAAGAAACCAGATAAACTATAAGGGGTTTTACTCGCATTTTCTATTCGATTCGGTCAATTGTTATATAATGTTCATTGATTATAAATAGATATTGAGAAAATCCCTTATCATTTGCCTTATTTTTGAGAAGAACTGAAATACAGTTCATTCTAACGCGTATAACTTTTCCAATTTATGTGATATTTATTTGGGGTTTTGATATAAGTAGCCCAATGCAATCAGCTATTATACTATGCAAATGAAATTTCGCTAAAGCTAGCGCATGCGCAGTTAAAAATTATTTAGTAAAACTGCTCACATTTTTTTAGATATTTATTATTTTTGCATTCTTATTGCAGTATGCTGTGACTAATGATATGTGTCAAGTTTCCTGAAAATGGCTTTACACTGGATTTAATATTTTGCTTGTTATAGCTAAAAAACGACAAGATTTTTTGCATTTTTAAAAAGAAATCGTTATATCTCCATGAATATATGTGTTAGCCTTATAAAAATTTATACAAAGAATAAAAACGGGCGTCACAATTACATATTACAGCCAGACTACATTTGAAGCATTACTTTTTACAGGGTGATCCCAAATATTTTCTTTCTTATTTAATTTTTTACTGATCTCCCTTTTATTTTCGAGGCAAAACTTTTACTGAAATATATGATGTGTAACATGTTATTCACACTCCTGGAGTTTCAAGATGATTCTTCAAGTACTTTTGGGGATATTTGTAAAAACGTCTGAAATCGAAAGTGTCCGGTCATATATCGAAAAGTAGTGTATTTACACCTCGTTAAGAAATTATCTGTAGAATTTAAAATGGAAGATACTAAAAGTATACGAAATGGGAGATAATGAAAAGTATAAAATATGCAATTCATGGATACAAAGTGAAATTTACAAATATCTTAAATTTTTATTTTTGAGAATTTTCATGACAAACTATCTGTAAGAAATGATTACTAATTATGAAATAATTACATTAATTGCAAATTTCATTTAAAAAAAAATGTCTGATGAGGTGTTTGAACAACATATATATTACTTTTAGAAATTCCTTACCGAAATGGTAGTACCGTACAAAAATAACAGTCTGCTGAATTATTTATAGACTCTCTTCATATCAGAGGCACTGAACGGCAACGGGTTTTGAACGATCATTACAATTTTTTTAATTATACCGAATATTTTCTCTTAGATGTTTCTAGTGTGAATTGGTTTTTGGAATATTTACTGCATTCCATTTTTTTTTTTTTTTTTTTTTTTTTTAATCAATGCTCGTTAAAAGAAACCTAGAATTAATTTTTCTTTTTGATAATCATTTTTATTTTCAGTAGCATTGAATTTACATAAATTTCCTACTTTTGTGTAATTTAAATTTTTTTTATTGAATTATGTAATTAATCCTTTGAAAGGCAAGGTATTTAAGCTTATTCACTATGGAAAGTACTAGAATTCACGAACAATGTTAAAAGGAAAGAAATAATTGACTTTTTACGTCATTTTATAAAATTAATATTGATAAAAAAAAAAATTTGGGATAATTTTTGCAGTTAATAATTAGTAATTGTGTTCTTGTGGTGAGGATGCTGGAAGTTAAATGATAGAGCATTTGTTTTTGGAAATTTAGAACAGTATTTCAGTATGTCAGTTCCTTATAGTTCGAATCAAAATCAAACGGTTCAGACCAGAGCCTGATTAAGGGGGAAGCACACATTATTTATACTTACACCGTTATTTTTTAACAAATACTTTCCTCCTATAATAAACAGAAAATTATCATTAAAAATTATTTTAAAAGAATTCTGGTGTCTAATAACGGTGAGTAAATTGGATTGTTTTACACCGTTCATTTTTTATAAAAAAATATTTCCTCGTCAAAGCGTGGAATTTCTATGACATGAAGTAAAAAATAATTGTAAAAATATTCCGGTGAGAGCGGAGATAATGTGTGCTTCCCCTTAATCAGGCTCTGATTCAGACGGTAATCTAAATCAATCAAATAAGTTCTCTTTATTTGCTATCCTTGCATGTCTTTTTTTTTTTTTTTCTTTTTTTTTTTTTAAGGTACATTTGCTCTCTATGATCAAAATTTGGAACTAAATTTTTTATTTGCTTAAGCAAAATTTTTCATCGTGAGAAACGTTCTGGTTCAAACTGTACTCTCGTGTGTCAATTATTTGATTTTATACTAAAGTATAACGTGTGTCAGGAATTATTGACCCGCCCTGTATTTTTGTTAAAATTATATTATACTCAGGGATCGTACTCGCCGCTTTTCTTCAGGACATTCTCAGAGATAAGAAATTTACGCCTTTTATGCCACCACACGTTTCATGCAGAAATTCTTCTGCTATATTTGTAGTAATGTGCTATTATTAAACAGGGTAGAGATTATTTTGTAAAAATAGTGGCAGCAATACATTTTTAAATTTCTTATTCATGAGAATGTCCTGAAAAAAAAGGGGGGGGGGAGTACAACCCCTTATTATACTATTAAAAAAATTGCGCAGCATACCATCATGAACATCTTTTGAATATTATGTTTCTAGAATATTTGTTGAATAGAACGTCATGCCGTGTAAAACTCAAGCATCAATGCTTATATTTATTTTTAATCACGCAACTACATTACTGTAGCCAAAGCATCTTGTGATCAGTACAATTATTGCGCATTTCAGTATAAAGGTAATTCGTTAGCAGATGTCAGAATCAAGACGTTAGAGGGGACATGAAGATGTGCAAAGCGCGTGTAGCAAGAACACGTTAATAAAAACATTCTCTACAAGTTTAATTGAGTTCATAGATAAACATAACAAGAAGTAATCATTGCAATGACTTTTCTTTCGAAATAATGATCTAAAATCTCGAAGATGAACGAAGTGTGATGAGTGTCCACCAACAGACTGTAATTTGAAAAAAGTGTAGACCCACGAACGTGGAAATCTTTTAAGTAACATGTATTGCTGCAAGAAAGATTGATAGGACTCGGCCAAGAAAAATAACGCCAATGAGTATGGAGATTAATGTAATTGGATAATAGGGACTAAGACAAAAAGGGAAGGAGATCGGGAGCAATCATTTATAACTTTATTCAGTAGCTGCATACAACATCAGGACAACAGTCGCGGTTAACTGTGACCAAATGCTTGTCAAAAGGTAGTTTATTTAATCGTCGATACGAACGCTGAATCCCATTTACAGTAAGTTTGTATTAACGCTGTCGTTCAAATTGGTCTAAAAAATACAAAAACTGGAAATTTCCTCGATGGAATTACTGACGATTGTCCTTTTAGTGTCGTCAGAGATTTTTAACCTCATTTGGTAGGGAAATACATAGGTTTAATATCATTAAAATTAGTGAAAGAGATTTTTGTCACATGCTTATTAGGTGAAGAACGATCATGAACAGTTTCGTTTTGGGCTCAAAATTTTTGATCGAGAGACTCTTATCCATGATTTCTTTTCTTAGCAAATGATTCTTTTTAATGTGCGCTTGCTCCGAAATTCATACTTTGTTTATAAAGACGATAACGCTAAACGAATAGGGTCTTACTATTTAAGAACACTTTGAAAGCGGAATACCATAAAATTATGTTTCACAGAGCACTAATCTGATTTAAATTTCATAAAACATGTGAGGAATTTTTTAGATATACGTCTCTTTTCACAATTTTATTCACTGAAGAACATTAAAATGCTGAAAGGGATGCTCTTTCAGGAATAAGGTTACACTTGTTTCATAAATACACTCATGTCCATAAATTAAGGATAATGCTAGCTGCGACAAATAAAGATTCAGAAGCAAAACAAACATCACTTATTCATAAAGCCCATTTATTAAACAAAAGATCAAGAACAAAAAAAGGGGGGTTTATGATGGATACCATTTATAAAAACTACGATTTTTCTCCCTGAAGCAAAAAATATCTCCCTTACAAAAACTTAACATTACGTGGTATGATGGTTAATAAATTGCCTGTCTCTCAGATGATGAAATACAGTCCTTACAAAGCATAGGAATGCTGAGTATTAAAGTATTGATCCGATCTTGGGGAAGATTACTCCACTCAGTAAGCAATGTTCTCCGAAGTTCCGGTACACGTGTATGAGGTGGTTGACGGGCTGCAACTCGTCGGAAAAGCATGCCCTACACATACTGTATCGGATTCTAGTCAGGTGAGAATGCTGGCCATTCTATGCGAGTGATAGCTTCAGATTGTTGGCATCCGTGTGCAGTGTTTGCACGGTGAGGACGTGCATTGTTATCCATAAACACAAATTCTGAGCCTATTGCACCCCTAAACAAACGAATATGTTGTTCCTGAATCATATCCCGATAAATTTGGCCTGTCATGCTTCCGATTTGAAATGCAGATCTGTTCTGGTGTCCAATATGACCCCCTTCCCCCCCCCCCCCCGCCAAACTAGCACTCCTGCCCCACAGTAACGGTATCGTTCAATGATGTTGTTTTGGTGGTAACGGGTACATGACGTTCTACATGTGAAAACTCTGGCGTGAATCATACTGAAATCTAAACCTGGACTCATCGAAAAACATCATACAAGCCCACTGTGCTGCTGTCTACATTGCATGTTCTCTGCTTCAAGTCAACAGCTGGAAACAGTTAATTGCCGCGAGCAGAACACATCTAACAGGCCTGCGAGCATATAGACCAATATCTCCCAAACGCCTATACACGGTTTGCCTTGAAACTGTGGTACCCGTGGCTGCAGACAGCTGATAAGACAGGTCTGATGCTGTGCTTTATCTACTCATTTTTGCAGTTACTGTCAAATACCGGTCGTCATTCGGCATTGTATTTCGGGGCCGACCAGTACTGTAACGTCGACTAGCATTTCCATCCTTTTGGAATCGATGCCAAAGCCTAGAGATGACACTTTGGGCGATTCCAAGTTCCCCCGATACTTCTATCTGAGTACGCCTACATTCTAGTGGCCGATAATTCTACCACATAAAAAATTATCTGCATGCGTCATGTGTGTCATAACTATTTGGTTGTGGCATTGAGCGGCATACAAAACGCTTGTGAACAATTTTCCTTCTTTGCTCCCATTCATTATCTAACCCCTTCTTACACTTTCGTCACTGTAACATCATATCGGCGTCATCTGATGGCTTTCAATAATTTGCATATTATTCTTAAAGATGTGTGTGATATTTCTACAGGTGAAATTTTTACATTAAATTTCGACTTCCGTGTGATTCTGAATTATCCTTAATTTATGGACATGAGTGTAGTTGGATTATCCTTTGTTCAATATGGAGGAAAAGTGCGAGTGTTTCGAATACCAATGTAAAATTATCAAATAATAATATCGAGTTACTATTCGACTAATATGTGTTTAACGAGAAAGTTAATAGTACTTTTAACTAAATGAAATAAACAGTTTCAGTTTTTGGTACCTTTTGATGATTAATCACGCAAAGACTCTATAATTCTCTTCTATGGAACTAATTGCAAGGACTTATAACCACTCATAAATATGCATGGATAATAAATAAAGGCAGAGTTTTGTATCATGCTGCATCAGCGTAGAAAAATTTGGCCACTCATCTTTAAAGATTTATTCAGTAATTCTAAAATACCTTCAAACAATTTAATTCAGAGTGATTACTACAATAAATTAAAAAATATAAAGGAAAATATAATTAAAAATATTTTGATTCAGCTTTTTTGCATTAATATGGTTGCTTTAGCTATGCTTAGTGGACTACTACTTGTATTGAAAAAAAAATTTAATTGAAACTTGTACAGGAGGTGAGGAGCAAACTGATATTTTTCAACTTGTCATATAATACATACAGAAGCAGGGAAAAAAATAAGTAAAAGTATCTATAAATGCGACCAAGTGTGCCATTTACTTATAACTGATTACAAGGTTGATTTTTGAAAGCAACACCAGGCAAATGGCCTCCGTTTTCATAAATGAATTGTTTCAAACTTTTCATGAATTTGTCGTACACACGCCTCCACGCCTACATAGGTCCTAATCAATGGCTGAAAATTTGTCACGAATGACTCGATTGAGTTCAATACTCACGATATTACTCCAGTTACGAAGTTGCAGTCATTCATAAGGACATGCGGAGACGCATGTGCAGTCGGTAACAAAAGTCTCCGAACACTAGCAAAAATTTCTATATAAAAAAAAGTACACTTAATACAGTTTTGTTAAATAAATCCTTTTCGAATCCTATTCTAACTGTATTAAGTGTACTTTTTTTACATAGGAATTTTTGCTAGTGTTTGAAGACTTTTGTTACCGACTGTACGACAACTTCAAGAAACATTTGCAACAATGCATTGATGTAAACTGAGACTATTTGCCTCATGTTGTTAAAAAAAAAAAAAAAAAAAAAAAAACTTGTAATCAGGGATAAATAAACGGCATACTTGGTCGTATTTATAGACACTTTTACTTTTTTTTTCTGCTGCTTTCGTATATAATATATGACAAGTTGGAAAATATCGGTTGGCTTCATTCGATCCCGTAGAAAAAAATAGAAAATATCAATTGAAACATTTTATGACATAAGAAGTAAAAACAGATAATTTCTAACCAGACAGCAAAAGCCTGTAATAAGAAATCAAATGACAGAGTGACATTTCATTAGAAAGCTAGCTTGGAGCACATCTGAATAGAAAAAAAAATCTTACGTATTACAGATATTTAGCTGCAGTAATTTAGAGTTTACTAGGGAAGATTATCAACACTGATTACAAAGCAGATTTACGACTTCTGTCCATGCTCAGGATGAGGTTGTCAAAAATTTGGTGAGGCACCACGGTCTTTTATCTAGAAGCCCCAATGGCAGCTGAGAAATGATTATTGACGAAATGAGTATACTAAATGTGTTTTGTAGGATTCACTTCTTTAAACCTTGCAGTCCAATCTAGTTTTTAAATATCTGCACTTTTCAAGAGCTATGTGGATGGCAGCACATAATGATGTACAGCATTGTTCGCCATTAAGAAAAAAACACCAAGCACATAATACTAAAAATATATTCACGGGAAGCATGAAACCCTTCGTATACTAAAAGACCCGAGACACTGAATCTCCTTAGAAGACAATGAAGTGAATATGACTATCAAGAATGATATAGCGTTTCAAGAAATCTCTGACATTATTAAACCAATACCTTTCGATAATACTGGACAGGATGAAGGGAGTGAATATGTATTCTGTTCTCTCTCCAGGAGTGCTTACGACAAGTAACCGCTGAAACAATGATTTTTGGTGAGTAGTTGCTAATGCCAAACATCGCACCCATTGTCGCTGAGTATTACCTCGTTTGTGAAACCTCTTAGAAACGAAAAGACTTAATTCCGTATGTCTAGTAAATTTTATATGTGTTTTATAATTTCTCTCGCTGTTTTTCGTTTATCTTTTTTTGATTGTAGATGTAGAACCTCATCATTTTATCTCACTCTTCAGAAATTAACTCATTCATCATCTCTTGCGAGACAACTAAATACTCTGGCTGTTAATTCTGTAGTTCGCAGCTTTTCCTGTAGTCTACGGTTCGTGAGACGGTGAATTGTGTGATTCCAACATCGTTCACTATATTCATATAACTTTGCCTATTTTCCAACTTCTTAGAGATTTGTCCTCAGTTGGTGTGATCTATGTAATATCTCCTAGATTATCTGTTGAACATATCACACTTCATCGTATTCCTAGGCATTTATATCGTATCCCTAGTATCGTATTCCTATCGTATTCCTAGGCATTCCTAGGCATATATTGGCAACGATGTACCATATTTAAGCAGAATAGTTTTCTTTTTATTATTATTATTATCTCTTATATCAAGTTGGGTACACTTATACATATAGTTGATTTATGGCCCTCCCGTTAAGAGAGGAACTTTTATCATCGAAACACTACTACATAAATAGATATGCACCACAAGTTTATAACATTAATTTGCTTAAAAGTGCAACTAAATAAAAAAAAAGAAAAATTGCTACAAAATACAGACACTCATACACTGTGAAACATCATTTTAACAAGTGTCAAAGCGAGTGCAGGATCACTTAAAATTTATCAAACCGACAAAAAATGGATGCCTGATAATTTCGTGAATCCAATATTTTTTTCTTGAGTATACATAAGGAAGTAAAAATTATAATGCATTTAAATCGAATAGCATGTATGGAAGGTATGAAAATTAAAAGCAAAAACTACCAATATTGTAAATTTTTTTTTCTTACTTATACACTCAAAATACTTATACGCCAAAACACTATGACCACCTGTCAATAACGAGTTGGCCCACCTTTAGCCCGCAACACAGCTGGAACCTTGGCATGGACGCCAAAAATCTTTGGTAGATGGCCGGAGACAGATTGTACCACATGTTTAAGCAACGGTCACGCAAATCCCAGATATTGCGACATGGCGGTATTTGAACTCTAAACTGCCGTTCCATGACATCCCAAATGTGTTCTATCGGATTGAGATCCGGTGAGTTAGGCGGCCAGGACATTAACTGGAATTCAGCATCATGTTCCTGGAACCACTCCAAGACAATTCGAGCCTTGTGGCACGGAGCGTTGTCTGTTGGAGCATTCCATTTCCAGTTGGGAAGACAGATGCCATGTAAGGGAGCAACTGGCCCGCAATGATGTTCAGATATTCCGTAGCGTTCATGGTCTGCTCTACCACAACTACGATTCCCGGAGATGCCCAAGAGAACGTCCCCCAAAGCATAATACCGCCACCACTGGCCTGTGTATGACCTGCTGTACTTTGAGGGAGTAACCGTACGCCTGGAAGGCGGAATATCCTGACACGGCCATCGGCGTAATGAATTACAAACCATGATTCATCTGACCAGACAACTCCCTTCCACTGATCCATGGTCCAGCCACGATGTTCCCGGGCCCAGCGTAAGCGTAGTTGGCGATGACGCTTGGTCAGCAGAGGCACAAGAGTGGGACGTCTGCTGTGTAGCCCCATATCCAACAGTGTCCGCAGAACAGTGTGTTCCGATACAATTCTACTTAGCCCTGCATTGTATTGGGCTATCAGCTGAGCCACTGCCTGGCTCCGGTTTTGCTTCACCAAGCGGGACAATCTCCGACGACCTTTTTCTTTGATAACGTGTGGACGTCCAACTCCAAGTCGTCTACTGCTGGTTTCACTGTCATTCGTCATTCATCCATTTTGCATAAGTACTAACAACTGTAGATCGCGAACAACCCACGAGTCGTGCAGTTTCATAAATGCTTGTTCCGAGCCTCCGAGCCATTACAATCTGCCCTCTATCAAAGTCGGTTAGATCCGCAGCCTTTCCCATCACACATAAAAGTAAGCAAAAGAATGATACTTCAGACTCTCCCGTAGCAGTTAAATACAACTCCCACCTGATCACGTACCTTCCTCGTCATCCAGGCGAGTTCATTGCAAAATGTAGGGTGGTCCACAGATTATTATACAGATAGGACACTCCCGTATATTCTTCGGTAACCGGAACTTGACTGCAACGACCCTATTGTCAACGGCTGTAAGTTTCTCGAGCTCTCCAGCTTACGCAATCACTCGTCTTATTTTTATTGTACCTATGTTCATATCGTAATATTAGTGCAACGTTAAACCCAACATCCAACCGACTAACCATTTATTGATGTTTACATTTGGACTTAGTTATTGTTTACGAATTTGATTGTCGAAAGCAATTTATTTTAAGAAGCAAGTACTAAATATTAAGCAAATAAATTTCGAAAATATACATAAACCAGAAATATTTTTTTCATTTTAAAGCATTTATTTACACCAAGCAAAGTTAAATATTTAAGATTTCATACCATACTGCTATTTCAGCATTACAGTTTGTTATATTAATTTGTACTCTTGAACACGAATGTGTTTGGAAAAATTTATTTTCAAACATAATAAAAATTAGTTTTATTTCTTAGAAAATAGCTGTGAATGTTAAGATTTTGTAAATTTAAAAGTAGCAGAAAAAGTGAAGGAAAGAAAACTGCACATACGTTTTCGTTGGCAACTTTATTATTGTTTACAAACTTGATTGTCAAAAGCAATTTATTTTAAGAAGCAAGTGCTAAATATTAAGAAAATATGCATAAAATAAAAACATTTTTTTTCATTTTAAGGCATTTTGTATTATTTAAACCAAGCAATGTTAAATATTTAATGATTTCATACTGCTATTTCAGAATTACAGTTTGTAATTTTAATTTGTACTTGAATATGAATATGTTTCACAAAGCATATTAAACATTATAAAAAATAATTTTTATTTCTTAGAAGAATAGCTGTGAATGTTTTGAGAATAATTTTGTGAATTCAAAAACAATAGAAAGTGAAGAAAAGGTAAACTTTCCATACTAACCTGCTACTAACTACTTGCGAAATAGAAAAACAATTTTCGATCAAAGATGCTATTCATGTAGACTTAACACATGTAGTTCCCCTGTGTTGGCACTAGTGGTGCTACTATATTTCCGGTTCGCGTTTTAGCCTCACTGTCCTATCTGTATGAAAATCTGTGGGGTGGTCATAATGTTTTGGCTCTTGAGTGTACATGTTTGGGAAAGTATTTATTTTAGTTCAAATTATTACAATTGAGTTTTTAATATATATATACACGTTTTGAAGTCCTTTGAATCTGAAAAGCAGGATATTTGCAGTTAACATATGTGCCTATGTAACTATTATAAGCATATCTTAAAAACAAATCTCTGGAAGCCTATAATATCTTAATTAGCCTTAGTCTATAATATCTCTTAGCCTATAATATCTTAAAAGCAAATAGTGGCCGAAAATCTAAGCTTGGTATTCTACATCTGTACCATATTGAAATGCTACAATAAGTTTATCATTGAGATCAAGCAAATGGCTTGTGATGTACAAAAACATTCAAGAGAATTCAAATAAATTACGTCTATGGGTGAAATTTCGGATATGCATATTTTAATATCTATACGCTGCACCAAAAAAAAAAAAAAAAGAATCTGCATATATATATTATATGCACAAAAGCCTGTTTCATGTAGAATACGGTAGGGAAATTTAAGAGAATAATTTAAGAGAACACCTTTTTTTTTTCCTAATTGAATCTAATTGATGGAAGTGCTTCACTACATTTTACCATATTCAGGAAAACTGCTCAGAAAGAAAAATTGATCTCTCATACATAAAGTAAACAAAGTATTTTTGAAGTTGAATTTTCAACTGTATTTTTTGCATAACACATTCTGAGGTTTCCTGAATACTACAGAAAAGTTTTTAATGGTTGATGCCCGTGTATGTCTGTTTTAAGCATAACTTAAAAATAAATTATTACAGGGAATTTAAATTTTGCATTTTGAAGCTCATGTGAGGTTGACAATTGAATCATTTGATCAAAAATAATAATTTTCAAAGCGGGTGACCGTTTTTACAAAAATTTTGAATCAACTTTTTAATTTAATAATAGCCTTGAATTACACTGCTCGGCATGAAAATTGCCCCTAACTCCATTTTAGCAAATTCTTATGTAAAATGACTTTCTGAATCCGAATATGGCGTCCATTTTGCCCTATCACCCATCTTTTTCAGGGACGGCCTCCTATTTTTATCACTTTTCGGTAATTTTACGGCAATAAATTTGACTTTTAGGGGGGGGTGGTGATTATTTTAACTGTTAAATATCTTTTCAGGGCTACAGAGATGGAAAATTCTAAAACGTGAACATTTGCAGCAGAGGGAAAATTTATGGGGTATTTGACACTGAAATTATTTATTACATATCTTATACGTTTTAAATCTATTGTTAATGCTATTTATTAAACATTATATACACTCATGTCCATAAATTAAGGATAATACTAGCTGCAGCGAATAAAGGTTCATAAGCAAAACAAACATGACTTATTCATAAAACCCATTTATTAAACAAAAAAATGGTGGTTTATGTAGAATACCATTGACAAAGACTACGATTTTTGCTCCCTGGAGCAATTACAAAAAATATCTCCCTAACAAAAACTTTACTTTACATGGATGGTACGATGTTAATACATTGTATGTCTCCCAGATGATGAAAGACAGTCCGTACAACGCCTAGATATGCTGAGTATTAAATTATCGATCTGATCTTGGGGAAGATTATTCTACTCAGCAAGCAATGCAAACCGAATTTCCGGTACACATGTAAGAGATGGTTGACGGGCTGTAACTCGTCGACCAAGCATGTACCACACATGCTCTATCAGATTCAAGTCAGGTGAGAATGCTGGAAATTCCATACGAGTGATATCCTCAGATTGTTGGCATTCGTCTACAACGTTTCACGGTGAGGACGGGCATTGCCATCCATAAACACAAATTCTGGGCCCATGGCACACCTAAACAAACGTATATGTTGTTCCAGAGTGATATCTTGATAAATATGGCCTGTTATGGTTCCAATTTGAACATGCAGATCTGTTCTGGAGCCCAGTATGTTTCCTTCCCTAACGAGCACTCTTGCACCACCGTGATGATATCGTCCAATAATGTTGTCATGGTGGTAACGGGTACCTGGCGTTCTCCATATGAAAGTCCGACGTGAATCAGACTGCATGCTAAACCTGGACTTGTCGGAAAACATCATACAAGCCCATTGTGCCGCTGCCCATATTGCATGTTCTCTACTCCCAGCTAACCGCTGGCGACAGCGCTTTTCCGTGAGCGGAACACATCTGACAGGCCTGCGAGCATATAGACTAATATCTCCTAAACGTCTGTGCAAGGTTTGTCTTGAAACTGTGGTACCCGTAGTTGCAGATAGCTGACGAGACAAGTCTGATGCTGTGCTCTGTCTCCTTCTTTTGGCAGTTACTGTCAAATACCTGTCATCATTCGGCGTTGTAACTCGGGGCTCACAAGTATTGTAACGTCGACTGGTATTTCCATCATTTTGGAATCGTTTCCGAAGTCTAGAGATGACACTTT
This sequence comes from Salticus scenicus, assembly GCA_963930645.1. NCBI lineage: Eukaryota > Metazoa > Arthropoda > Arachnida > Araneae > Salticidae > Salticus > Salticus scenicus. The sequence continues at coordinate 194,529,635 of OZ005655.1, read as the reverse complement.
GGGCGATTCGAAATTCCTTCGATACTTCTATCTGATACCCCCACATTCCAGTCGGCCGATAATTCTACCACATAAAAAATCACTCGCATGCGTCCTCTGTGTCATAACTATTCGGTTGTGGCTCTGAGCAATTTACAGAACGCTTGCGAAAAATTTTCCCACTTTGCTCCCATTCCTTATCTACCCTTTCTTGCACTTTCGTCATTGTGACGTCATATCGGCGTCATCTGACGGCTTCCTGTAATTTGCATATTATTCTTGAAGATATGTGTGGTAAATCTACGGGTGAAATTTTTGCATTAAAGTTCAATTTCCGTGTTATTCTGAATTATCCTTAATTTATGGACATGAGTGTATTTTTGCTTTTAAGTGCTAAATTAATTATTTTTCTTTCTCCAAATCTAATTCATGGCCATAAAATTATTAAACAGTGATAAAAATTAGGGGAGGGGGTGGTGTCCCGAGAAAACAGTGAATGGCTGGGCAAAATGATAGTCATATTCGAATTCAGGAGGTCATTTTACATAAGAGTCAGCAGGAACAGTATCAGGGGTCGATTTTTTTTTTTTTTTTTTTTCAGCGCAATGTTATTTATAAATGTATGTATTATATTAAAAAGTGTTTAAGGGAAGGTATTTCCTTCACAGAGAATTATATGTCAAATAAAACTGTTTCTAAGCCTTTTTTAAATTGTTTTTAATGCAGGTTCATGTACAGTATTTGCTATTTTACTCTTTAATTTGCTATCTGTCTGTATTATCCTATAAAGCCGGAAATGCGGAACAACAGTCTTTAATTGTGTGAGTGTCACACCAGATTTATTATATAAGTATTATATTTATGACTTTGTATTACATATATATTCATTTTATAACTTTAAAATACAGTCGAACTCCATTATAGTTAACCGCCTTCGAACTTCATAAAAGGTCACTACATCCGGAGGTTGGCTGTAACCAAACTTTGATTACTAGTAAAATAGGTATTTGTATTTAGTTGGCACCGATGAAAAAGTTCATTATAACCGAGAATTCACTATAGCTCGGGTTCATTATAAAGAGGTTCGACTGTATATACTTTTTATAAGATTAAACAGATATCCTTTCTGCATTGAGTTATCCAGAAGAACAAAAATATTATCTAATATTTAGTTAAGAATGGTTTCATTTTGATAGCATGCTTCAGCGATATTTTGTTATTGCTTTAACAGGCACCTTATCATGATATGATTTGTTGATTTATGCAATTATAAAATTTAATTTAATTTCATTGCTGTAAAGGCCTCAGTATTAACATTCTTTCATTTTAAAATTAGTATTTTACCAAAATTATCTATTCTTATCTGTAAAATTTTTATCAGAAACTTTATTGGTACTTTTTTATTTATTTATTTTTTTGTAATGCATTCCACGAAATTTACTAAAGTGTATACAAGCAATAAACTTTATTTTTTCTGGATAATACAATAGTTATTTCAATTCTTATTAGGTTTTCAGAAAAAAGAAATATATCATAAGACTTTATTTTTACTTTCATTTTACTTTACTTTATTTTATTTTTGATAAAAACTTTAAAATTACCGACTTCAAGTGGTATTGATAGAATTTTTGCAAAGAATTTATTATCCAATTCTTAACGTTTACATATCATGTTGGAGTTTTTCATTTGCATGTAACTAGATAAATTATTTTTGTTATTTTAAATTTATATCCAGTAAAAAGTGAACATTTCCATACTAAATTAAATTAAATTAAATAAAAAGCAAATTTTTAGTGTTTTTGTAATAAAATTTTCATATATTGCTATAAATAATCATTTATTATTATTATTATTATTATTATTATTTAATTGGCATCAAATTGCAATGAATATAGAAATTTATTTTCACGCAAAGAATTTTTAAATTTGGTTTATTGGTTTGGGGCTCTGTGGTTATTTTTTCCACAGTAAATTTAATTCGATCGAAACCTATGAACAGGACCTAATAAAAAACTTCGAACTAATATAAATATACTCATCTCAACTGGGGTTCAAACATGGTACCTCGTAACCACAAGATAATTATTACTTCAAGCTTATGAAATTACATCATTTTATCACAACAATTCAGCGCAAGTTTTCCTGTTGACGCAAGACTGAAAAAGGAAAAAAAAAAAAAAAAAAAAAAAAAAAAAAGCAGAAAGATCTTAGCAGTTATAACATTGTTAAATAATCTTAATTCAGTTTCAAGCAAAATAACAGTAAAAAAAAAAAAAAAAAAAAAAAGAAGAAGAAGAAGAAGAAGGAAGAAAGAAAGGAAGAAAGAAAAGCATCAGTTTTATAATATAATTTTTTTTTTTTAGATATAAAGTTTATATTTATAATTTTTTACCAGTATTTAAATGATACTTAAATTACACTAGAATGAAAATTAATTTCTTGTAATTTCTTTTGCCGATCTCATGTATAAAGGAAACTGTCAAAAGAAGTTACATTCGTATATTTATTTCATTTATTTGTTTATTTACGTTATAAATTGATTTTTTCAAGAGCACTTAGTTATTTTTTTTTCTCATTATATATATAATTTTTATGATTAAAATGAAAAGAATTAGAACGAAAAATAGACAGTCGAATAAATCACCACAAAAACCACAAATGTCAATTAAGTTGCTAGTTTGCATGAATTGATTTAATTATTTGTTGTATTTGAACTGTGATATTATTTTTTACAATATTAATAATTACTTACTTTAATTTTAAAACTAATTAAAATTACAATACCTGTAGAAATTATGCAAAAGAAGGCTCTTACAATATAATACTGTAGAAAAGAAAATATAAATGTGTGTGTGTGTTAGAGTGCACCTTTTTTTTTAGGGGGGGGGGGAACAAAATAATATTAATAGATAATGAAAAAATAATATTAATAGCAAAAGACAAAATAAATAAATAAAAGAATAAATCTAAGTAATAAGTAATAACACATATAGTTTTAACTATTTTGATAAATTTGTATTTTAAATGAAATTAAATATTTAATGAAAGAATAAAAATGTAATAATTTTTTTATTTAAACAAAAAAAAAAAAAAAAAAAAACTATTTTGACATAACTGAAGTTATTTTATTTCACTTTATTAATAGAAAAAATATAGAGAGATAGAAAGAGTTAGTGCCATTTAAAAACAATTTAACAATTTTCTACTTATTTGCGATTTAAACTAATCATTAACAATGATAAATCAATAATTCATAAAGAATTATTTGACTGAATATTAATTAAAAAAAAAAAAAAAGAAAAAGCCTCTTTGCAATTTAAAATATATATAATGTTCATCATGTACGCTTAAAATTTGTAGTCAGTACTACATAAATTTGTATAAAATTAGAATAATAAAACTGGTAATATTTATCATTAAAGTAGCTTTTAAATAAAACAAATTTTAAACAATCAATTCTATTTTCATTTCACTGTTTATATTACTTATTTCTAAACACTTAAAACGAAACTTTTTATTTTAATTTGAAGAATAAAAGCGAAATAATGAATCAAAAGTATTTTATTTAGCAAGTAATGAAATATAGTCGATTATCCGCACTAGATGGCACTGCGTGCAAAGATTTTGAAAGAAAATATCTCACTATAACGGGTATGAATTTTGTTATTTTGTGAGGATGAGAATATAGGATTATGGAAAGATAAAACAAAACTGGAGAACTTTACAAAAAAATAAAATGTTATAAATATACAATTTATTACTACAATAAAGCCTAGATTTTTCTTTTCTTTTCTTTTAACTTTTCTTTTTTTTTTTTTTTTCTTTAACTATTTACGATAAAATTTGTGCAATAAATGCATTTTTATACACCAATGTAAAAAGTTTTTTTTTTTTTAAGTTTTAAAAAGATATTTTTAATTAAATATATTTTAGAATTTAAAACTGAAATTATAAAACGAAAATGAAGAAAATATAATATGAATTTATAATATGCTATTAAAAATTAGTTTTAATTAATATTGTGTAGCAATAAATCTTATTCAGGCATATTTTTTCCATATTTTAAAACTGAATGTAATATATGTGTATGTATGTAATATAAATGTGCCACAAAGAAAAAAAAAAACTATTAAAAATACGAGAGAGATAGAAAACATTTTTTTAATTGTGATGAAAAGTAAATATAAAAGGTTTAAAATATTTTATTACGTGTTTTTAATGGAATGGGGAAAAGGAATTACTTTTTTAGTTAAACGGGGAAAAAAAAGTATTTAAATTAATTAAATTAATAAATAAAAAGGAAATTTCTTAAGGGAATAGAGAATGAATTTTTTTTTTTTTTTTTTTTTTTTTTTTTTTAATAAAATTAGATATGTCTCATTTTAACTATATAAAATACATGCATTTAAGACTTTAAAAAAATATCTTCTTCTTCTTTTTTATTTATTTATTTATTTTTATTTATTTTTTAATTTAATGTAACTGATAACTAAATAAAAGTGAATGTTACAAAAATTTCTCATTATCATTTTTTTTCAACTGCATCGAAGGAAAAATTTTTAGAATATATTATGTAAGATTCATCCTTGTTTGGAATGATTCAATTACAACATTTCGAATTCAATTACAACATGTTATTCTACGGTGAATTTTTACCTAAAAACTTATGATATTATGAAATATATATATATATACATATAATATCATATTTAATATTTACTTACGAATTTTTCAAATTGGATTTCTACTCTTTATTAAAAATTCTATTCATTATTTTGTCAATAAAACTTAATTTTTTCCCCCTCTAATGAAATATAACATTAAATTTTAATATTTATTATTATTGTTGTTGTTGTTGTTGTTTTTATAGTTTTTTGACGTTTTGGGGCTTTTGAGGCATGAAAAATCATTGATTAGTTTGTTATTTTGTATATACGTTATCTCCAGATTGGATGATCATAAAAAAAAAAAATTCAGAAGAAAATATAACCGTCTAAAGAGCGCTATCAGCGCTGCGCTGACACATATTACTACGTTTCAACTGCAAAAACACATTCTGAAAATTTTTTAACAAAATCTTACTTTTATATGGTAACAGAAAAAGTAATTTATTTACTTTACTTTAATGTTGTTTGTGAATTCCGGTAGCAATGTAATTTAAACGAGAGCAATTACCTTGCGCCGCAAAAGGTTAAAACATCGTTTATAATAATGATCAGAATTGTATTGAATTTCAACATTTTAATTTTCAAAACGCCGTAAATTATTTACAAGTTAAAATTTTCGAAATATGACATTTTTTTTTTTGAAAATTTCGAAAAAATAAATAAGTAAGTAAGTAATTAAACGTGCATTATGAGGATTGTTTTTATCGCAAGGAACCCGAAATGATTTTAAAGTATCATTTATGTTATTGGAATGAACATTTTTGAGTATCAAAATTCTTTTACTCTTTACAGAAAGCGTCATTCCATAAGAAAGTTCAGAAGTAAAAATTAAATTTGATATGAGTAGTAACAACTATCATTTTTTTTTTTTTTTTTTTTTTTTATTATCATTATTGTTGTTTAAACCTATACTGTAGTTATAAAATATGGCAATGCTACATTTAAAACAATGGTATGAAATAATTCAATGATAGTATCAAATAATTAATGCTGATAAAGGGTATCTACACTGTCAAAAAAAAGTCCTGTTTGCTGCAGTTTGCGAAATTTTCTGTAATGACAGAAAGTACCCGAAAATTACGTTGATAGAACGTATTTTTCTGAATTACACAAAATTTCTGGCAGCAAACTGCAGCAAAAAAGGCCTTTTTTATGACAGTGTAGGACATGTTATTTCATATATCGAAAAAAGTAAAAAATAAACCCTTATAATTAAGTTTAGGGTTGAGGTAATATTGATGATAATATTCCAGTTATTGGAAATAATTCTTTTTTAATTAATCTTTTTTTTTTTTTTTTTTTTTTTTTTTTAGCCTTTTACAGTTAATAATAATAATAATAATAAAAAACACTATTTAATTAAAGCGTGGATAAAAAAAAAATGTGTAATATTTCAATGTACATAATATGTACAGATAAAAAAAAATACTGAGTAATGAAATACTACATAGTGTGAGTGTATTTCTTTTTATTATTTTGGTGATAAGTTTTATAATTTATTTTCCATGTAGTTTCAGTTTGAGACTTATGACTAATAACATGTTAAAAATTACTCCCCACATTTTTAAATTTAAAAATACATAGATATAAGATTTCAGAGCTGTAAATTTCACAAAAAGGATTTTGACAACTAGCTTACTATTTTTTGAAGTAGGAAAAAAATATATATTACGTTTCTCATGCATTTTTATTTTGGAAAAGGAAAATATATTTTATTTCACTGTTGTATATAGAAAGTATTTTAAATGATTTCTGAACATTTTCCAAGACAGAATTTACTTTCACTATCTAACTTTTAATTCAGTTATAAACTAATATGTAGTGATCAACATAAGACATTTTTCTATATTTTCTTACAGAAATTCACGCAGTACACTTCCTTATTAAGTATAAAATTATTTTCCCTGATGAATGCAGACGATTTTCAACTCAGAGAATTACAACACTAAGTGCCGAAATTAAGTCAGTTTTGTGTCGATAAGTATAATGTACATCTTACCGCCCCTTAAGGACAGCGTTTCCAAACGTACAGTAGTTAGAGTGCACATAGTTGCCAAGTTTCTGATTTAGGGGAGAGACTTCATACCAGAAATTTTGTATAATAAACTTTACTTAATTTAATCGTGGAGAATTAATATAAATTTTTTCTATCAAAAAATACTGGTGTGAAACATTATTTAAAAATTACAAAGTTTTATAAATAAGGTTAAGGGGTCAAACTTAAGCAAATGCGCACAATTATAAGGCCACCACAAGCGAATTTCTCTCTTTCTCTCTCTTTTTAACGTACCACTGTTTCCATAACATAAAATCTATAATAATAAAAGAAGATGTTTGTCTGTCTGTCTGTCTGTCTGTCTGTGCATCTATACGTTTAGCCCCTACTGAACGCAGAAGTATAAAATTTGACATACGGCTGCTCAGAAGCCTTCCCGAGTTGATAGTGAAAACAGAATTTAAAAATTTTAATTAGTTCCGGAGATATTAATTAAAATGTAAAAAGCGATCTCAATTAATAGATATTTTAACGGAGTTAAAATCAGAAAAAGTGGAAAATAAATTAGAATCATTAGTTCGATCGTTACGAATTTGGTACCAAATGAAAGGGGATTTTTTTCCGAATCTGAGAGTGGAAGTGGCTTATCTCTACAGCAATTAGATTTTTTAAAATTAACTAAAGTATGAAAATTAGTTGGCAACAGGCAGAACACTTAATAATTTCATTTATCAAAGATTCTTCAGCGCGTGCTAGACATGCTGGCTAGACTATTCCTTCCTGTCGGGAAAAATTGCTTTTCTTTTTTCGACCTCATGACAAAGTACTGGAAATAAAAAAAGCAGTTTTTGAATTTTTTCAATTTAAAATCGATCAGAAGCAGAACTTCGAAATTGCCCGTCATTATGACTCACCTGTATGCAGTTAAAAAATCTAAAGTATAGCTTTAAAAATAAAATAAATAGCCATATTATATTTATTTAAATTCATTTTTATTTCATCTGTTAATGACACCAAAAGTTACTTTTAACAGAATAATATTGATTTTTTTTTTTTCCTTTTTTTTATGAATTCGGTTGTAAAAAAGCGGTATTGGAATTCTTAAATTTTAGACGGATTTCAATAGAAATCGTTAATCGCCCTTGATAGATTAGCCATTTTGAGTCTAAAATATATCAAAGATATTCATTATTGTAATACATAATACATCATTCAAAAGATATTTTAAAGTATTTTTATTGCAGGCTATTAAAATGATATAAGCCGTTCAAATTCTGTACGAAACTTTCGGAGAAAACTACGGAAAATCCAGAAAATTTTTATTCTTTTATATTTTACAGTTTCAAATTCAGATTTTCGCTCACATTTCGTACTAATAATTTTTAACGGTATATAGCCCGGAATTAAGCAAGTTTTGGAGAAAACCACAGATAAGTCAGACACAAATCTTTAAAAAAATGTTTGTATTATCTTTGTATTTCAGCTTCTAATGAGTATAATTTCATTTTTATATTATCGAATGTGGAATTCGAGATTTCACCTGATTTACACGTTTTAAGGTGTCCTGATTAGGTTTTCTTTTGTATCTCAGCTACTAATCAAAATAATTTCATAAGTAATACATGTTCTAAAATGGGGATAAGGCGCCGCAGGCGCCACCGAGCGGGACTTAGATGAAGTCAGAAATTTGAAAGATCATAACATGGTGAGTGAACAGGCTGTTTCAGACATTGAAAAGGGAAGAGGGTGCCGAAGGCGCAACCGCACGGGAATTTAATGCGATTTCAATAAGCTATTTTCACGATGTATCAATAAGCTGTTATTAGACCTGAAACGGGAAAAAGGCGCCGCAGGCGCCACCGAGCGGGAGTTTCGTAAAGTCGGATTTTTCAGGGATCGCGAACCAGCTGGTCGCCGAAGGCGGCTAGTTTATAATAAATTTATGCAGGCAAAGTGCAGTTTCATCCACGTAAATACATGATACATTTTATTTTTTGGAAATAGTGGTACACTGAAAAACAAATTCTGTAACTGACATCTAGAACCTAAATTATGGCTCTAGAAAAAAAAAAAAAAAAGTTCTATGTCATCCTTATAAATTCTAGTCCCCTTAGAAAGCACCTATTAGAACTCTAGAGCGTTTGCCTATATTCTCGAGGGCAAAGTTATTTAAAAATCTCTGCAAATAAATGAGACTACAAGAGGCGGGTTTCTGCAACTATAATCTTGGTTTATTACCAAATTCTAGAAAATCAAGCGAGAATTTTTCGCAATGTAAACGATTCAGAATATTTAGAGTATTCAGAATATTGTTTCACCATCTAGAAATGTGTACACTAGAAATTCTCGATCATTTCGTCTATTCAGTTTATTGTCATGCCTTATGCGCATAGCCTCGGAAATCTATTTTTCTAGTTAAGGGATTTAGAAAATGGCCACTAATTCATTCTAGAGAAAGGTGGTATATTTTTTTCTCAGTGTACGAAAAGAATATATATATATATATATATGTGTATATATATATATATATATATATAAAGATCCATGTGGCAGCCTTGAACTATAGATTCCTCTGTTAATTAAAATTAGGGAAAAATTGGGTGATAGGGCCACCTTTTGAGCAATTTATCCCAGAATGTAATCATCACTAAAGGTCCAAATAAATACCCAGTTTGTTTAAATTTCGTTCTCTGGTTCGTGACAGAAAATTGTGATACACGCTCAGACATACAGACAGACAAACATTTCCTAAAAATGATCAAATCATGTTCAGAATATCCGAAAACGTGTAAAGAATCAAAAACCGAATGTCGAAAATTTTTATAAATTCAATACTTTCTTCTTATGTATATAGAAGAAAATAATAATAATAATATTTTGTCAAACTTATGATAAATGTTACTTTGGTAATCATGGAACATAACAGCTAACAGTTAAAATTTTTTGTAAACCGGCATTTTTTTTTAAAGAAATATTTTATAGCAGTTTCCTATGATTGAATGAGATGAAAAAATCTTTAATAAAAATCACCAGTACCTAAAAATTGGAACGGTTGGCGGTTATGAGAAAATGAACCTAAAAATTTTTCAATTGTTGAAAATCAAAGACTTTTTTATATCATGGAGTAATAGGTTAATATTTCGCATAAATTTGCATTATTGGAGTTATTTTTATTTCAACAGTAGCAAAGTTTAACTCTTTTATCAATGATAAAAGTGGGCAGCTAACAGCAAAATCTTGTATGAGTAAAGGTACCGGACCCCACTCCTCAGGAGTAATTTTGTTTCATGAGTATTTCAGACTTTGTTATCTTGAAAACTTAAATTCTTTTATACTTCGCATTATTATGTTTGATTTTCTTAATTTTATTGCATTATGTTTTGTTTATAATCAGTCATTCAAAAGTAATTAATATTTCGCATAAATTTGCATTATGGCAATTATTTTTATTTCAATAGTTTAATTATTGTAATTATGATAGAAAAATAAACTGCTAACATCAAAATGTGTTATAAATAAGGGCATCGTGCCCCACTCCATGAGGACAGTTAATCAGGGGGAATTTTGTTTCATGAGAATTTCAGATTTCGTTATCCAGAAAACTTACATTCTTTAAATTTCATTTTATTATATTTTATTTTCTTAATAATCAGTCACTCAAAAGTAATTAAAATTGTATAAATTTGCATTATAGCAATTATTTTTATTTCAATAGTTTATCTTTTATTTATGATAGAAATGGGCATCAAACAGCAAAGTAATATATGAGTAAGGGCGTTGCGCCTCATTCCTTGTGGAAAGTTTCTCAGGAGGAATTTTGTTTCATGAGTATTTCAGACTTTGTTATCTTGAAAACTTATCTTCTTTTACACTTCACTTTATCATATTTGATTTTCTTAATTTTAGTGCATTATGTTTTGTTTATAATCAAACACTCAAAATTAATTAACATTTCGCATGAATTTGCATTATAGCAATTACTTTTATTTCAATAGTTTAACTCTTTTATTTACGATAGAAAGGAACAGCTAACAGCAAATTAATATATGAGTAAGTGCATCGCACCTCACTCATTGTAGGTGTTTCTCAGGAGGAATTTTTTTCCATGAGTATTTCAGAGTTTGTCATCCTGAAAAATTATTTTATATTTCACATCATTATATTTAATTTTCTAAATTTATAGTGTATTATATTTTGCAAGTGATTTCGAGACTTCGTAAATGTCAAGTTTTCTTTAAAATTATTTACAATACGTGAAGTTTAAGATCAAATATAAACTGGGAATTGAATCTGAATCCCCTTATAGTAATAAACTTATGTAAAGGCTTGCAAAAATTAACCCGAATTTCTTCACTTTATTTCCGTAATGTATTATTAAAATTTTTATTATCAATAAAAATACCAATATATAATCAAACTTTACAGATTTATTATTATTATTATTAATTATTTAAAATAAATTAATATGCATTTAAGATAAAACAAATTGTTATTATTCTAATAAATGAAAATAAGAAAGTGAAAAAAAAAAGAGAGAGAGAGAGATTAAGACCTGTAAAAATACGTAATAGATGAGTTTTAATCGATTTCTAGAGAACATTATATATTTATTTAATCTTCCATAAAGTCGGATTATAAATACAAAAGACAAAGTAGCTTTATCGAAAAGTGCCTTAATGAAATTAACCAAAAGATCTATATTTTTTTACTTTTCTTTTTATGTACAGATATTTAAAAAAACTTATATTTTATTATTTAAAATTTTCCGTGTAATGCCAAAAAATTAATTTTCTAAATTAATGAATTGCATATAACAATTATAATACCAGTCACAGAATTTACTAGTTACATTTGCAGACATTCAAACAAAATTTTGAAGGGTTTTAAAATACTTTATTCCTTAACTTTAAAATATGGATTATAACCATTATAAGTGTCCACTTAAAATAGTTTTATCTTTTTCGATATGCTTTTTACTGGAAAAAGTATTGTGCCGACATATGTATCCAAAGCCATGGGACTATTGTATGTGTTCTCTCTTTTTTAAAGTAATGCATACCACAAAACATTTTCTATATCTAGAACATTTCATCCTGTCATTTTCTATAGATCTCCTGAGGATAAGATTTATTACAAAGTCTTTATAGTATCCAGAACATTTTTAAACATTCGGTGACCAATAGATGCATTAGTAGAGCAAAATGCATATGTCATATCAAAATATGCTAAGCCTCATGCAAACGTTGTATCTTGCATGATGCTCTCAGTTACACAACTTCAACTAAAGTCCTCTAGGAGCGCTGGACGAATAAAATATATAAATAAGCCAATTCCGAATCTTGCATTTCTGCATTTTTCTTACCAACTCCCCTTTTATAATGGTCTCTCAAAAGCTTATTTCCAATAAGAAGACCGGCCCTAAGGATACAAGCTATTTGCTCAAACAAGCTGCAGAATCTATACCCTGCTTCAACTAGATCTCTAAGATACGGGAAATGCAAAAAAATATCAGCCTCGTTCTGTTCTTATTATGCCTAATGTATAAGAGTCCAGTCTGGTTTATTTGGATACAGCAGAATCGATGTTTGAAATATTCTCCGGATCTTTGAAGACCCTGGATAAACTAGATGCAACTGTAACGGTCCCCAGCGTGAGCCAGGGACGTGGAGGGGGAGGAGAAGGAGGGAGGTGATGTTTATTTTTAGTTCTGGCGGACAGTTCTAGATAAACATGTTTTCTTGCTTAGGATTGGGAGTCAGATTTGAATATTTGGAATGAGGATGTGGGGACGAAATCGAAAAAATGCAAATTCTTTTGGAAGGAATGACCAGAGGCGAAGGGTAGTAGACCTCAGGTTTCGGTTTTTCGAAGAAATTCAATAAGAGGTAGGTAGAGAAGGTTTTTTGATAAATCAGAAATGGAGATCTCATTCTAAGATTGGAAAAAATTCCATGAGATCTTCGGACCCAATTTTCATTCAGAAAATTTTATCTATTTCTAAAATTTCTAGTATCCAATGCGGTAGAGTCCTAGAAGGAAGCTCGTTTAAATTATAATATAAAATATTCGAAATATTCAGCGTTATATATTGAGAAAACTTTTTCCAAGAATAAATATACATGTATCTCCAGATAAATATTTCTCACGGGGATGTGGAATATAAGAACTGCTAACGATTCTAATTTATTTCGTAACGTGCATGTCAATTTGTACACCACTTTTTTTTTTATAAAGTAATTTTCTCCAGTATGTAATTGATATTATATAAGTAGAAAAAATTACTCTTTTAAAGAAGTGGTGTGGCAAAAATGCTGGTACTAACAGTGCTGCAGAAAAAATAAAAAAACATTCGCAGTTCTGGGGAAAAATTGATTACACATAAAAGCAGTGAAAGTGAATGGAACAGATTAAAAATGCTAATACCTTGTTAATATTACAAGCTTTTAAATTTTGTTTTACATTTCTTAAGCGCTACAACAACAACAACAAATAATAATAATAATAATAAATAAATAAAATTAGATAAAGCTGCTTCATGTCGATGTACTGATTTTTATTTTAATATAAAGTTATATTATGTATCATTAAATAGTTTTTATTATAGTACATAGTAACAAAATTTAAGGAATGAGAAGATTTTATCAATTAATTTAATTTTAATTTTAGGTTTAATTATGAAGAATGAAATATATAAGAATTTAATTTCTTCAAATACATGTAAATGAAATGTGAAAATTATAAACTAAAAATGTCTTTCAGATTTTCATAGATCACATATTTAAAACTCATTCGATTTGGTGAGCCTAAATTTATTTTTTAGCATAATAAATACAGTTAAATACCATGTTTTATATTACTAATATAAGTAAATATTATCTATTATTTCTCAATATTATATGAAGCTTGAAATTGTGTACATTAAAATTTATATCACTAGCAAGAAATCATTTGATATATAATAGTATTATCAGTTTCAAAAATGTGTATTTACATAAATTTGATTTATATGGCTTTTACAAATTTCAAGTAATTTAATATTATTTACACATCTTTACCATTAAAAATTTTACGTGTCATTTCAGTCAGCTGATTAATGTGATCAATTTTTAACTGAGACTTCTGTTACATATGAGAATAAAATGTTTCCTTTACTTACAAAAAAAAAAAAAAAAAAAGTTTCTGAGTATATTTCTGAAACATAATGTGCAAATAAAGGAGAAAAACACTGCTTTTACCCTGTGGCCAATCATCAGATACAAATGGCATCAGTGTTAAGCCATTGTGACATAACATCTGTTCTTACCGGTTTCTTTAATTATTTTTTTATTAATTGTGATTAAAATTTAACACTTAAATTTGAACATACTTTTATGTTTCTACCATTCAATGCACAATTTAATCTTATTCTGCACAAAATCTTATAACCAAAGAATTTTAAGTCATTAGGACTAACAGTTCTAAATTAAAATTATACTAAACTTTAATCCTACAATCTTATAATTATTTCTGACATTTTTCTTTAAAAAAAATAAATAAAAAAATAAAAAAATAAATAAAATAAATAAATAAATAAATAAAATGTGTTTGCACTCAGCATTAAAATTTAACTATAGATTATATAGTCATGTAATTTTTCTAATAATAAATGTGGAATTAGTATTCAAAAAATCAAAAAACACATCCAATGAAAAAAAAAAAAAGTCTCATTCTTTTATAATAAGTAGTTTTTTTAAACGGCCATAAACCCTAGCCATAAATCATAGTACAGCAGTATTTCGAAATTATATTTCCCTAGAGAAATTTATTATTTAAATCTGATACCGGATTAAAACATTGAAATATTTCTCGCAATTGACTCATAATAATTTTGTTTTAAACTATTAAACTGATTATACAATCATCTTAAAAATTTATAATTTTGTTGCTTGTAATTTACAGAATTGGGGATATTTGTAGCATTACGTATATTTAGCCCAAAATCTCTTATATTATTCCTAGAATTGTTGTAATTTTTTTATTTTATTTTATTTTATTTTATTGGGGGGGGGGAGGGGAGGAGGAAGGAAAAGGAAGCGCAATCTAAAAGCAGATTTCGAAAGATTCGCAGCTTTTATAAACAAATTTAATGCTTTGAAACTTATTGTACAATCAGCGTACTTAATTTTTCTTGTGCTAATTATAAAAAGTAGATTTTTCAGAGATTGCAACATTTGGTATTTTATGCATTAGTTTAAAACTGTTAGACAAATCAAGGAATCATTGTTATACAGAAGCAAAATTCAATGATTCAAGCCATCAGTTGTGATACATCGTTCAGTTTTTATGTTAAACCAATTATTACGACTTATCACTAATTTTTATAATTTCACATGCTGATCTTTTTTTTTATTTTATTTTATTTTATTTTTTTTTTTCAGGTGAATGTCAACCTATTAAAAAGGAAGATGGAAAAAAAAAAAAAAAAAAAAAAAAAAAAAATGTATATTTTCGGGACTAAATCGAATTGAACGAAAAGTTGAAGAAAAGTGCAACTACGTTAACTGCAAAACAATTTAAATGCAATAGAGTGACCATATAAAGCATTTGAAAATGTGATTTAGAAATATATTTCCAAAATCGAAATAATAAAATAATATATTTAATTTATTGTTTAATTTAATATCGTTTTTGATACTAAATGCTATCTTTATTTGCTTTTGCTACTTTTATATTCCGGGACAACTTAACTCAAAATGCTACTGTTATTATTACAGTTATTACTGTTACTGTTATTATTTATTTTTTTAAATGCATGCAATAATTCATAAAAAAAAAAAAAAAAAACAGTTGTTAATACAGTCTATCTTTTATTTTTCAGGAATAATCTGGTTGATGTTTGAACATTCTCCAACAAATTCTAAACGTGTTTATGACTCAGGTTGCTTCATCCATAAATATTTTTGGATTTTTTTTTAACCCAATATATGTTAAGCAAGTTTTTCAGTTATGCTGAAAAACACCTCCCATTAAAAGTCTTACATATTCGAAAATAGTTTGTATACAAAGATTCACAAAAGAAATTACACACATTAAGTCTAAAAGACGTAATTCTTATAATACATGCCCAACAGTCGCAGAGCGGTTCTGTGCTAAAAGCTTGTAGATGGGAATTGCCGGGTTCGATCCTAGGTCACACTCATTGACCAAGCCGTTCAGAGTTTTCCTTGCCTTTTTCTTTTTCTTTTCTTTTCTTTTTCTTTCTTTTTTTTTTTGAAACTCACATAAATACGGACTAGGATCCCTTAGAAAGACCCCATGGCATTCTCTCTATAGGCCTAGGATCCTAGCGTAGTTAGTCGGGCTTATACCCTACAATCATCTAATCTTATAATACATTCCAACATTTATATATCGTGCTAAATATACGAAATTAACCTACTATACCTTTTTCGGATGCTATAAGGGTTGATTTTGAAATAAAACAATGTAATTAACATTAGTGATTTCTCTACAAATAGACACAAAAATATTCGGATCCATTATGTGATATTGATGAAGAACACTTTTCGATTGTGACAAACGTTTAAAAAGACGTTTAAATTTATTTACGACGATTCCTGATGTGACGGGTATATACGATTAGAAAGCGTTTTACTAAAACACTAAGATATATATTAAAAATATTTATGGAAAAGAAAACGCGGAGAGACAGGCGAATTAAAGTCATAAACTCTTTAAAATTTGTTGCAATTGTGTTGCAAAAATATGTGTCATAAACATCTTCTTCTTAAAAAAAAAAAAAAAAAAAACATACATACATAAATAACTGTAATTTTTCAGTATGAAAAATAATAAATTATTTTAGATTTATATAATATCTTTATTAAGCATTTATATTTATGATGTTTCATACAATCATGCATTATATTCTTTTGTTGATGATGTCGAATGCGAAGTGTTGGACTTCTTCCACTCAGATCAAAATTATCTGAAAGAAAAAAAAAAGTCATTTGCAGAATATTAAATTAATTTTAGAATAAAATATAAAAAGTAGAAATACAGAATATGAGTTATGAAAAATTTGAATTAATGAATATTTTTTAGCTCATTGAATACAGTCGGCAGCAAAATTATTGAAGCACACATCCACATTTTACACACACACACATATATATCTTAGTTTGATCGCTAATGTTTATTATCAACTTACTTTTTTATAAAGAGCGTAAGACTAAGATTATGATTCGATAAATATTATTTGGCAAAACAGTATTGGGTGCGCATCTTTTAAATAGGAATTATTGCTAGCGCTTCAATAATTTTGCTGCCGACTGTAGGAGTTGATGCTATGTTAATATTTTCATGAAGAAAATTGGTGATAATTTTCAGATACTGTTGAGTTGGAATGAAAATATACTGCTTTAAATTTCTTAGTAATGAAAATAGTTATTGAAATTATTAATTGATAGCTAAAAGAAAGTGTTAGTAATACGATATTTATTGGTGCTGATGTCAATAAACGAACTATACCAATAAAAGTAATTACTAAAATTGGGTAAATAAACTTTTTTACTAAATGGTAAATAAACTTTTTCGATCTGTGTGTATTTTTGATACTGACTTTATACATCATTTATTTTGTTTTATAAATAGTATGAACTTCCGAATCATAGGAATCATTTAATTTCATACATTTTATTGAAATTCCCATTTGAAAAAATGTAGAAATATTTAATCAAGCTTAAAATGATTTTTGGCAGTAATTTTACCGATTTCATTATTAATATAACTAAATAGCGTATACGACACTTTGGTCCTGCTACTG
The DNA here is from genome assembly GCA_963930645.1 of Salticus scenicus. NCBI lineage: Eukaryota > Metazoa > Arthropoda > Arachnida > Araneae > Salticidae > Salticus > Salticus scenicus. The sequence continues at coordinate 194,512,189 of OZ005655.1, read as the reverse complement.
TGGTCCCGCCATCTTGGTCATAAGGAAATTTTGGTCATACTGTTTTAGTCCCGCCATTTTGGTTCCGCTGTTTTGGTCCAGATGTCAGGGGTAATCAAAGTATCACAGAAAATAAATAAATAATTAAAATAAAATAAAAAGGAAATTATTTTTTTTATATTTCGAATTTTTGTCTTTTTACTTGAAGAGGTGGAGTAGAAAAAGTCAAAGTTATTATTATTATATTATTATTATTATTATTATTTTGTAACAGAAAGTTATAGTAACAAATTGAATTGAAAAAACTTTCAAAATTTTGAGATTAGATTTTTTTTCTTTTTCGCGATGGAGGAAAAAAAGGCATCAAGTACATGTGGAAACTTCAGGCAAAAGAAGAACTTAGACAAAATGTTACTATAGATCTACAACCTTTGTTGAAAATGATGTAACTACAGGACACATAGAACAGAAAATATATTATCTCGGATCTCAGATCTCAATTTTTAATGATAAAAGGTATTCGCTATCAGCGAAGATCTAAGCCTTGTTAATTTGTTTAAGTCCCCTAAATTTCAGTTTAAATAAAATATATATTTTTTAATATAAAATATTGTAATGAGGCCCTTAATTATCAAATTCAAATTTTGATAGTTTGAGCACGGAATTTACAAGAAATCTATATGCTTTATCCAAGCATCCCCTAAATGCGAGGGTTTAATAATAAAAGAAGATGCAAGGAGCCTAAATATTGATCTCGGAATTTAATTTCTATAGATCTGCTAAACGTAAGTATTTTCTACTCTGTCAATCTGGACATAATTGTCATACACTGAAAATAGTTTGCTGTCATGCAGAATTGAAAAAAAATGTTTTTCTTTCATTATAATCCTTTACAATACTGCTTAAGAAAATTTAGGTTAAAATCCCCCCCCCCCTCTCCTTCCTTGTGAAATTCTTTTTTATATCTGTGGTAGAAACAGGTGTGAAACGAACCCCAAGATGCTATAGATATTTAAATATAGGCATTTTTTAGGCGTCATGGACACATATCTCAGAGATATATTTATTAATTTAAAAAGCATAAAATTACTCTAAAAATATAAAAAAAAAAAATGGTCTATCAACATTTTCTAAACTTGAACGCCTGCAATGCACACAGGTGATTAAATATTGGACTTCTCATTTTTTTTTTTTTTTTTTTTTTTAATAAAATTTATAAAATTAAAAGAAATTTATAAACTTATATACATGAACATAACTAAATATCACGGACAAACAGATATACATTTTATTATTATTATTAATGATATATTACAGATTTTAAAACGAATTGCACTTAGATAAAGGATAAAATTAAATCACAATCAAACAGAATGAAATGTAAATCTCCCTTTCTCTTTCACACACACACAAATATATATACTATATATATATAGATAGATAGATATATATATATAAATCAATTCAAAAACGTTATAAATTATCATAATTATGCTTATGAAAAAAAAAAAGTCTGCGGGGCAGGTTAATACTTGTTTTTTTTTTTTTTTTTTTTTTTTTTGGTAAGAAATAGCATTCTGTCACTAAAAGTAAAACATATATAAATTCTAAGATTTTCTTTCATTTTCCCCTTTTTCTTAAATTTTTTTTCTATATTTCATTATTTTTAAATCATTTCAGACTTTATAAATGAATATATTTAAATAGGGAATCTTTTCTAATAACAAAGTACTATTGTTATTGCTGACAATACTTTTAAAATCACAACAATTTTGTCACTAATATCAAATTAAAAATCAAATGTCAATTAAAGCAAGTTAAATCGAAATTAAATGGAAAAAATCTCAGTTAAAAAGAAGAAAGTGCAACTGCATTAAAATGTTGAAATATACTTAAATATTCGTAAAACAAAATCAGCAAGACCGAAATTCTCCTGATCTCAATGGCTGCGGAGCAATCGTAATGTCGAAAATTTATATAATTATCCATATGATATTAATTATATTCCAAGAACACTTTATTTCTACCACATCAACAAGTGTAGAATCATATTAAAAAAACTGTTATATATTTAAAAGATTGCAAGACATTAGCAGGACCAAAACGTTTCGGGACCAAAATGACTAGGAATCAAAATTTTTTCGGGATCAAAACGGACGGACTAAAGTGGCGGGACAAAAGTGACCTGCTTCGAACTAAATAACAATGTCTTATAATGGAATTATATATCCCTGTACTTTTCTCTTTTTTAAGTAATGAATGAAATGCTATAAGAAATGCCTACTTCATGAAATTCTTACAATACATACTATATATATATTTAGGACTCTAGTGTTTCTTTTTTCAGACAAAAATAAACTGTATTCATCATTTACACTAGATTACCTTAAATCTTACACAGTAAGAAATTATATATTGAAGAATTTAAGAATTTGAAAAGGCAGAATAAAAAATAAAACTCGTGAGCTAAATTAAATTCTGTTTAGGAAAGAGTACTTTTTCTTGCATAATTTTACAATGAATAGTTGGAAGGAACTATGTAACTTTGTATTTTGAAAAAAAAAAAATCTTGCTAAAGATTTTTTTTCCCTTAAATTTATATGACTTTCACATTCATTTGTCCTTGTTTAAAATATTTCTTTTTTAATAAGCAAACATAAATAAATAAATTAATTAATTAATCAATTATTATTATTATTTTTTTTTTTACTTTTATAATATCGTATAGTATTTATGTTTAAAAAATTTGAACTTACGTTGTCTTAAATATATACAGTTCTCAGCAAGTCTCAGTAAATGCACAGTTAGCTTTAATCATCCTAAGAAAAAATAGATAAAATAAAAATAGAATAATAATATCGATATCACATTAAAAAACAACAGATACATTTCTATTTATGAAGATTTTACTAATTTAAATTATCATTCATTTTGCATTTGAAGAAAAAATATACCTTAATTTGTTTTGAACCTGGATTAAATAATTATTGAATTCATAAAAGACATTTAAAGATTCATGTAGAATTTACATTTTGATTCAAATAGTTAAGCTTTCAAAATGAGAAGAAATAGTTTTCACTTCATAATATTGATATTATGTTTTATAACAGTGATTTTCTATTTTAAAGACTAAAAACAATAGATGTAATTTGAAGTGAAAAATTAGTGTTTGTCAGAGAAGATTACAGTAGAAATGTTAGAAGTATGTTTTATTTGTTTTTAGTTTTAAACATTATAGACTAAGCATCCACCTGTTAATAAACTAACTCATTTCTGAATTTATTTGCGATTTGCCTTAAATAATTATTGAACTCATAAAAGATATTTATGGACTCATGTAAATTTTACTTATACTCTGATTATTAAGATTTCAAAATAAAAAGAGAGTCCTAACCTTTCGACTTCGTAATACTGATATTATTCTGTAACTGTGATTTTCTATGGAAAGAAGTGAAAATAATAACTGTAGTTTACAGCGACAAATTATTGTTTATCAGAAAAGGTGGCAATAAAACTAGTAGAAGTTTTTATTTGTATTTAGTTTTAAATATTATAGACTATACATTCACCTTAAGTTAATAAACTAACTCCTTCATGAATTTATTTTGAATTTGGATTAAATAATTATTAAACACGTGAAAGACATTTATTCACGTAGGTTTAATTTAGATCCTGATAGTTAAGATTTCAAAATAAAGAGTTCAAATAAAGATTTCAAAATAGAGAGTTCCAACCATTTCCACTTTATAATATCGATATTACATTTTGTAATGGTGCTTTTCTATTGAAAGAACTGAAATAACTACATTTAATTTACACTCATAAATTATTATTCAACGGAGCAGGTGACAGTACAATCATTCAAAGTTTTTCATTTGTTTTTAATTTTAAATATTATAGACTATAAATTCAACTTAAATTTAAAAATTAACCTTTAAATGCATGAATTTTTAATTTTAACAAATAGCATTTGAAATCAACCAGGAAATGAATGTAGTTAATGGTGAAAAAAAAAGAAAAGAAAAAAAAGAAAAGAAAAAAAGAAAGAAAAACCTAAATCAGTCTTTGTGGACTGCAGGTAGAAGTGAAAACTACGTAACTTGTGAAGTGTATCGTCGAGCTATTAGATTATTATTTTTGAATTATTTTTGGTTTGTAAAGAAGTGTTAATGATCAATTTAAACTTTAATCCTTGATCATAAAGCAACAATTAAAATTTTAACTGTCCATTTTTAAAGCTTTCACCAGGTTATTATTTTCACATTTTAATTAATTAAAAAAATTTAATCAAAATTTCGTTACAAATAAGGTACCAAATGAAAGGGGCATTTTTTCTGAATCTGTCGGTTTAATTAAGTTATCGATCGGACAATTAGATTTTTTAAAATTAACTAAAGTATGAAAAGCTGGTGGCAACAACACACAGACAAACAGAAGAAAATCTCTCTTAGCCAATCAACATGCGTCCAGCCACCGACTTACAAGAAAAATCTCTCTTAGTCATTTATCTATAGAGAGAGGAACTTAGGGGACCTCAAAATTTATAAAAACACCAAATTCAAGTCGTATTTTTGACGTGATTACAATACATTCTATACGTATGTTCGGAAAGTAAAAATAAAAAAAATATATGCTTTTTTTTTTAACCCTTCGAAACACATGTAACACCTTAATTTAAAATATATGCATGTAAGTGATCCTTATTGGGACTGGTTTGAAAAAGTTGACATATCATGGGAAATCATTACATACCATGACAGATCACCTGATGTCATTGAAAATTTCAATTTCCATCGCGTATATATATATATATGTATATATATATAAAAAGAAAGAAAATAGGATACTACATATTTTACACCTTTGGTTATTTTTGAAAAGTTACACACACACACAAAAAAAAAAAGAAAAAGTGTATTGGATAATATATTACTGCATTATCAATATTCTATTTAGTTTTCCTTGTTTAAATGTTTAAATACTAATAATGCACGGAGGTATATCTATGTACATATATACACAGTGCACATATAGCTCATGGAAAGCGTTCGGTGACGATAACGCGAGATCCATTATTTTTGTTTACCCAAAAAGTGCTCAACGCGCCTAAAGAAGTTTTCACTTCAAAGCGTTCGGTGACGATGACGCGAGTTCCATGATTTTTGTTCACCCAAAAGTGCTTAACGCGCCTAAAGAAGTTTTCACTTCAAAAAAAGAAAAATCAGCATAAGAATTTTTTCAAAAGAAAAAACGTATTAATGTACTTCCACATTGTCAAAAAAAGCTACATTTTTATTGCATAAATTTCTCAGTATATGCAAAAATGTAAATATTATTCATTACTATTACCTTGTTTCTATCTGAAAATATTTTTTCCTGTATGTTTTTGTTACTTTTTATAGAAATAATCGTAATTCATAACACCCGTCCCGAAATGAAATTGTACTCAGATACCACGCCAACAATGAAAATTGTCACAGATGAAGAAATAAACTGTCATAGATTCTAGTTGCGTTCGGAAACGTTAAAATAGTTTTTGTAAAATTACAAAAAAAAAAAAAAAAAAAAAAAAAAAAAAAAAGGCTATGCAGAGGTTGCAATATAAAGAGAGATGAGGATTTAAACATACGATGCAGATCTACAATGTATACATTTAAGGGTTAAGTTATAGCTGAATTTGGAATTTAGACTAAATAATTATTGAACCCATAAATTAAATTTACGGATACATGCAGATTTAGATTTAAATTCTAATTGTTAAGATTGTGAGGTCATGACGGTAAGTCACCACAGTTTGTTTAAAGTTAAGATGGATCCAGCAAAGTATTCAGTTGGGATGGTTAAATCGCTTCGGAGCCAGTGACTCGGCGAAATTTTGGGTAGGATTAGTTTTGTGTCGACATGGTGCTGCAACGAAGGAACTAAGTTGCTAGATGTAGATGAATAGGAAGAGATTCTAAAAGTTTGGTTGAAATGAAGAGAAGGGAAGTTCGTGGAAAGTGGTATAAGATGGAGATGATTTTCGTAAAAGGTGTGGTGTAGTGGAGTCTTGTCCGACGTCTGTCTACGACAAAGTTTAAGGCTTAGAGCCTGGAGAAAGTTATATTTCGGTAGTTGAGATTAAGTTGCACTTAAGTTAAGCAGTTTAATGAGTGTTGTTGTGCTTCGGTGCAAGTATTCGTAAATGGAAAATTGAATCAGCCGGGAATCCGCTGATCCAATTGGAGTCACGGCAGTTGAGTAAGGGAGGGCATCCGTCTCTACAACTTCTACCATTTTCTGGGGTAAGATATTTCAAATTACCTAAATTAGTTATTATATTTATTCGCTAAAATATTTAATTCTGCTGACTGAGCTACATAATCCAGACCAATCCCTCCCCTTATTCCCATTATTCTAGTTGAATAAACTCTTAGTTTTATTTTATATATCTGAATCTTTGTGCTTCTTATATCTAATACTTAAGTTAACTAAGTTAAGATGGGGTCTGCGTCAACGCAAACCTCACAAGATTTCGAAATAAAAAGAGAATCCCAATCATTCCATACATAAGACTGAGATTGCTTTTTGTAATTACAATTTTCACCAGAAAGGACTGAAATCAATAACTGTAATACACATCGAAATATTATTTTTAACAGAGAAGATGACAAGAAAATTTTTAGATATCATTTATTTGTTTTCATTCTTAAATATGACAAACAATCAATGAAAATTAACTTAATAAACTAACTAGTCGTTCAATTTGTTTGGAATTTACATTAAATAATTATGTAACCCTAAAAGACATTTACGGATTCATGTAGATATTGGTGATGGAGTTAAGGCCAATTGACAGCACTAAGATCCTAGACTTAAGAGGGAGAAAGTTTTTTTAAGGAGGCTCAGCCCTTTATGTAGATTTTGATTTTAGCTTTAATCGTTAAAATTTCAAAAATAAGAAGGGATATCAAACATTTCACTCCTATATACTGATATTAGTCTTTGAAAGTATGATTTTCTATTGTAAACAATAACTGTAATTTACAGCAAAAAGCCCTTTTTAACTGAGAAAATGACATTACAATTATCCGAAATTCTTCAGTATTAATCACCATAGGCCATCAATTCACTTTAACCTAATAAAAAAATTCACTGCTGAATTTGTTCGGAATTTAGACTAAATAATTATCGAACACATAAAAGACATTTAGAGATTCATGCAAATTTTGATTTTCGTTTTAATAGTTAATATTTCAAAATTAAAAGGGAATCTCAACTATTTCTTTCCGTAATGTTGATATTACATTCTGCAATTGTGATTTTATACTGTAAGGACTCAAAATAATAACTGTAATTTGCAGCTAAAAGCTATTGTTCAACGGAGGAGAAGACAGTACAAGTATTAGAATATGTTCACTGCTGAATTTGCTCGGAATTTAGACTAAATAAGTATCGAACCCATAAAAGACATTTAGAGATTCATGCTAATTTTGATTTCCGTTTTAATAACTAAGATTTCAAAATTAAAAGAGAATCTCAACCATTTCTTTCGGTAATAATGATATTACTTTTTGCAATTGTGATTTTCTACTGTAAGGACTGAAAATAGTAACTTTAATTTGCAGCTAAAAACTATTGTTCACGGTAGAAGAAGACAGTACAAGTATTAGAATATATTTATTTATTTTCAATGTTATTTATTATACGCCGTAATTCACCATAAATTAACATACAAATTTATTGCTGAATTCCATATTAAAGAAAGTTAAACATTAGTGCAGTTGTCATTGAAAAGAGCAACGAAATTACATGTGAATTGCAGAGCTATAAGAGTGAATACCGGTACACTTTCATTGAAACAGGACAATGAAATACATAGCAATTTCACTTTTGCTTAATTTTCCGAAAACAAATACAGCACATCACTTTATTCAACTTTTGAATCTTACGGCTGAAGAAGTTAGATTCTAAAATGGTAATATTTCAGCTTTTCGCGCCTTGGAGTTTCTTTTAGAACCCCCAACTTTCCCTTCTATTTTTTCCCTCCTTTTCACAGAGAAGTAACATTTTATGCCGAGTGTAGAACTGAGATGTAACTTGGAGGCTTTGGAGCCAAGTTATGTACTCACAAATCTTCTTCTCCTAAATTTACAAAAGGCTCGTGAATTTTGAAAAATTCAACCTTCATGCTTCAAAAACCTCTTTACATTTTGTCCAAATGGTCCAGTGAATCCGTTTTTTACCTTCCTTTCGCGTCGATACACTCCTATTTTTTCCTTCTCCAAACTCAGGTATTTGCCTCACTGACATGCGTAGATTCTGTGTGGCGCATGTCCAAGGAATCCAGTAAAATAAAGGATTTTTTCATCCATTGTAGAAAATAAGTATTGAAAAGATGAAAATATAGTTCAAAAATTTGGGCAAAAATTGCTTTAAGCAAATGTAGTCTTCAAAGCCTTCTTTTACTTTTATTTTTATTTTTTCTTGCAGACGATAATATTGCTTCATTTTACAAAATACTTTCTGAAGTAATGTTGCCAGTAACTTTATAGACTGTAAAACAGTTAAAAAGAGATTTTTACTTAGCAATCACTCACTATGTCGTTTTTGAAAAAGAATACATAAATTTCTTTTTTCTTCAAATCTCGAATTTTGTTTTATTGATTTAATGTTAACTTTTGACTTAACTTTGTTTTAAAAAGTTATTCTATGCTGAAGTATTACTTAAAAAAATTAATACACTCTTTAGAATAGCATTCGGAAAGACATCTTTTGATATAAACAGTAACTCTGAAAAGTTGAGTGATTTTCATACTTGTTAGATTTATCTAAAATTGGATGTTATAATTTTAACTCTCTTCAGTTTTTAGAAATTTCCTTCTGAATTTTTGTTAAACTTCGTGAATTTTACGTTTGTTTTTAATAAGAATAGCATGCGCAAAAACATCTTTTGATATAAACAGTAACTCTGCACAAGTTGAGTGATTTTCATACATGCTAGATTTATCTAAAAGTGGATGTAACTTATTTAACTCTCTTCTGCTTTTAGAAATTTCCTTCAGAATTTTTGTTAAACTTTGTGAATTTTACGTTTGTTTTTAATAAGAATAGCATGCGCAAAGACATCTTTTGATATAAACAGTAACTCTGCACAAGTTGAGTGATTTTCATATATATTAGATTTATCTAAAAGTGGATGTAACAAATTTAATTCTCTTCTGCTTTTAGAAATTTCCTTCAGAATTTTTGTTAAACTTTGTGAATTTTACGTTTGTTTTTAATAATGAGCCTTTGCACGGTAAAAATAAAAGATAACAATTACTTAGTCAAACGTTATTTACTTATACAATCATCTAATAACAGCATTCTAAGTTGTATTTTACTGTGTGCCATTAAATTAGCTGTAAAATAATTATATGTTGTAAAATCAGTCAAATTATCTGAAACTATCCAAATTTTATACACTGATATCTAAAAAATATATGTTTTATTTTACAGACATTTGAAGAAAAAAAGATGTATTTACTTGCTGTAAAAAAATCTGGAGTGACTCCACTCGACTTTCCGAAGATTGAGTAATTAACAGTTTTGTAGATAAAGTAAAGAAAGAGGAGTTGTTAAACAAACAAAAGAGATAAAACCATAATAGAGTCTTTGAGTATTTTTCTCCATATATTACACGATGTTTTATTTAACGCTACTGAACTTTGAGCCCATAGATCATAATGATAAAGAATTTTCCTTGTGTTCCTGTAAAAAACCTATAAATGCTAGATTCGCCAAAACGCTTATAGTTAGTGCAACAGTGATTTATAATATTCATATAAATTTTCAGCTCAGTTGAATAAGGCGTTTAGATGCTATCGCACTTTTAACTAGTATGTTGCGGCCACCACATGACTTTCTTCTATATTTTCCTATACAAATTCACTCAGTAAAAATAATTTATTAAAATTATTATTTAAAAAATTACCTTCCATAATAATGCAGATGATTTCCATGTTAGAGAAGTCGTATAACACCAAATATTCAAAAAATGTCCATTTTATTCTCAATATTAAAAAAAAAAAAAAAAAAAAAAAAAGATTTTTTTCTAAGTTTTTTTTCGTTAAAAGTAAAAAAAATCGATAACTTCATTTTAAATTATCGCAGATCTATAGTTCAACCATTCGTTTTAAAGGTACTGGCGAACTCTTTTGAAAGATACCCATCAGGAAAATTTACTCCCCTCGAGGGTGGACTTACCCCCATTGGAGGGGGGTGGCGAGGCTCCTACACATACAAAAAAATTTTCCCAGTTGACTATCTCTATTATAAATAATTCTGGTAAATTTCATAATGATTATTAAAAAATAATTCTCTTTATGCACATTTATACAAAATTTTTTACTATACCACCATGTTAAAAATTTAGAAAAGCGGGATGGCAACGCAACCTGTAAGACAGTTTTTACCAAAAGTTGACAGGCACTAATTTATGTCAAGGTGCAACTACATACCAATTTGTATGAAATTCTGTGAAGTAGTTCTTGAGATACAGTTGCCAGAAAAGTTTGTCACACACACGCAGAGACTGACAGACAAACAGACAGACATTTTCTAAAAAATGTCAAATCGTGTTCTACAGCTCTCAAAACGTGTAAATCCATCAAAAACCCGAGGTCGAAAATGTTTACGAATCCAATACTTTCTTCTATTGAATATAGAAGAAAGTAAAAAGTTGGTCCCACAGGCCATAATGATAAAGAATTTTTCTTTGTGTCCCTGTAAAAAAACTGTAAATGCTAAATTCACCAAAATCTATACAGTTCGTGCAACTGTGACCTATAACATGTGTACAAATTTTTTGTTCATATTAAATAAGCTTTTAGACGCAATCGCACTTTTAACATTTTGGTCCCATAGACCATAATGATAAAGAATTTTTCTTTGTGTTCCTGTAAAAAAACTATAAGTGCTAGATTCATCAAAATCAATAGGGTTCGTACTACGGTGACTTACAATATGCGCACCAACTTTCAGCTTATTCGAACAAAGCGTTTAGACGCTAGCGTGTTCACTCACACACATACACACATACATACACACATACATACACACACATACATACATATCGCAAAAAAAAATGAAAACGGACTCATTGGACCTCGAAACGTATAGAAGCATCAAAATCTCAAATTCGGATTTTTGGCATGATTACAATACTTTCCTCACTATAGTGTTCGGGAAGTAAAAAGAAAAAAAGGAAGAAAGGAAGAAGAAAAAGAATGAAAAAAGAAAAAGAAAGAAAGGAAAAACAGGAAAAAAAATCCATTCTTTTGGATTTTTGCTTTTTAATAAAAGTCCCGTTCAAATACCAATTAATTAAAATGCTGCACGTAACACGTAAAATTATGGTATAACCTAAGATATAACTTTAAATAACCCCAAATACTGCAAAATAATTATCACCCAAAAAATTAGTTACCACGTGATTTCTTCTGGACAATTAGATTAGGATGAAATTGTGAGTTTTGTCCGTCTTATCGAGAAAAAATAATTTTGACAGTGATTAAATAGTCAGAATATTAAATTGTTCATTACAAGTAAACTTGCATTATTTTACTATATTTTTATTTATTTATTTATTTTTAATAATGATATGATGAATAAGAAATAGTGGAGGGGAAAGAAATATGCAAAATATATTTTATAGTTATAACCAATTTATACATAACTCTCGAATGATTTTGATAAGAAATGAAAATGAAAAAAAAAAAAAAAAGAGAGAGAGAGAGAGGTAGAGAGATCACTTTATATTATACATTTAAAAAAATATCTAACAAGAAGAAATCAGGCAATTTACATTGAAAAAAGACTTTTTCGAAATAATCTTCAAATACATGAAATATCTCGCACTACAACCTATTTCCTTGGTAGGAAATATTTTCACATTATTATTACCCCTGTCAAAAAATCAGTCGGTAAAATTTCTCCTTATATTAAATGATATCTGACTATGTTGCAGGTAAGTGAAGGTGGGGTGAAAATTTACTTTGCTACAAATATGAGCCAGGAAATTACTTCATTTCTGACGCTATCATCTGTTTGACAAAACATTTCACATGACAGCTCTGGTGGGGACGTTCCACATATTTATTAAAATTATATTCTGCACCACATAAATAAATAAAAGAAAAAATGAGTCGTTTTTAAATATATTTTATTTAATAGTTGCTTTAATTTCAAATTATTAAATTGAAAAATAGGAAAATTTAATGTATTTGTTTTAACGTTTTAACATCATGTGTTTCTTTTTCTTTCTTTTTCTTTTCTTTTTCCATGTAAGAGCACCAGTGATTGACACTTTTAGAGCTATCTCTGATGTTTTTAATGTTCTAGTCATCAGAAAATATTTTTAGAAATCTTAAGTTAGTACGTATTGTATGAAAGACACTCAGAACCACATATATGTTAAAATATATACATTTGATAATTTTTTTTTTTTTTTTTTTTTTTTTTAGAATTTTTATTTGACACCCACTCAATGTTCCAGTAACTTACACTGCCAGTTTTTCATTTTATCAGTAATTGGCCCCCTATGTTCCAGTGTTTGACACTACTAGTTATTCATTTTACCAGTTATTGGCACCCTATGCTCCACTGTTTGACATAAAATGTTAAAATTCTTATACGTAAAATATATGATTTTATTATTTTTCTTATTAATTAATTATTTCGGGATAGATGTCAATTACTGGAGCATGCCAATCACTGGAGCACCTACCTTAACTCTAATTTTTAGTTTCCTGCTTTTAAAAAGCAATTCTCACCATTTTCTGTCAAATTATGTTCATTACTTATCCTTTCAGTTTTTCAAAATAAATATAGCTTTCCAAATGGGGTAATTCAGTTATATTTAATAACATAATAAATTGAATGTAATTACTAGGTTTTAGAAATTACACGAATTGTTTTCTTGGTCTTGTGCAGAAAGATAAATTGAAATCATCTTCTCATTTGTACTGTTTCAGACATGCCAATATTTTAATTTATTGAGGAACATTTTTAGTACACGCCCTTTTTTCACACCACTTTGCATAAAGGATATTTTACTTAATTACATATTGGAGAAAAATTCTCCACAAACGAAGTGGCGTGAAAAAAAGGGCGAGTGTTATCAGTTCTTCAAAATGAATGAAAATTATAGCGCGTCTGCTGTTTGTTGATAGTTATCATACAGAGTATTTAATCGCAGAACGGGTTATGTATTTTATATTTATACAATTTTTACTTCGTCACTTTTGATTCATTTCGATTTTGAAAAGTAAATTTAAATTTTAAGTTGAAATAACATGGTCGGTTTTAAACATAAAATGTTGCTTTTTTTCATTCATGTTAGCGTATATCAACATTTTATTTCTAAATATTAGCATAAGAATGTAGGAAATGTATGAAAATTTATTATTAACCGCACCTATTAACCCGTCCTACTACCATGGGGTCATATCTGACTCCCGCGCAAATTTGATGTTTCACTACACTTAAAGTGTTTTACCTAAAATTCTGAAAAAATTTGACATTAATCATTTAGTCATAATCTTTACGATAAATAACAGTAACATAAATATACAAGAAAATTTTTGGTGTTTTTTCTGATTTATCCCACTGAATACCAATGGGGTAAAAAAAAATGACCCAAGTGACATTTCGTAAAAAAAAAAAAAAACTAGTTGGCATAGGTGGACTCTGCTCAGTTCCCCATCATATATATGTTCTCATAAATTTCTAGTGCGAGACATATTATAATCATGTTAAAAGAAATGAATTTGACCATACCTTGATACAGTGACAGAATGAAATCCCCGCCTAATAGGGTATCCACCGTTCACTTCGATATATTTATCTTATTCTAATCTATTAATTTATTTTATCAGGGTAGATTCTGTTGTTTAGTTTTCATGCTACTGTTTCAAATGCAATAATCCTCAAAATTAATATTTATATGAAAAATTTACAATTTCGCTATGTTGATAAAATCGTAAATTACGAATAATTTACGAAATTTCCCTATTAGAATATTTGTATTCAATCATGTTCAAACAAATATCATAAATGCAATTTTGAAGTTGTCTAATGTATTTATGATCCTCAAAATGGAAGTTTATGCTCAATTTTGCCTTATTCTGACATGTCAAGTAAATCGTAAATTCCAAATAACTTACGAATTTTTTAAATTGGAAAAATCATAGTCTATGATATTCATGCCAGTATCCTAAATAATATTTCGAAAGTTGTTTGACATCTTTACGATTAAAATATCCCTCAAGATTGACGTTTATGTGAAATTTTTCTCTATTCTGCCATGTTAAGAAATTCGTAAATTTCCAATAACTTACAAAATTTTTATATTGGAAAATTCATAGCCATTAATATTAATGCCAGTGTCCTAAATAATACTTCAAAAGTAGTCTGACAACTTTACGATGAAAATATCGCTCAAAATTGACGTTTATGTGAAATTTTGCCCTATACTGCCATGTTAAGAAATTCGTAAATTTCCACCAAGTTGCGAAATTTTCAAAGTAGCATATTTATAGTTACTGATGTTCATTCCGGCATCAAAACTGATACTTTAAAACTGGTCTGACATTTTTACAGTAATAAATTTCCATTTAATGCACGTTCAAGGGAATTTTTGTCCTATTCTCCCATGCTAAGAAAATCGTAAATTTCTAATAACTTACGAAGCTTTTTAATTCGAATGTTCCAAATAAATAGGGTTCTTGCCAATATCGAAAGTAATATTTTAAAACTGATCTGACCTCTCTGCGACTATTTGTTCGTGAGATATCGTGTAAACAGACTAACAAACTAATGGACTAGCGGACTGACCCACAAACGGACTGACACACTAACAGACACCCTGCAGACAGACACCATACAAATTTTGTCATTTTCGAATTCCTCACACTTGAAAACGTATAAAAAAGTAAAAAAACCGAGGTCGAAATTTTTCACGATTACCTAAGTTCCCCATGCCTATAGTATGATGGGGAACTAAAAAGAGAAAAATTCATAAGAAAATATGTATTATATTTTTGAATAAATTTAAACTAAATAACTAATGATCCCATTTAAATCTACTCTTTGTAAATCAATATTTAAATATCATTAAACGGTTACGCTGTTATCTCTTTCGTTATCTATTCGCTGTTACCTTCGCTGTTATCTATTTTTACGCTGTTATCTCTTTTAAAAGGCACAATTTATCTTATATATAAAACACCACAAATTTAAAAATATAATAGTCAGCGATTTCTTCTATAAAAAATGCAATTTGTATATTATTTGAGTATAAATTAAAAATATATTTGAGCATATTTTTATTTTGTAGGTCGAAAATTAATAGTAATTACACTATGACACTTCACTAAGAGATACTCACGAAAAATTTAAGCCGATGTCTGATGTCGTTAACTACAGGCCCTACGAGTTATAATATTATGTGAAATGAGGATATACAACAGTATCTGCATTTGAATATTTTATAAAACCTAACAGTATATTGTAAGTTATAATAAAATGGTTAAAATAAAGTTTTAAAAAAATTGTATGGAAATTTTTGAAAAAACATTGAAAGGGAATTTTTTTTTTTTTTTAGACTATTTATTCTTGCTGGAATCTACAAATAATATAATGAATAAATGTGTAGTTATGGAACGAAAATAATGGTCGTCTAATTTTCAACACTGATATGTCTAGAAACATATGCTCACGAATATTATGTTGCATCCGATTTGATGATGCTGATTTCAGACGTCAAGACAGATTTGATGATAAATTTCCCTATCTGGAAACGCATTTTTGTCTTGCATATGCTTTTTATCAAAATGTTACAATTGATAAACAGTTAGTGACATTTAAGGAAAGTGTTCATTTCAACAATAAATTCTCTCTAAACAAGGAAAGCATAGTTTTAAAATCTGGTCTGCTTATAATATCAATGTTTTAATGTTTCTAATTCGCATTTACATATACAAGAAAACGAAAAATGTACCTTGGAAACAGAAAGACATTGGAATAGAATAAATATACATATTTAATTTAGATATTTAGATACAATTAATATCTCTGTCGATAGATAAGGTTTTTTTTTTTTTTTTTTTTTTTTTTTACAAATTTGAGTCTTGTAAACAAAGTAGAAGAAAAATGCTGATAATTTTGGAAATTGCCATTACTTTAGAATTACACTAAACGTTTATTACAACAAAGGAAGGAGAAATTATTCATTATTTTTTAGATTTTGAAACTGGACAAAAATTGTATCTTGCATAAATAAAGGAAAAGTTGTGACCTTATTAAATTTTATGTCTTTTTCTACAGAAAATGAAATCACATAAAATTATTACCATTTATGATAAAAGATTACAACAGCATGAAATCAGTATCAACATAATGGACAAAATAATGGCTATATGGTAAATACAGTGAAACCTCTCAAGTTGGACACCCCTATAAGTTGGACACCCCTCTAAGTTGGACGCTTTTTCTCGGAACGGAATGTATCCATTAACATTATGTCTAACCCCTATAAGTTGGACACCTTTTCTTGGAACCGTAGGTGTCCAACTTAGAGAGGTTTTACTGTAATATGCAGATTTCTAATAAATACCTTTAATTATATTCTGCATGTGAATGCTTTGAATAATTTGGTTGCTTGGTTATATCTGAATTTTAATTAGGAGCAAAAATGCAACTGAAAAAGCCGGCTATTTCTTTTCAAGCTAGGTAAATGTTTAGGTCAGGAAAATCTTGAGAAACATTCCGATATTTAAAATTTAGAGTCAGGCAGGGAATTCTAGTGGGGTTACTAAAAGCAAAAAGTGTGGGAGGTGCATTCTTTTGTACAATCATTAGATAGAAAATGTTGTGACATTTGCGTGGAAATGCTCAATTTTTGTTTGTAAAATTTATTCAAATATTTCTATACTCTGTGAGAAATGTGTATAATGTATAATTTATTATGACTCAAATAATAATTGTTTTACAAACTTTAGAATCTAAAACACTAGTAAATATATAATATGTATAATTTATTCAATCATACTTTTTATATTTAAATTTTTAATAATTACATTCCAATAGTTCATTGAAAGAAAACAAAAGGAATAAGTAGTTCCAATATAAAATTTAATTTAAATAATCATCCGTTCAAATAAATCCTCATATCGGCGTGCAAGAAATTTTATTCATGCAATACGTTATATGTTTTTATTTTTGGCCATAATATTATGAACATAAATTTAAGAAAAAAAAAAAAAAAAAAATAGATGAGACTATACAAAGTTCGAAAAGCGAATTACATGTAATTAATTTTTTGTGTCTAAAATACCCTTTAAATGCATAAATTTATTATTTTTATCATTTAGAATGTTTGAATTAACCGCTTACAGAGTTTTTTTTATAAGTATACAAAAACAATGTAAAAATCGCATTGGGGTCAAATTTGACCCCACTGGTATTCAAAGTAGCAAAAAAATTCTGGTAGTAGGAGGGTTAACCTTTTCAGACGCAGTGTCATCGATACGAGGAGGCAGATACGAAGTCCCAACTGTAAAAATTCCCCTCGGAATTTTTTTAGCAAAATTTTACTTTTATAACATAGCAGAAAAAGTCATTTATGTATGTATATATATATATTAATCTTATTGGTCACTGGTGTTTCAGTGATCTTGTATCTGTTGCTTGGCTTCTACTATGCTTAATAGATCATCATCATTATATATATATATATATATATATATATATATATAATTTGATCGTAAATTCTGGTGCAAGACTAATTTAAATGATCTCAATTTCTTTGCTTCTCAAACAGTTAGGGAGCCGGTTCTCTTTTTTGTATGTCAATAAGTGGACTTAGTCTTGTTCAATATTTTGGGGTAAGATGTCAAAGTTTTATATTCATGAAAATAGCTGGTTTACGTCTTTGTTGTTTTAAGTTACTTCTGGACATTAATTTGAGAAATTTGTAATTTTGTAAACCATCTTACCCCAAGATTGAGGTAAGATGAAATATGTGATACCAAAATGAAAAAGTTAACCTCAAAATTTTAATATTTTTGAAGTTAAATATATTTTTAGTACATACTCAAAAAGTATGAATTTTTATAAGAGACAAATAAATATTAAATATAACTAACAGGGTATTTTACAGAAATATAAGACATAAACTACTGCGTCTTCCCCCAATTTAGCCTATCATTCAGATTTTTATGATCTGAGTGAACATTAAATTTGATTAGAATTTTGAAGTTATTTTTTTTCTCCTTTGGCTAAAATGCACGTTTTTATGTATTCAAGTTTCAGTTACGTAATTATCTATAACTCTCAAATGACTTACAATGTCCTTTAATTTATAAATATTATTTTTATAAACGTAAACATGAAAAATATTTTTCATAAATTTCTTTCCAAAAAACAGCTGGTAGAAAATTGAAAAAAATAACATAATATTAATTTATTTTAATAGTTAAGACTTCATATTTTCATTTTATTATAAGATAAATTTATGTTGCATTTTTCTTTACGGAAAATGATACCTGTATAGAAATTATAAATGCTTACAATTTGAAAGAATACACAGAAAAATATTTTCAATAGCACAATCAATTTATATATATCTATTGAAAATAAATGCTATTGCATCACTTTTACTTTTTTTTTTCTTTTCTATTTTAAAATCTATCTGAAGTATTAGAGATAATGACATTTTCCCTAAATCCGTATTTCTTGACAGATGTTTTTGATAACTTCTTACTTCAACAACGTTTTCTTTTATCTTGAGAATCTTTTTTTATCTCGCAATTATTTGCAGAATTCTTTATGTTAAAGATGGGATAAAATCAGACAAATTCCTTACATAGATTGGAAATATCAGAATATCAAATTTTGTTCTTGAAATATCATGCAATTTCTTTGTGAATTTAACTGCGGTCTCTTTTACGAATTTAAACTAGCAATGCTCATAGGAAAAAAGAAAAAAAATGTGGCGCCAGATTAACTCGGCTGCATAAAAAGAAGAAGAAGATTTCGAAATTTTTGATTTAAAACAGTATGTGAGATACAACTGTTTTTGCAAATCTTTGCTAAATATGTCCCAATAGTAAAAGAAAACTTTAAACTAATTTAACTTAGTTTGGGATTTCTCCTCCACTTTCTTTTTTCTCATTGAATACTGATAAGATTTAACATCAAAATTGAAAAGTTCAGAAATTTCTTTTGAAAAATCATATGTTTCATAAATTTGGTATCTCGAAATTTAAAAGTAAAAAATTTTAGATATTAGTAAAAATTAAACTTAAGTCATGATTTATGATAAACATGAAAGCAGAACAATGTGTTGTAATCATCAAAAGTTTTTTTTTTTTTTTTTTTATATCATACTATATTGAAGCATAACCTAATGTTTAACACGCACAGAAATTCAATAAACATAGTTTCTCATAATAAGGATTTTGTGCATACAGTTTAGTCCAATTTTAATGAATAGATGTTAAGATATATCTACAATGAAAATATTTGAAAGGAATAATAGCTGCGACATCTGTCGACCGATATACACGCAAATTAAAATAACATTAATTTACATTAGGGCCATCTCTCCTATCCTGTGCATTGACGCATTATAGAAAAGTAAGAAAAGTAGATACGATCATGGATATCACGGAGAGAAATGCTGCATAACATCGTCACGTGTCAGCCGATATGCACCAAATTAAATACGCATTTTTTTATAATGCTCAATTTACATATCAAGTTTTGTACAATTACACATCATAGAAGCTGTTTTAGAGCTTTCTTGTAAATCGGGTAAAATGCAACATATACCAAATGTTAATAGACAAATATATATATATATATATATAGTGCAACTATGCAACTATATCTATATATAGAGAGAGCGAAAATTAATTTTTAAAGCGCAGCAATAGCCGGAGTAACAGAAGATTTAAATCCATTGAATATCACATAGACGAATAAGAATTAATTTTCACCAAATTAAATTATCCTATCAAGATATTAGTTCAATTTAAACAATTAATTCTAATAATTCTAATAATTTTGTTTTTTGTTTTTTAATTAATTTAACTTCTCATGAAACTTACCTTAACTTTATTCCTAGATAGTTAGCTTCATTTCAAATTTCGATAACTTAAGATAAATCGAAATTGAACCAAAAGAAAAGAAGTAAATAAGCAAAGAGATAATAAACTCAAGAGAACTAATTAAACTTATTTTATGACAAATTAATTAGGTAAAAAAAAAAAAAAAAGCCCACAACAGTAAAAAAAATCTTTTCAATGTAAACCTTCTTTACCGGTGAGCACCAATGGAAGATTTCAATCACTGGGGGCTATTATAGCAAATTACCAGCGGGTTTCACGATCTTGGATTCAAATAATTTAATTTAGAGAAAGAATGTGGAAAAAAATTAAAAAGAAGTGAGATCGAAAATTCAATTAAATCACCAAACTAAATACAACCAAATTAAGTCAGACAACCTTCACAATATGAACCATGTCCATATGGATCACATCAAGTTAAGTAAATCAAAGGTTAATTATTTATAGCAAAATGAAGAAATATGAATCACTCAAGCAACATGGAGGCAGTAAAAATAGTCTAATTAAATATAAGACACTTAAAAAGCTATTTTAATGTGAATAAATATTTAGTTTAACTTTTTAGTTGAATTAATTCAATTTATTCTAAAAGAATAATTTAAATTTTGTTTTGAATTAAAATATAGCAATACTGCAAAACACTGGTTTATGGATTTTTTTTTTTTCAGTTTGATTAGTTAACCGCCATCTGGTGGTAATATTTATCACTAGAGGTTGTAGATAAATTGAATTAGAACATTTAAATGGGGATTTATATTTTGAAAGTAATATTATTTATCTAATGATTAAAAATGTTATATTTTAACTTGAAAAAAATTATTAATTTATTCTTAATCTTTACCAATTGCGTTATCTATGTTTGGTACAAAACTCTTATGAACACACGTGTAAGCAGATATTTTCCATAAATTTGTCAAGTCGTATTCAGGATATCTCTAAACATATAAATTGGTCGAAAACCAGAAATAGAAAAATTTACGAATCCTATACTTCCTGTGAATAAAAATAATTATAATAATAATAATAAAAAACAGATTTGTGTTACTCATTTTAAAAGAAAACACTTAATATTAATTTCTAAATTATATGAAACCTAATATTTTTAATCGTAATTAAAATATATTTGTTTACATTTAAGGTAGAATCAGTTATGTGAGAAAATATTAAAAAAGAATTTAAATATTCTGGCATATTATTCACAGGAGATAGTTTGCTGATAGTCGTAAGATCAATAAAGTGAGATAACAAAGGATTTTTGGACTCATGGGACCCCATAACGTGTAAATATAACAAAACTCAATTTAGAAAATTTAACTTGAAACCAATACTTTTATTAAAATAAACATGGGTAAAAGAAAGTAAGAAAAAAAGAAGAAGAAGAAGTAGAAGAAGAAAGGAAACAAAATGGTCGTTTTATTTAAAAATGTCTTTAAAATTTTAAGACTAAAGCAGGTTTGAGATAAAAGAGATTTGGTAATGTATATAATAAAATATTTTTGTTTTTATTAGAGTTTATTTGTTTTGTTATATTTTAACTATAGTTTTGTTAGTTTTAAACTACTTAATTAGCATAAACTTAATTATAATTATAATAATTATAATAACTATAATAATATTTATGTCTTGTATAAATTTAAAAATAATTATAACTAACATAAACTTAAAATAATAATAATAATTTAAACTTAAAGCTAACAATAATTTATATATATGTATTCAGTCTAAATTTTGTTTGTATTCGTTTTTAGTTTCAAAATAACTAGTCAAGGAGGAAAAAAAGGTAATCAGTCATGCTGGTCTATTCTTGACGAAATCTGTAAAACTGGTTTTTCCTTTTTAAACATCTTGCTCACGGAATGCAAACATTATTTTTATCCCTCATTCGTTATTACTGCAATTCTGTTACCTATATACAAATAGCCAGCTTGGACATTTTATTATTTTCAAATAATTCATATTTATTATTCTGTAATAGTTTATAGACATTATTTTCTTTTATTTTTTTCATTAAACAGCGTTAAGATGTTTTCTTAACAGTCTTTCCACTTCTGTAAATTCTTTTTAATTTTTTCCCCTAAAGTATAATTTAAGTTCTATCAAACTGTAATATTTTCTTTTAGTCATAGTTGTTTACAAGGCCTTTTAATTATTTCACGCAAAAATGAAATAATATATATATATATATTTTTTTTTTTCATACATAAATTTATCTCCTAATTGTACCTTAGTGAAATATATCTTTATAAACGGCATTAGATATACACAGGAACTTATTTATAATCAGAGCATATTGATAAAATTTTATGAGAATCGTGTGATAATAATTTTATTTATTTCAACTATTAGAAATAATTATACCAATATAAATTTTAGAAAGCAATGATTATTATTATTCCCCTATTTAGAGAGAACTTTTCACACTTACGTAACACGTTAACTTTTCACACTTTCCACACTACCCAATGCAAGTTGAGAGGTTCGAGTAAGTTAGCGCGGTTATAGTTTTAAGTATATACAAATTCAGATTGATTAATAATCAATGTGTATAATTAATTTTACCTTAGCGTTTGTACATAAAATTATTATTTCTACGTTTATTGACTTCTCAAACACACATAATATTTATTTTGTTTCGTTCATAGATTTCTATAAAATATTTGTATTTAGAACTAACTGTAAACCCTTCATAGTTTTCCTTTTAGTTATTTATGTGCGTAACTATACAATTTTCATTGAGAAAATTCTAATAAAATACAGTCATACTCCGTTTCAGTAATACTAAATTTACTTAAATGATATTGCAAATAAAATAATATTGCTTGTGAAAAACACAAATTTAAGAATAGTTCATTAAAAATAATTAAAATATATTTCATGAAAAATAGTTTTAAATGTTAAAATGAAAAATTAATTACATGATATACACTTTCTTTTACAGTCGGTAACAAAAGTCTCCGAACACTAGCAAAAATTCCTATGTAAAAAAAGTACACTTAATACAGTATTTTTAAATGAATCCTTGTCGAATCCTGTTCTTAGTCAGTCTAAAAACAGGATTCAACAAGGATTTATTTAACAAAACTGTATTAAGTGTACTTTTTAAACATAGGAATTTTCGCTAGTGTTCGGAGACTTTTGTTACCGACTTTACATTAAAATTTCCTTAATTAATAACATTTTAAAGAAAATAATAATAAATTGTAATAATAAAATATTTTCAAAAGTAAAATAGTTCTTAATGTCCTAGGATAAATTAAATGTATATAGGCTTATTATTAAATGCATAAAACCTTTCCATAACGCATACATCGTCATTGGATATATCACTTGAAAATTTCCTCCAAAGCAAAAAATATTAATATAAAATGCCTCATTATTAACATTTAATTATACATAGAAATTTAGAATAATGTCAAGATTACAATAATTTTAATGAAAAAAAAATACATAAATAAGATATATATATTTTTTTTTAATATTTTATGCTGAAAAAAAAAAGAAGAAGAAAGAAGGAATGATGTACTACTTTAATATATTCGCCATTTTTTTTAAATAGTTTTCTTTGTCTTATATAATTGAAAAACGTTAGTCTTTAAACAAAACATAAAGTATAAAAATTTTAAAACGCTTAAAAAAAATTCTAAAACTCTATGTATTATAAATGCATACAATGTTTTCATTATACATAAACGCTTATCTAGCACATCACTAGAAAGGCTCTTCTAAAACAGAAATATTTTTCAGATAGAAGTTTAATTTATCGACGTCGTGTATAGCAAAATTTTCACAAATAAAAAATGCATTATTATTAGACTGAAAAAAAAAAAAAAAAAAAAAAAAAAAAGGAAGAAGAAAGATTGAATGATGTACTACTTTAATATGTTCGCAATTTTCTAATACCATTTTTTAAAATAGTTTTCTTTCTCTTATATAATTGAAAAACCTTAGTCTTAAAACAAAACATAAAGTATAAAAAATTTAAAACGCTTAAAAAAATTTCTGAAACGCTATGTATTATAAATGCATACAATATTGTCATTACACATAAACGCTTATCTAGCACATCACTAGAAAGGCTCTTCTAAAACAGAAATATTTTTCAGATGGAAGTTTAATTTATCGACGTCGTGTATAGCAAAATTTTCACAAATAAAAAATGCATTATGATTAGACTGAAAAAAAAAAAAAAAAAAAAAAAGCAAAGTTGTAAAAAACAAATCTCGTAACGATATTGCCACAGCTGGTAGCTGCATCAGCCATTTAGGTCCGCTGTCGTCAGAGGCGCACATTTATTCCTGTCAAAGTAATAAAGCTTAAAAATTCATCCAAACCCATTGCTCTCTACGGCCAAGAGGGGTGCTGCAGATAACCCGGCAAAAGACAAGAAAAAGAAATAATTTAAAACATTACTTCTCGCTCAACGAAATACTTTTTCGATATTTCAGAATCCCAGTTTTTAGATATCCCCAAGCGCCAATAAAAATGAGAATTTATTTCATTCCTCGCTATCTAACGATAATGCGAGCGGATGGTGGCAGAGGGTGAGTGTGGTAGTGAAGGCAAAGCAAAATCTCATATTTTTTTTTTTTTTTTTTAGATGAAATAACGTGAATTGGCATGTCCGATTCTTTGATGAATTTGTTTCGACCATTACCTCATGTTTGTTGTTTAAGGTTTGTACGGATTGTTTAAGAAATAATTCCAAGACTGCTTTTTAAGTTTAGGTTTTTTGCTTGTATTAAATATTTCGAGAAATCCCTTTTGTTTCTTTACTTTAGATGAGAAATCATACATTTACCCCTATAAAATAACTAGTACTACCTATCTAAGTTTTATGGAGTTGTGATTACAAAACATAGGTCATTATTATTAATGTTATTATAAATATTATTTAAGTATCAATGCAGATTCATATTTTGAAATTTTTATCATATTTGCATTGATCAATAATTTAAGTTAGCTGCCTTAAATGTTTATACAGATCAAAACTTCCGTTCACATATGAAGCTTTTGTATTTTTGTGATATCAAATTTGACTGTTGTATAGTTTTAGCCCTTTTATTAAAAACAAACACTTAAAATTCCAGCTCATAATAGGCTAAAACAAAGTATAAATTTGGTTAAAATTGCATTTTTGCTAGTTATACATGTAAATTAAAAAAATTTACAAACACACACATATATATATATTTTTTTTTCCTTTAATCAAAATAATGTTAACAATTCTAAGAAATTCTCAAGTTTTCCACAAACCGTTCAGAACCTGCTATATCATTTTCCTTCTAAATGAAGTTAAAAATCTATCATTTATAGTTATTATCTTAAGCGTATGACAAATATATGAAAGTTATAAATGCCAGAATTTTTTAGAAAAATAATGCTTTAGTAAATTTTTTGAATTTTTTTAAAAGCAGGTACCAATTTAAAATCAAGTTAGAAAATGTAAAGTAGAGGTGCTTTTATGTATATATAATTTTGAATTCTACTAAATTATATTAATTACACATAAAAGCGATTCCATGATTTTTATAAAAAGGCTTTTATTATGTACATAAAAACTGTTTAAAAATGTTAAGTTAGAAGAGCTTGTATATTAAGTTATAAGAAATTAGTAAAATACCAATTTTATAAATTAGAACATTAAAATACGCTATCGTTTTTCCTCTTCTATATTACCCATTTCTCCCCTTTTCAATAGCATGTGACCATTGTTCTACATTTACACAATAAACGAAACTTTTGAATACATTTTTATTAAATTGTGTTAATTAGTGTCTCATAAGTATTAATGTGACAAAAGTTTAATAAAAGAAAAAAAAAAAAAAAAAAGATTGTATTTCAAATTGTATTAAAAGCACCTATTCTGAGAAAGTGTATAATATAAATGTATGCAAAACTTCAGCTTAAACAAGTGATAGAAAGTAGGTTAAAATTCGATTTAAAAGAAGAGAAAAAAAATATGAAAAGGAGTTGGGTGTTTAAGCTACTAGGCCTCCGCCTAAGACCGTTGCTTTTCCAGCATGCATTGTCGTCGGGATTATAACTTGTATGCAAAGTTTCAGTTGAATCATATAATGATAAGAAGTGGATTAAAATTTAATTCTTATATTTGATTCAAACACATAAACAATATACTAAGTTAATTAAGATTCTGTAATAATAAAAAGCATGTAATATTTAAACTAGACGGATTTTAAAATTTCATTGTTATTTAAGGTAACTAATATGAATCTTGATTTAAATTACGAATTCCAGAATATCATATAAAAAAAGATTCTGCGGATTTTTTCGATACCAGTTTCATGATAGTTGGACGAAAATATAATTGAATAATTTGAAAGCAACGTTATAATTTGAAAAAAAAAAAAAAAAAAAAAAAAAAAAAAAAAAAAAAACCTAACAGTTTTCCGTCCTAAACTAATTTTTTTTTTTTTTTTTTTTTTTTTTTTTTTTAAGAAAAAGAAAAGAAAAGAAAATTAATAATAATCAGTATCGAAACAAACACTATCGAAAAAGTTTTTTTTAATAATTTTGAATTAGGAAATAAAAAGCACGCATGAAAAATGAAATAAAAATAAATGCAGGAAATTTAAATCTCGTGTTTTAATTTTGATGAAGTTTGATCAAGTTATCAAATATATATTTATATTTAAGTAAATAAAGGCATAATTGAACAGGGGGTTTAGGGGGCTGTAAACCCTCTCACACAGAATTAATATGTCAAATAAAACTGTTCCTAAACTTTTTTTTTTGAATGTGACTCTTAAACAAATAAACATATGAACATAAAATTTGAATGACATGTTCTTTAGGAAATGTCTAATCAAATTGTGTATGATTTTGACATCACGAATACTTTTGTAAAGTGACATAAATTGTTCAAGGCTATCTATCCTTTAAAGTGCGTCTTTGCATAAATGATGACTTTAGAAAATAATTAAATGAACAATCCTACAGATATTGCACTATAATTGAGTAAAGGTACACATGGTTCCTATTGTTCTTATAAAGCAGTTCTTTTTCTTCCTATATTCACATTTTTTTTACTGTTTGCTTCCATAATGGAATTTTTTAAAATTATATATAATTATTAATTTATAATTTATGATCATAGGCAGAAAACTATTTTTATTGATGACATTTAATAATTTATTCTCTTACACTTTTGCATACCGGCATATTTTATTATAATTGATACAGACATTTTAATGATTTGATGACTTCTTATAACTTCTTTTGAATTGTTTATAAAAATATATTATTATAAATATTGTTATTATTCACATATATGTAATTTTTTTTTAAAAAAAAGGAAAGAAAATTCTATTAAAGGCAGAATTTAATTTAGTACGACAGGACTAATTTGTATATACGCTATTTGTATTACTAATTTGTACTAATTTGTATTTACCAATTTGTATATACACTTTGTATATACACAATACTATTTTATTTTTAATCACTTTCGAATATTTGTTGGCAATATCCAGCAGATATCGCCAACAAATATTCAGAAGCCATAATCTATACATATCCTGAAATAATCGCCAACAAATATTCAGAAGCCATCATCAATATATATTCAGAAGATATCGCCAAAAATTATTCAGAAGCCATCTTCTTGTGATAATTATTCCCAGTATTGAAGCAATATGTAATCCTTGATAGTAAACGTGTTATTTTATTAAGCATTAAAATTTACGCAAAAACAAAAAAAGTACCAAAATAAAGTTTTTTCTTTAACTTTTGAAAACCTGTGTATATATATTTACTTTGAAATGCATCCCATAAACTCAATATAACGTGAAATGAATGGCAATAATAAAAGTATGATTATTTACTCACACTACATTTATATAAAATATATTCTTTGAAAGTTAATCAATAAAGAGTTGTATGAATTAAAACGGATTAGCTTTTTTTTAATGCGATGCAAATGTCTCCTTCTTTCAATTGAATACATTCATTGTTTCATCTTTTGAACCAATGAAAAAAACTCTTTATATCATTCAATGCTAAGACTCCAATTAAACTGCAGTGAAACCAAATAAGTTTGACATTCCCTAAGTAACATAGCTGCTTAAGTTTGACACTTATGCTTAGAAAGGAATATTTAAGTAGGATTAGTATTATATCCGATTTATTCTCTCTGTCGGGTTAAAAATCCTGCAATATATTCATTTTTCAGTGTTAAGTGAATTTATGTAAGCTTCAATATTACAATTTTAAGTATATTAAAACATTTTAAAGTAATTAAATTATCACGAAGCCTTTTAAGTTTCTGTACTACTTAAACCGAATAATCGCATAACTTAAACATTTATTTATGAGGAAAGAAAAAAGTATCCGTTGAAGTTTTGACAAGCGATACAGCTTTATTAAGAACCGAAATTAGAATGAAATATTGTAAGTGAATTCTTTCATTTTATCTTATATCTGTCCAGAAAATGAATTTTTTTTTTTTTTAAGAGAATTATAAAGATACAAGAATTTTACTTGGAAAAAGGAAATTAATACAATTTGCACAGTCAATCAAATAGTAGTGATTTTTCATATCACAGGTGACAATATGGTTTCATTTGGAGAAAATGAAGTGATAATATATTTAGCACTGCTGACTATGTTGGTAAACAGGGGATGCTGGATTCGATCACGATAGCAGTTCGGAATTTTCCATGGTTTTCTCTTGAACTTGTTTAAACACCGACTAGAACTCCTTTGAAAAACATATAGATAATTCTACCTAGTCCTTGGTTTCTATTGCAGAAAATTGAGTTAATACCTAAGAATACATCGGATCATCCCTAGGGGTGAGTCCCAGATCGTCGTCAATTGCCCAATAGCGCACTACTAGTGCGATGTTAAACAAAACCTACCAAAGCGTACACCTATACACTAAAATATCGTTGATGAAGGATTTTACTTTAAAAATTGTGATCCTACATTATTTTTTAACACGATACAAACAGTTATGAGTTTGGCCTTTTATTCTACATAATATTTTGCCCACTATATTAGAGTTACTATACCTTTTTACTTTCTTCTTTATATATATATACAGAGAGAGAGTGAGAAAGGACTGGATTCTTGAAAACTCCAGTTTTCGATGGATTTACACGTTTTGGGATCTCCTGAACACGATTTGACTGTTTTAAAAAATGTTTGTGTGCCTGTCTGTGTGTCTGCTTGTATGTTTTACAAATTTTGTTGACGCTGTATCTCATGAACCAATGAACTAAATTTAACTAAACTTGGTATTTAGATGGATCCTGACATAAACTGGTGCTTATTAGATTTGGAAATCAATCGCTCAGCAGGTGGCGCTGTGATAATATTTTTCTAAATTTTTAGCATGGCAGTATAAGAACAAAATTCGCATAACATTAATATGAATTACTGATAATAGTAGCAGTAAACTAAAAAAAAAAAAAATGTTTGTCCATGTGGGAGCATCGCTTCCCCCTTCTTGGGGAGAAGTACCCCGGGGAAATGTAAATTTGCATTGTGAGTACCTTTCAAAATATCTCCCCAAGACCTTTAAAACGAATGATTGAACCGTACATCTGTAATAATTTAAAGAAAAACTATTAATTTTTAAAAATTTTTAACAAAAAAAGAAAAAAAAAACACATTTTTTTTCTGATGTTGGCAAAAAAATGTCTTTCTTTCGACATTTGGGGGTTATAATTCTGTCAGATAAAGAACGTCTGCATTTATAATGGAAAATAATTTTCATAAATAATAATTTAATACATAAATTTACTGCATGAGTCTGGGGAAAATTATATAGAAGAAAGATTTGTGGTGGCACTAGTTTATTTATTTATTTATTTTTTAAGATAAACTTAAAAATGTGAACTCAAAAAAATTGTGTACTTTATATTAAATTTTAAACAAACAAACAAATAAGATAACGTTCGATTACTATATAGATTTCTTTTCTTTTCTTTTTTTTTTTTTTTTTTTTTTTAAGAAAAAAATAAAGTTTTTTTGAAAATAAAAGTAGAAAAATACTAGTATTTTACCTGGAAAAGAGCAACAAACGCAATTTGCATCATCAATCAAATAGTGCCTATTTTCCATGTCACAGGTGACAGCATAATTTTATTTGAAGAAACTGAAATAAACTTTCATAGAAACATTGTGAACTTTGCCTTCAATCTTAATACAAAATATTGTCTTTCCATGTCGATATGTGAAGGTATGAAAATAGAATTTATGTGAAATGAAACCTTTCATCACCACTTGCTTGTTGCATTCGTAGGGTTATTGAGACTCAATATTGTTGCCAAAGTATAGTGATTTGAATTCACAGGGGCAGTATGATATAGATAGTATGTTTTAGAAGAAAGCGTCTTCTAAAAGATAGTATTTTTCAGATAAATATATATTCAATATCATTGTAAATCATTGTTTGGAATTTGAAATTGTCTTCATATTTTATTACATTTATGGAGAAATAGTTATAAGATTAATATATATATATATACCATGTTTTTAAATTTTCTGTTGAATCATAGCTATATAACTGCATTAGCACTTTATCAATGCGTATAAAATTTTTAAAGTGATAATGAAGTGAATTTTTGTGAGATGCATAATTTTATTTTTTGCAATTTTTTAACGTTCACGTTAAATTAAATGTATTTATTTTTATCTCGAAAGAAAATGAACTCTTTCTTTCTTTCTTTATTTATTTTGGCAACAATTAAATTGTAGCTAATATTTTAATGGCTATTTTAAAGTTATTAGGAGGTTAATATTTTCATATTTTAATTAATAAAAAAAATATTTATCAAAAATTCGAAAATCGGCCTTCGAAGTATTGTCATCGGGTTCTGAGCCATTCCAAAAGTTTCAAATGTCTAGGTATTAGGGAAGTTAGTTAAAAATCTATTACAAGATTTGTACTGTACAAACAAACAAACAAATTAGAATCATCGAAGTTAATAAAGAAAACTTATTATCATCAAATCACTTCATCTGTAAATGTTTCAGTAAGTAATAGTAAAAATTTTATGGTCTTATCCAGTTAGTTTGAAAGTTTTTTTTCTGTAGGGGAGCAGATTTTTTCTAATTTATAGTATTTTTCAGATAAACCTATACAGACAGCCATGTAAAAATAATTAGAATCATTGTGAACTTTTAATTTATTTAATTATTTTTAATTCATTAACAAATTCTAGAAAAAAAAATCACCTTTTGATATAATTTAGGTTTTATTCTCTAAGAATAGTTGTTTGGTGTGTATTTTATTTCTCTTTACTACAAAGATTAAAAGTTTTAATGACTTTTATTCATCTGTTTGTTTGTCCCCGTTTTTATTTACAAAAATATTTCTAGAATACCATAAAACGTTTTTTAAACATTTTTACCCATCACATCACAAATATTAACTCATATATATCGGCTTCTTTGAAAAGCATAGAAAACTCATTAAAAAACAGAAATTGCACCTTCAATAATTTTTCGTATTAAAAATGAACTTTTTTGCGTGAACCTATAAATGAATCATTTTTATTGTACGCTTCTCATCAGGTAAATCCGTACGGTTATGCCGAAGAGGATAATATGGGTTTTTATCCCGGCACCACTCGCCTACTTGCCTACCAGTTTCGAAAGCATAATTTTCCAGCTACCGTTAGGGGTCATGAAATTCGATAATAATGCAAGTACATACATATGTGGCTGTTTCATTGCTGTAGCAACTATTTATATAAAAATTGTTTACATGCGATTTATTATAAGTTAAAAGTGCTTCAAATTAATTATCTAATGAAATAGTTAATTATATTACTCTTGAAAAATGTTAGGGTAAGGTGGGGTAAGTGGGCCATTGGGGTAAGTGGGCCACACCCCCTGTCATTTCCCCAGTTATTGACTAAAAAAAAAATTGTTATAATATTTTTATGTAACTACCCCAATAGATGTAGAAAACATTATGGCATCGTTTTCATTTATGTGTGTGATAAGTTACAAGCCTTTTTGTGACGATTTTTAAATTTGCAGTCCTATCGTAATTCGCGCCATCGTACTAATTATTTTTTTCTTCCAAACCGTTCATGATACAAACCAAAACTTTATATATTTTGAAAGTGTATAAAACACAGAATCTTTTTGTAGTATCGTGTACGCATGACGTTAATAAGGTTGAAAAAAAAAATTGGGGGACCCACTTGCCCCACGTTTGGGGTAAGTGGGCCACCCACCTCAACTCTTTAATATAGTTAAAAAAAATAGTCATATGCACTGATTTATATGGTTTACCTTTGAATGACTCTACCAGTAGTGATTCAAATTCCGAAGATGAACTATCTGTTATCACCCACTATCACAGAACTTAAAAATGGGGATTATGGCCTTGTCCAGTTTGAAGGCAAAACAAAAAAGAAATATTATGTTGGCTTGGTATTAAATGACAGTCCAAACGATGAAGATACAATTGTCATGTAATGCATGCACAAAGACGCAACTATACGTAATAACTTTTATCCCCCTGAAGCTAATGGTATTCATGATGACAAGGGCTACAAGATGTTGTGCTGAAACTAAATGAACCAACACTTTCGAAGAGACTTTCAAAATACATGTTTACCAATAATTTATCAAGATATAATGTTCACTAGCATGCAACACTGTCATAGGCTAGTTTAAACCTTGAAGGCCTAACTTTTAGGCTACTCTACACGCAAAAGTAAAAAGTTGAAAAATTGACATTTGTTGCCTTGTGTGTGAGAAAAAGTTGCTATGGGTGAACTAATGGAGATACTTCAGTGATTTTTTTTTTTCAAAGATTCAGGAAATCATGTAGATTGTCCCACTTGCCCCAACAAATCTCTACGAGTTATGAGTAAAAATATATTCAGGGGGTGGCCCACTTACCCCACCTTGCGGGGCAAGTGGGCCACCCCGATGACCACCCAAAATAATTTTCTTTTTTAATTCATCATTTGCCAATTTGGTTTGAGGTTGCCATGGGTACAGTAACAACATATGAGCGAATGAACCACAAAAAAATTAAGTTGTTAGGCCTATTACATCCAGTGCTATGTTGAGCTAAAGTCGAATTATGCCGTAAAGGGGTCCCACTTACCCCACCTTACCCTATATGATCCATTTTGTTCTCCAAACAAATGTTTTGTATATATACTTGCTAAAATATTATTACAATGTTCTTAGTCTCACTATCTTTTCATAACTTAATTTTTTCTTCGTGAAAACTTAACTTTTTTCAAAGAACTTTTATTTCGTATGAATCAAAACAAACGCATTCTGACTCTAAGCATAAGAAATTTATCCAAATGTTTTAAGTAGGTTCTCTAAATATTTGTAAACCTTACTGGACTAATATATGTTTATAAGCGTGTGTTCTTTTACTGATGCTTATTAATAAAGGGTGTCCTATTAAAAACGCATCTTTTAAAATGACTGCCAAGTAAGTTGACAGCATTGAACCTTACGCTATTTTTATCTGTTGAATAAAATCATATTTCGTACAAAATCACATACAGACTACACAGCAAAAATATGTATATTATTTAATTTCATCAATAAATTTGTAAATTATTATTCACTCAAAAGTTGCTTTTTTTATGAGACTCCCTATAGGTGTTGTTTGGCTAGATGGTTCAGTGGGATTGTGAAATTAAAAAAAAAAAAAAAAAAGAAAGAAAAGGCAGAAGGCTTGTTGCATTTACTTTGTATTAATTTTCAATCTTTCTTTTTCCATTAAATTTTCAGTTTCTTCATTATTGAGTTGTCAACTATTCTTAAAAATCTAATCATACTATTAAACACATAGTAATCAATGTATAAATTTCATTATTGCTTCATAGTGTCATTATTCTTTATCTGCTATGAAATTTTGCTTTTTTTTAATCCATATGGCTTCTATTCTGGTCTTGGCAGGTTGGAGGAGTGTTGCCGGCGGGAAACTAATTTAACCCTACAGGCAAGTCACAAGTCTTGCCGCCTGCCTCCTTCCTTCCTTTCTTAAGTTTTTTAAATTAATTTATCATAAATTTCGATTTGTTTATGTTTTTCAGTTAAGATTTTGTTGAGTTACTTTATTGTTTTGTTTGTTATGCAGGCTGTTAATTAATAAAATTGATTTCTTTAAATATGTGTATTTCATCCCCTGATGAAACTTTTCACCTTTCTGAGCTTTTCCTACATAAAGAAATTATTCATTCTTATTGGTCTTTGTGGTTTTAGTGATTCTGCATCTGTTGCTTGGCTTCTACTACGCTTAATAAATCATTATTATATATATATATATATAAAATCACGTGTACAAATTAATTTTAATTCATTCAGTTCTACAATAAAATTTGTATTTTATTCTTCTTATATGCAATAATTTGATATGTAAAAGAGAGTAACTCAGTTAACAAAGATTTCGTAAAACAGACTGCCTAGTATCCTTAGATTCTTTATCCGAATATTGCACTCTCTTTTAAAATGTTGACGTTTAGAAATTAATTCAATAAAAAGTAAAAAAAAAAAATTCTGACTTAGGCAAAACTAAATCCATCCAAAAGTCTTAAGTACTAATCCTTATTTAAACCCTTCTGCCATAATATTGAATTGCCACAATCCTAAAGTGTGCCAAGCTATTCAAAGTCAAAGATGCCCTCCTTTCGTGAAACAGTCTTAAATCATTAAAAAAAAAAAAAAAAAAAAAATGTAAACTACCTTTCCATTCAGAAAAACAGGACTAATATATTTTTATGTATATGCACACTCTAACAATTGTTTATACATGCGTATAAAGTCACATGTTCAAACTAATTTTAGTTTATCCTATTGTGCAATAAATTTTCTATCTATTTATTTATTTCTACGCAATACTTTTACCTGAAAAGCAGAGCAATTAATATAACAAATGTTTCGTAAAACCGGCTGTTCACTATTCTTATACTTGTATTACTAAAATTCTACTCTATCTCTAAAAAAATAAAAAAGAAAAAAAGAAAAAGAAAAAAAGAAAAATGACTTTTAGAAAAGTGCTTCTGTTCAATAAAAACTAAAAAATACATTCTGACTCAGAGAAAACTAAATTCATCCAAAAGTGTTAAGTACTCCTTATTTGGACTCTGCTGACATAATATTGAATTGCCACAATCCCAAAGTGTGCCACGACGTTCAAAGTCAAGGATGCTCTCGTGTCGTGCAACGACCTTTGGAGAGGAGGGAGTCCTCACCTGGTGGTAACTCCCCCTCCACCTATTCCGGGGTATGTGTATGTAATTCAGTCCACATTGTTCAGTCTAGTCGCCCGTTGAACATCTGTTTAACCACTGCGTATATGGGTCAGCAGTGTGCGGGGAAGCCAAATTTGCAGGGGAGGTTAGATTCGGTCAGTTGCGAGATTTAGTTGGTGTAACACCCGAAGCTTTTTTTTTTAATTAATTATTTATTAATTTTTTTATTACTGTGATTGTTTTTTCATTGATTTTGTTATAGGCAATACAAAAAAAAAAAAAAAAAAAAAAAAGTCGTTAATATGTAGAATATAAAATATAAAACGCCATCTTTTGTAAAAAAAAAAAAAAAAGAAAAAAAAAATGTAAAAGTATTAAAACACATTTTAAAAGTTTTTTATTGGAAATGTCACAAAGCAGGAAATTCTTAAAAAATCATAGCAGATAAACCATTAAAAAAGAAATTCTAATTATGTAGTTATAATAATTATTTAGTTGATATTTTCATTAGTTACACATTTATAACTATTGGCCTAAATGATAATTTTCACAATATCCATAAATTTCTCTCTCTCTCACATTTTTTTTTTCTTTAAGCTAATAAATATAAAAAGAACTTGAGAAATAAAAAAATTAAACTAATATTTTATGCATCTCTAAAAATGTATGAGTCAGAAGAAAAATTATGTATTGTTACTTATAAATATAGAAGAAAACGAAGTATTGCGTGTGAAAGGTGAAGCAACCTCTTGAATTCTAATTGGCTTATGTATTTTTTATAGTTATCAAATTTTATTTTGTATGCCATTTATTAATAGCTAAAACATACATTTCATCAAAATTCACAAAATGACATTTATATGGTAAGATGTATATATAAGTTTATTAGAATAATTTTAGCGTAGAATTTGTCACTAAATAATTTTTAAAGTTTATTCATTTTCATATCTTAAAATTAAAAAGAAAATGATTTAATAATTATGGCATCTAGATGGCATTAGGGCAACCGCACTCTAGAATGTAGAAAACAAGAGGGAAAAAAAAGCTAAAAACTCCATAGAAATAGCATGGGACGAACACCAAAAAAACTCACAATCTCAAGTGTGTTAAAAAAAAAAAAAAAACAGGTTCACACCGGAAGTAATAAAGGAACAAAATTCACTAGAAAAAGACATTGAGGATATTAAATCATTTTCTTTGATAAATATGATTTTTTATGTATATCATAAGTATTTTAAAAACCGGAACTCCAAATTATACACTTTTAATAAAAAATAAATAATTTATATTGAAATT
This sequence comes from Salticus scenicus, assembly GCA_963930645.1. Classification (NCBI taxonomy): domain Eukaryota; kingdom Metazoa; phylum Arthropoda; class Arachnida; order Araneae; family Salticidae; genus Salticus; species Salticus scenicus. The sequence goes on along the minus strand of OZ005655.1, from coordinate 194,475,561 downwards.
TCAATTTTGATTATTAATAAAATCTGACCAAGAAACTAAAATATAAGTTTTAAGGCTTTTTGCATAAATAAGTCCAGATTTTTTTCCCCACATTTTGCATAAAAAGACCTCCTAAGCAATTTTTGAAAAGTATATTTTCTCTTTTGAAAAATATACTTTAGGGGAAAAAAAATCTTTTAAAGGTTCCTTGCAAAATGACCAATTTAAAACTCTTCAAATAGGAAAGATAAAAGGAAACTCTGAAAAAAAAATTCTTTTTTCTGAGACCTTTAAAAATAAAATAGGATGGAAAATACTGATGATTCCAAATCACGTTCATCTATGGCCTCCCCCATCAACACTACCCTCCTTTCAAAAAAAGAAAATTTAAAAATAGAGGGGAAAAAACTCTTTTCGCTAGTCCCCAAACAAAAAACCTTCACATTGGCGATTTCAAAATGAAGGGAAAAAAAATTCCAGGATATTAACGGCTAATGGCTATCTATCCAAAAGACATGCAGCCCGTTTCAAAGCGAAGGACTGAAAGCGACAGAAAAAAAAAAAAAAAAAAAAAAAATAGAAATAACGATCATACGATGCGCAGGAAAGTGGTGTAGACAGGGCGTCAACACATACTTAGTAAATTTATGCAAGGGCCTCTAAAGATATGTTAATAAGAAGCAAGCTTTTAATGCTGGCCAGGGTTTCATTTCTTGGCACTGAAAAATGTAAAGATTTTTTATATTAAATCCTCACATATTTGATTTATTTAATGATTTTCAAAATAAGATTATAGTGGATTTTAGGGAAAAAAAAAAAAAAAAAAAAAGAGATAGTTACAATTACGGTTCAAAGAGCGAATAGAAATTTTGGAATTCAAAAGAACCACTTAAGTTATATAAATAGAACACGCTGAAAATTCAATTAATTGTATATTTAAAAAAAAATTGTACTGAAAAATTCTGTACTGATAAGTATAAAGGATTTAAGTTCAAAAATGTCGATTTTGAGTTAAGAACATAGTCAGACTCAGAAAAAAATTCTCAATCGATTGGTATAAAGGATTTAAGTCTATGTCATTCAGTCTTAGAGAAAATCCATTGGGAAAAAATGGTTCAAGTCAAAAATTTACCATTCATCTATGGTATAAAATATTTAATTCAAATTTTTCCCGTTATTAAATGAAGGTTGGCAATCACTGAACGGTATAAAGGGTATAAGTCAATGAAATCCCTTTTTCCTAATCGATTCTTCTGATTTGTTTTTAGTTAGTTTAACTTTATTTTTCGTCTCCTGAAAAATCAAGAATATGGACTTAAATCATTTATACGTATCAGTACAGAATTGTACTTAATGATTATTATTAGAAATTATTATTAGAAATGATTATTATTGGAAACTGAAAAAGAATTGTTATTTGGATTTGGGATTTTCATTATATTATGTGACTCAAAATTTTTATTTAATAACTTAAAATTACAAGAGTACAGTACAACATTACATTCTGCAGCTTGATACGCAATGTTTTGGAAAAAGCAATTTTCACATATGAGGAGCAAACATTCAAACCGTGTTTTCTCCTTTGAATACAATTTTTCAGACAGCACGAAAACCAATAAATTAAAAAATAACTTCATTTAAAACCTATCGTTTACTTAGATGTATTACAAGATACTAGGAAAATTTGTAGACATATCTAGAAAGTCATGTAGATATACTATTTTTATGTTAAGTTCAAAGAAAAATCTCTAACTCAATTTCTTTAATTTTGGAAAAAGCACGGTTTGAACGTTTGCTCCTCATATTATTCGAATGATAAAAAATAATACTGTAGATTTTAAAGATTCTTATTAAATAAAAATCAATTACAAATCTATATATAATCTATATACAATATCTAGATAATTTTTTTTTAATACGTAGCACCAATATTTTATGACAAAAATTATTTATTATTTTTAATGGTTAAATAAGTTGAAGGTTACTAATCGAAAATAGTGTTAGTCATTCTATTTAAAAAAAAAAAAAAAAAATCGCTACAGTCGGCAGCAAAATTATTGAAGCACACATCCACAATTTTCATATTTTTCTTTTTAGTTTGATCGCTAATTTTTATTATCAACTTACTTTTCGATAAACAGCATAAGACTAAGATCATGAAACGACAAATATTTACTTAACAAAACAGTATTATAGGTGCTCACTTTTTAAGTAGTAATTATTGCTAGTGCTTCAATAATTTTGCTGGCGGCTGTAAAATAACGTTGTACTTGAAAATGTTTCCCGTGTATTCAAGATTGCTTTAAACCAAATATCATTTTAATATACAATATAAAAAGAAAAAAAAAATCTGACACGTTTTACTTTGGAAAAGGCAAGTAGTTGCCTTTTAAGATTGGTTCGTTTTGAGAAAGGAAAATTTCAGTTTGCGAATCGATTTGTTTCCAATCTGCAACAAAGCCACCTTTTTGGTAATGAAAATTTTCTAAAAGGTCTTTTTTATTACCAGAAATGTAGGTTTCGCTACATATCTGAACCGAATCGTGTTCTAAATTAAAATTTCCCGTTCCCAAAATGAATCTTTCCGTAGCAGAAATGGCAACTAATTGCCTTTTCTGAAACGGAACGTTTGAAATTTTTTATTTTTATTTATTTGTTTATATCCTTGCAGCATATCTAACTTAATTAATTATATAAATGCTATGAGTTGAACTTTGCATTTGCGATTTATAATATGGATATAAAAATACTTTTCAAAATATGTTGATTTTCATATTTTTCGAGAATTATATATCTGGTTAACTATATATTGTTAAAATAGGCAAAAAATGCATATTTTAATATCCAATAAAGACATTAACATTAATTGTTATTATCTTACATTTCGAAGAATATGTGAAATATTTTGTAATATAAATAGGAAAGGGGGTTTTACTCACAAGCAAAATTTTCCTTTATCATTTAAGACGTTCTATATGAAATTAAAATTATTTAAATTTTTCAAATAGAATAATTTTGAAGCTGTAAAATGCAAAATATTAGTCTAATATGTATATTCCTTATCCTCTTATTGCAAAAAATTATCTATTCATAATTATCAAAATAAATCAAACATTTTGACACTATTCACTGAGAAAAAATTCTTTAATTGGCATCTAGAATCTAAACTGTGGCTCTAGAAAAAATAGTTCCCTGTCATCCTTATAAATTCTATTCCCCTTTGAAACCGATTTCTAGAAGCCCCTATTAGAATTCTAGAGCGTTTTCTTATATACTCGAGGGCAAAGTTATTTAAAAATCTCTGCAAATAAATGGGAATTCAAGAGGCGGGATTCAGCAACTATAATCTTGGTTGATTACAGAATTCTAGAAAATCAAACAAGAATTTCTCGCAATACAAGGAATTCAGAATATTCAGAATATTGTTTCACCATCTAGAAATGTGTAGACTAGAAATTCTCGATCATTTCGTCTATTCAGTTTATTGGCATGCCTTGTGCGCATAGCTCGGTAACCTATATTTCTAGTTAAGGGATTTAGAAAATGACCACTTATTCATTCTAGATGAAGGTGGTATATTTTTTTTTTCTCAGTGTTGTAGAGAGACTACAATTATTTTACACTGAAAAAAAAGAGAAAAAGATCTGACAGAATGTTCTTCAAATCATTTCAAAGCAACTTTAATTCCCATGTATATGCATATACTAACATTTATAAATTAATCTGGGTATTCTTAGCACCCTACTTTTTCTCAAATCACTTTTATTGAAGAGTAAATTTTTTATTCAGTCGTTTACATATTGATGAAAATTATTTTACATAAAATATGGTGAGAAATAAGGACGGTTACAAGCGGTTACAAGACATGTCAACTTTTTAATTTATTCTGAAGCATTGCTCCGCCGTTTTTCACACCACTTTTCTGAAAAGGTATATTTCTTCATATATAACCGTAATTACATATTGAGGAAAATTGCGCTACGAATAAAATGGTGTGAAAAAAGAACGTGGACTAATAGTTCTTCGGAATTGATTAAAATGTTGGTGTACCTGGTAATAAATTGTAATTTATTTCAGAAAGGAATAAATTAGAAATATTAGAGTATCTGATGTATCACGGATGATATCATAATTGCTAACTTTATCACATTTTGGCTATCCAAAACATAAATAAAATTAAATTAAAAGACAATAATAATAAATTTTTACTTTATCTTACCCATAAGGTAGATAAAGTATTGTTTTTGGGTCAAATTTTCGAACGCGAGATTTTGTTATATTTACACGTTTTGAGGTCCCCTGAATACGAAAATCATGTTTTTAGCAAAAGGTCTGTGTGTATGTCTGTGTGTGTGTCTGTGTGTCTGTCTGTTATCAGCATATCTCAAAAAAAAAAAAAAAAATATGGCAGATAGTTCAAACTTGGTATTCTAAATGTGTATCACATAGGGATGCTACAGTAAGCTTTTCGTTAAGATCAAGCAAATGGTTCGTGTGCAGGGACAATCAAGAGAATTCTAATACATTACGTCTATGGGGGAAATTGCAGGAAAATAGAGTTTAACGTCTATAGACTGTTCTAAAGCAAATGAAACGAATATATATATTAGTTATCGATTTTTTTTACTTTTAACGAAAAGAAAAACTTTGAAAAAAAATCGTACTTTTTTTTTTTTTTTTTTTTTTTTAATATTGAGAATAAAATGGACTTCTTTTGGATATTTGGTGTTATACTACTTCTCTAATATGAAAATCGTCTGCCTTATCATAAAAGATAATTTTTTTAAATAATAATTTTAATAAATTATTTTTAAAAAAGGGAAATATTTTTTAATAACCGAATTAAATTCTATATAAATGTAGGTCCATTAATGAAACGGGGGGTTGAGGGGGGAAGTAGCCCCCCCCAAACAGAACTAATTATCATATAAAACTCTTCAGAAGCCTAATATGAATTGTTTAATATAGGTTTACATAACAGTACTCGTTATCTTACCTATTAATCTGCAACCTGTATTTATAGTATTAAATTTCAGGGTAAGAGAAAGTCGTGTGAGTGACACACCAGATTATTTACTATATTTCTGTAGCAGTTTTCACTGTTTAAATAAAATAAAAATTTCTATTAAAATTTACCAATAGCCATAACGTGCAAGAGTTGGTTTCTAAAAAAAAAAAACTGTACAAACTTTAATAATAATAATAATAATAATAATAATAAAATTTATGCAATTCTTATTCAAACTAATTTTTTTCCTTAAATTTGTGTTTTAGAAAATCCCATCTAATGTTAGATTAAAAAAATTATGTATAAAGTGTCCTGTGATGGGGCGTTAGGAAATGAGAATTCTGTCAAATGTTGCAAAATCAATAAGCAATCTCGCACTTCAATATTAAACGAAAAAACTTTAAAAAGAATTCTAAAGCGTTTTTTTTCTTTTTGTTTTAGTAAAGAATAAAAAGTTTACAGTTTTAATCTCTGGAATTTAACTTTTAGAAGAGTGACATTAGTGAAGATTCTAACGAGAAGTATGTGTTTTTGTCGTGAGGTTTCCTTTTCTGCTTCCATTACCCAACTACCGTGTAATGGAAGTATTGTATTCGGTCCAAAAATTCGATATCGTGTTTTCACCTGATTTACACGTTTTAAGGTCTCCTGAGTTCAAAAAAGTAGTTTTTGGCAACTGATTAGTGTGCATGTATGTATGTGTGGAATCTCCGACACTATAAAGATAGAACTACGAAACTTCAGAATTGAGACAGGTCTGGTATACAGAATTTTTTTTCCAAATTTTAATGAAAATTGGAAAACCGGTAGTGGGTCATTAAAAAACGGAAGTAGGTGATCAAAAACCGGAAGTAGAACCGTAAGTCCATATCTCAAAAACGACTCAAACGATTTTCCTCAAAATTGCTGTATAATCACTATATAGTTGGTTAGTTCAGGAAAATGTATAGGCGTCCTGTATAAATAGCTCAATTTCAGGTATCGCAAGTGCGTTCCTATAAAAACGACTGTACGGATTTTTTTTCAAACTCGTCATATTAACTCACTTTTAAATATCCTTTTGTATATAATTATTGTTTTCCAGTCAATAATTGAATATGCCAAATTTTGGTAAATGGTGGTATCTGAAAATCGGCTCTAATAATTTTTTTTTCTAAATTGTTACCTAAATCAATTTTAGATACCCTTTCTCGCGTATTACGTGGTCATTACAGAAAATTAACAGTCATCCTTCTTAGGTAGGTTAATTTTAGATCTCGGAAATTAATGTTTCAAAATATACTCTACCACTTTTTTTCTTATTTTTTAACTTGCTGTGTAAACTTTGTTTTATATGTCTTTACACGTATATTATCTCATACAGGAAAAATTTTAGGTTTTCATTTCGTTAGGTCAATTTTATATCTTCTGATCATATTATCTCCAAATAAAATGCATATAATACTTGTAATAGTATGTAATGGTAGTCGTGTTGTTCTTTCACACCAGATGTTTTTTCCGTTAAAAGTTATTATAGGTAGATGCTTTTCTAATATTATTCCAATATGCAGAAATCACAGTAGTCAAAGTAATGTAAGAAGTAAATGTTTTTTGTTTAAAAAAAAATCATCAGGAAATAAATTCCAATTAAAAAAAAAAAAAAAAACGACTTCATTATAAGTAGTTCATTATAAGCCTATATAAATCAATGCTAGTATCACTGGTTTTCGCATTGTTAGATTATGTAAACATTGTACTAGAAATGTAAGAATAAGCAGATACTAAAAGTATAAAATTATGATTATTTTTCACAATCTCATAATTTATGTATTTACAATATTCAAGAAATCTTCCTATACTTTCATTATCCAATAAATATTTTTAACGCATAATTGAACTTTTCGGAATTTTGTTGAGCAAAAGTGCATTATTATTGAATCTGGGGAAATAGCCTAGAAGATTATTAAATATTTAAAATTATAAGAAAATATAAATTTTATTTTCGTTTAAATGGGAATTTCAAGAAATAATATTTAAATATTTAATACAATTTGCATTAAAAATCGACAGCAATTGTCATGTCCTATAGGATCTTAAAGGACATCTATAGATTTAACTTTTAATTTTTTGATATCGATATAAATATTCGGTGAATTATATGATTGAATTTCAGATAATTATAGTTTTACAATAAAAATGGTTTCAACTAGAAAGTATCATGCACAATTAAAAGTATCAACAGAAAACTACAAGAAATCATTTATCTTAAGTCTTATGTAAAAGTACAGAAAAATAAATAAATAAATGAAAGGAGGTGTTAAAAATTCTATTTTATATGTGCACTTTAATGACTCATATTAATTTAATTAATTATTGGCAAATGTGTGTTTGTAACTTAGAGTGTTTTTTCTAAAGTAGAAAAATTTATTTTAATTAATTAATTAATTTTATTTATTTGTTTGAAAAATTAAAAAAAAAAAAAAAAAAAGATCTAAATAATGAATAAAGATTGACAATCTCGACTTTTTTATTTTTAACTAGAGACTCGTGCATAAGCGTTTCAGTAAATTTACATGTTTTTTTTTTTTTTTTTTTTTTTTTTTTTTTTCAGTGTGTTGATTAATTTGTAATATATTTATGTTCTTCTAATCTTCCCACATCATTAGTATAGAAATGTTCGTAATAAATAATTGAACTTGCGTCTAGAATCAAAATTCGTAACATAGTGCGCATCGTTAAATTATTCATTTATATGTTATAACATAATTTTTATAAATGTTAATATTATTATTGCTATAAATATTTTTTATGTTATATATTGTTATAATATATTGTACATATTAAAAGTTATATAAATATTATTAACATGCTTATAAATATTAGAACTGAAATTCAAAGTATTTTAGATTCTTATTAAATGTTAGATCAATATGCCATGCAACATTTTTTAAGCAGTATATATAACAAAATAAATCAATTCGCGACAATGACAAAAATTAAAATTAAAATTTTCTTTAAGATTTTTATTTTATTTCATTTTAGTTTTATTTATTTACTTATTTTTATTTATTTATTTTTTCTGAAAAGAATATAATTTTCAAAAAAACATATTGGGAAATATCTGGAAAAAAAAAAAAAAATGCGTTATAATATTGCATATAGTATTATGATTAAATGGGTTTATATGGGTTAGTAATACAGCAAAATACGTTCCAATCAAATTTTAGATCGACATATATATGTACCGTTTTACATAATTCTATAAATGTGCATAAAAAGATAGAAAATTTAAAATGTATTAAATTCTTCTTATTATTAGTTTACTTATTTATATATTTTATTTTTTAACTAAGAAAATTTATATTGAAGAAATAAAAAAAATAATAATAATTAAAGTGTATGAATATAATTTTAGTTATTACTGGTAGCATATATATCTACAATTTGAATAAAACAATTTTTTAATAATAATATGGCGTTTTGTACTATTTTATAAATAAATAAATATTATAAATAATAAAAAGGTAAATAATACAAATAAAACTTCACATTTTATAACAACTATGCACGATTGAGACAAAAATCCTACATATTAGGTTTAAAAATTAAAAAGTAGTTCACACGGAATTTACAAGAAATCTAAAAACATTTTTACTGATTTTAGCAACGTTCTACAACAATTAAAAATTTCACATTTGTAAACACAGATGTGTTTTCATGAATATACACGCTATAATATTTAACAAATTATTAAATGTATTATTTATCACTTTGAATAGTATAGAATCTTTAAAAATATAAAAATTTAAAAATACTCGTAGGTAAAACATATATACAAATATTTCCTGTGCAATTTTTAGTAATTGATAACAATTTTTAAGAACATTTAATTGTTTTCTAGTAAAAAATAGATAAATTTAAAAAAAAAAAAAAGGGAAAAAAACTAAATTAAATTAAACTTGTTATAATATACAAAATTTTGCTTATAAGAAAGGTGTTTTTTTTTTTCATTTCAAGTAATTAATAATAATAATAATAATAATAAAGAAATGCAAACAAACATAATAAAAATAAAAATAAATAAAATAAAATAAAAGCTTTTACCTTATCAAGAATATTACTCACTATTTCATTATAGGAGGAAAATTGTATTTTATTAATTTAATTAAAATAATTATCGATAAAAAAAAAGCAGGAATTTATTTAATAATAGTTATTCCTAATTACAATGATTTTGGCTTTGTACTGTGATGAACAAAACAGTTCATTTCTTTTGTATAAGTGTATGATAAATTCTATTTTTGACCAGTATTATTTTAAACGCTACTAAAATATATTTGAAATTGACGAGAGCGTAAAAGGCTACAAGTAGCAATCTTACTTGCTAATTGCAAAACAATATTTAATAAAATTTGCAAAACTTCAATTAATCCAATTACACAGATCTGCGAAAAAAATAAATTTATTAAAAAAATTGTTAAGAAGACACTTTAAAGCACATAAAGTAACATATTTATTTAAAAGACTTATTTACAATTAAAATACATTTCAAAGCTTTTCGCCTTAGATATCAAGTATCAAGGCATCGTCAGATAAAGATTTTTTACAACTGTGTTTCTAAAGGGCAGCTCTATATATATCCCAATATTTTCTAGTTACAGACTCAGTTAAACTTGATGTAGGAAAAAAAAAAATAAATGAAGATGGTATTCACAAAACTCAGTTCTGGCCGAATCGCAGGAGTAAATTAGTTGGAGCTTTGTTGGGTCACAAGGAGGTAACCTGCATTGCTTGAGGTGTGGGACTATTAAGGTACTTGCTTAGATATTCGGAGAAGCTAGTGGAGGGAAACTGAAAATTCGGTTCAGCGGTAACAGTTGTAGAAGAACTTGTGGAGTAGTCATCGAAGAGTCCGTAGAAGCTAGTTCGGAGAAGCTAGTGGATGGAAACTGAAAATTCGGTGCAGCGGTAACAGTTGTAGAAGAACTTGTGGAGTAGTCATCGAAGAGTCCGTAGAAGCTAGTTCGGAGAAGCTAGTGGATGGAAACTGAAAATTCGGTTCAGCGGTAACAGTTGTAGAAGAACTTGTGGAGTAGTCATCGAAGAGTCCGTAGAAGCTAGTTCGGGGAGAAGCTAGTGGATGGAAACTGAAAATTCGGTTCAGCGGTAACAGTTGTAGAAGAACTTGTGGAGTAGTCATCGAAGAGTCCGTAGAAGCTAGTTCGGAGAAGCTAGTGGATGGAAACTGAAAATTCGATTCAGCGGTAACAGTTGTAGAAGAACTTGTGGAGTAGTCATCGAAGAGTCCGTAGAAGCTAGTTCGGAGAAGCTAGTGGATGGAAACTGAAAATTCGGTTCAGCGGTAACAGTTGTAGAAGAACTTGTGGAGTAGTCATCGAAGAGTCCGTAGAAAATTATCAGAGAGGTTGTTATACCATTTCAGATATGGAGTCACACAGTCTTGCACGTGTTTTTTAACCAGTCTCATTTTATGAGAGATGATTTCTTAAATAAATAAATAAATAAATAAATACTTTTTTTGGCAGTGTGAATTTTTTTTTGTAAAATTTATATTTTCGAGGATACTGACTATGAAAATGACTTCCATTTTTGCCCGTACTTTTTTCTTCCTTTTTTTTTTTTTTTTTTTTTTTTTTTTAATAGCTTTCAATAAACAATGTACGGGTGCGCTCATCCCCCCATTTTCCAATTCCTTCTATTTTTCCATTTTGTATTATTTTTTTGAATTATTCTTATGAATATTATTTTAACCCATATTTCACCATCGTCCTAAAAATGGGACACCATGCATAAGTGGTATTTACATAAATTCTTTTAAATATTTTAATTCAAATTAAATTCGATATATTATTTAAAAGTCCAATGCGTACATATGTGTCTTTATAGTTAGTTTAAATTAACTTTTAATATATATATAGACGATTTTTGAAGATTTATTTATTACATTTTCAACACATTATTACTTAAAAGGTTTTACGTTCAAGAATAACGGACATATAAATTTATTGAGGTAATATTCTACACTTTTGTACTGGTGAAACAATTATATAATATAGATAGATAGATAGATAGATAGATAGATAGATAGACTGTTTTCCTCATATTTCCCACTGTCCTAAATCATTGTCCTATTTTTAGGACAGACTGTACCGATTAAGCTGATGAAAGGTTGGTAAGTTTTTTGATTTTGTGTGTATACATAGGCTTAAAGAAACATATATTTAGGAATTTATAAAGAAAAAAATATTTTTTCAATGCTTGGTACGATATGGGTTAAAGGATTAAATTATTGAAGTATGTTTTTTATAATCAAGAATTGTATATACCAGATTCCACGTTTTCACCCAAAATTAAACTAAAATATAAGTTACAAAAAAAAAAAAAAAAAAAAAAAAAACACTATGGAGTATTTATTTATTTTATTTATTTATTTTATTTATTTTTTTCGGTTTCAGTTAATAAAAACTTATAAGAAACAGTAAAATTTAATAAGTAGATAAATTAAATAAAAAAATAAATAATGCAGTTTTTTTTTTTATCTATGTAACTTTTAGTAAATTAGTGTTATCATTAATAAATTAGTATATGGAATAAAGTGTTTTTGTATAGTTTATTAGGATCAATAATTCTCTAAAGTAGAAATCAGTTCTATTAAATAAAAGTTCAAATTTTTTGTATAAATTTTGAAATGTAATAAAAATTCAAGGAAGATTTTCAAAATACGCAAATTTATTTATCTGTCACTTTATATTTTTAAATATATATAAAGTTAAATATTATTTTTCATACGTGCATTTTTTTTTTCTATAGTTGATCCAATACAGCGTTTCACAAACTGGTGTGCTTCCCATAAAAGCATGTTAAATATTCGTCCGCTAGCGGGTCAATATTTTTAAATGAATCACTATAATTAATGAAATCCCAAAATTGGATGTTATCACTCATAAAAATTTATTCTTAAGAAAATAATAATAATAATAATAATAATAATAATAATTTCTGATCGGGTAAAAACTTGCACCGAGTCCCCACTGCTTTCGCCAGAGCAGATATCTACAAAAAGGAAAAAAAAAATCTCACGATTTTTATTTCATCTTTCCGTTTTAATTTTGGGGGAAGTAATAATAATAATAATATTTTTTCGCTATTGCGTTGCTTTGTGCTATTACAAATGTAATTTCATATACTAGGTGTCCCATAAATCCGTAGATATTTTAAAAATTCATAAAAATTAGAGGATTTGGTAGAATTAAACGCGACGGGTTACAAAACTTTATTCTAATTTTTATTGTTATTTATTTATTGATTTATTTATTGCTAAATAATTAAAAAAAAAAAGTTAAAATTTTCAATGATAGAGGACGCTGAATGGGTGCATTAACAAAACATTTGCAAATCAGAGTCCTAAATATTGCAAGGTTTTACCATTAACAGTGTTTTTGATTTTTCCTCCTACTTACTCCTGCTTAAAATTCTAATCTAACACATCTTCTTTGGTGGACTTAAAGGATGCCATTCGTTAGGAAATCTTATGCATCTAATCGGATATGTTATATGATGAAGTTATCAGTGTTGTAATTCGTTTATAAACTATGTGTGGAGGTGGTGGACAAGTATATCACACAGAGTGATATACTTGTAAACATTTTTTAATAACCAAACAAATATAATTTCTCAGAGAATTGTGTGTTTGGTTTCGGTTCAGCGCCCTCTAACGACGAAAATTTTAACAATTTTTTTCTTTGCTAAAAAAAATTTCTCTTTAAGAGAATAACTTTTTTGCAACATGTGCTTAATTCCATAGATTCATTCAATTTTTGTAAATTTTTAAAATATCTACAGACTATGGAATACTTGGTATTTATGAAAACATTTTAGCGAAGAAGAAATTACAAAAGTTAATTATATTTTCAATATAATTAGTTAAAATATTTTATACTACTGAGGTAATTTTTTTAAAGGCTTTATACCTTATAAAAATGTTCTTATACGAGTTAAAAACAAGTCTGTTTCAAATGATCACAAGTTTCTGGATTCTTATTAAAATTACACAAATGTTAGTTTTATATTATTAAGGCTTATTTTAGGTTTTGGGGAAATCATAAAATTAGTATTCTAAACTAATTACAAAAAAAAAAAAAAAAAAAAAAAAAAAAAGAAATAAATAAATAAATAAATGGCAGTAAAAGATTTTGTTAGTGTTATTTCACTATCCGTAAAATGACGTAATTTAGAATTTACATATTAATACGTAACTTGTATTAAAAAGTTTCCAAAACTGTTTTCTTAAGAATAAATTAATTGTATAAAAAATACCTTATAAAGTATTAAAAGAATATTATGTGAATTTGAAAAGGGCAAAATCGTTTGAAGTTCTTAATTAAGTAAATACTAAAAGTAATTAAAACATAATTTGAAATGTAAATTTAATTATTTTGTTAATGCAGTTTTGAAAACATTTTAAGTTATATGTTAATATATAAATTCAGAATTAAATTATTTTACGTATTTAAATTACTATTGAAACATTTTGCTCCATTAAAAATTAATAACATTTCCTTTTTATTTAATTGAAAGTATTAATTTTATGATTTTCCAAAAGTTAAAACAAACATTAAGTTACTTAAAAAAAAAATAAGAAGAAGAACTAAAAAATCTGTGATCAATGGAAACGTAAATTGCCCTTTCGCCCGAACCTATGACGATTTTAAATCTAGAAGTTTCCTTAATTTAAAAATTATATTGAATGATGCAACGCAGCTTATAATGATATACTAATAAAAAAAAAATGAATATATTGATTATTTCCTATAAAGAATTTTAGAATTTGCTGACTAACCTTCCTCGACCAACCCATTTATTCATCAAGACTCTTTTTCTGACACACTTCACTTATACCCAAAATTCTAAGATAAAGAATTTAAGGAAAAGGACCAGATGAAAAGAGAAGGGGGGGGGGATCTCTTCTAAATCTTAATGCGTCCCTCCTTGAAAAGTCGTCATGGAAACGATTGATGACGTCACAGTATGGCCGTTTGTCATCCGGGTTACGGCTGGGTGACACTAATCGCGCACGCTCGACTGCTTGATGGCCAACCGGCAAGATGCCTTGACACCTTGTGCTTTGAATAATGCCGCTAGCCCCCCTAAAAAAGTTCTTTTGATAACTTTTGGACCGCAAAGGATTTTTTTTTTTTTCAGAAGGGAGGCCTTATGTCCAAGAAATTGATGCCCGGCGCTGGTTATTACCGGGGTCCTTTTTTTATTATTATTATGAACGGGAGGGTCATTTATATTTCGAAGATGAGGGCTGTGTGAGAAGAGAAGGTAGGGGAGAGCGAGAGATCTGAAGTGAGAAATGCATTCAAATGAATGGGGATTCAGGGAAATGAGAGGGTTTGATTTGAGTAATGGTCTCTGAAAAACCGTGAAAAGTTTATAACATTAAAAATACATTAAAAATAAATAAAATAAAATCTGTGGTCCGTCCATAACATTTACAAGTTTTATTTATGATCAGAGAAAGATTTAAAATTTTTTAAGTTTATGAAGCAAAGATACATCCTTGATTCCTTATAAAAATCAAACATGAATCACAGGACAAAACACTTTCTTGCGTGTTTCGTTTACCAATTCGTTTATGATAGTAGTTATTATAAGTTATCTTTGTATCCTAAAAAAAGAGCTTTTGATAGAAATACATAACAAGATTTAAATTTGACCCATATTTTAGCAATTGCAAATTTCAAGCATTTTGTGTCTCTTGTACAAGAATTTGGATATATATATATGCATATATATACTAAATATTAAATCTAATTCATTTTAAATAGAATTTCAATATATATTATGGATCTTATCTTAAAATAAAATACTGCGTGAATTTATGAGAATAATGTTCATTAATATTTTTACATGATGCTATTTTAAATATTAAATTTAATCGAGTATTATTTCGCATTATGTAAATAAATAAATAAAAATAAAAATAAAATAAATAAAAAAATTCTTAAAATATTTCTTTAGTAGTCTGTTTGATTTTTCATTTCATAAAAAACATTTTTCATTTATACATATCTCTTTGTCTCCCACCCCACCCCGAAATAATAATAGTGATAAATAAATAAATAAATAAATAAAAATTAATTCTGTTAATTATAAAAATGCTTATATTATGATAATTACAATACTAATTAATCTATTAGCATAAGTTTATTTGCTCATAATAATTATATTATGTTACCCAACAGCTTGATTTATTTTTTGTTAACGAAAGGAGAGAGAGAGAGAAAAAAAGGAAAAAAAAAAAAAACGCATGTGTTAGTTTTCATCCTTTGCTAACTCCTCCGAGTTCCCAACTCGAGTAACTGCACTTTAACCATAATTTTATAGGTGTTGGTTTTGTAGATTAACTCTTGATGGTGGTTACTTACACTAACCGCCTAATTTTAATTCCCAACTGCGAAAATTCTTCCCATATTTTTTTTTTTAACAGAATTTTCTTTAACTTATAGCAAAAAATGTCATTAATATTGTTTCTCCAAATTTTATTTGTGATTTCTAATGTATTTTGATATTAAATAAGCGTAATTAAAGGAAAAAGAATTAAGGCTCTGAAAGAGTTCAGGCTGATTATCTGGACAATAGACTAATCCCGAGTGAATTGCCTTCTATAGGAGTCTTTGTAAAGGATTCTAGTCCTTATTTACGAACATTTTTATTATGAACCAAGTTTCAAGGAAAAGCAAGAGAAAATTGAAAGCTAGACCGACTACAGCGACCTGAGTCCGGACAAGGTACACCCCGTCTACCAACTTTAAAATCAGAACTTCTCGGTGAATGGAAGGAAACATAATTTTATATGAAAAATTATGTAATTGTCCCTGTTCTTTCTATTATACATTTCAAATCCCTGAAAAATATTAACCTACTGCAACTCTTCAGCTATTGCCACCCTTTCACTATTAAATTCCTGTAGCCGAATAAATACTTCTTTTAAACCAATTCTTTTACAGCAATTTCAGGAAAAAACTTGATAATGAGGCATAATGCAATTAAAAGTAAATAAAGCTATACTTATATTGATTAAAAATAATTCTCCCGGTAAATAAGTTGAAGTATAAACTGTTCACCTACAGTAATTATAGAATCAGACACCATTTAATTTCGCTTTTCCTGAAACCGTACCTAAAACGTAAGGCACACTAATTATAAATCAAATACCACATTAGTGGATTTTTTTCTTTTTTGTAAGGCACGTTATTTAAAAACATTTATAACTAATTCAAATTAACAAAACTTTATTAATACATAAATGACTATAATGTATTAGAAATAACGAATTCTTAAAACAACAATAAAAGAAAAAGTCATTACGTACATTTCAAACACCATTAATGTAGTTCTTATAAATTGCAATGCATTTACTGTACAACACCAAAAACCAAACAACAAATACTTTACTAAACGAACGAAAACTACAACTCAGATCTTGGGTTTTTACTACACGAAAATTCTCTGAGGATAAAAAAACATAGCCACCAGAATCCGTCGAGAATAGCTGCTGCCATCGGAATAAAAAAAAAAAAAAAAAATACCTAGGAAAAAATAGTCTATATATAAGTTTAGGCCAGTAGTAGACGATAAAAAAAGAGCGAAAGATAGAAAAAAAAAAAAAAAAAATGGAGTGAGTAGACTATTGCAGTAGGTCAAGGGCGGGTCAGCTGAAAGGAAAAAAAAGGGTCAAGATGCAAGGTCAATAACACGAAAAGAAGACGAAAGTAGGAAAGAGAACGAAAAGGGAAAAAAAAAATGATACGGACATTCTGTCGTGGGAAGCTGCAAGTCTGCTGGCAGTGTCCAGTGGGAACATATGTATGCTATTGATGGTCAGTATAAAAAGATTTTGCTTAGTTGATATATATAATGCTAGATATGTTCCGGGAAAAATAGTTGGTAGGAGAGAGTTTTTATGTTTTGATGGTTAAATAATATAAAAGTGGAGTTGATGTATTGTGGATTAACTGCATCGGGTTTAAGATACATTTATTAAAAAGGATCTGATGTTTTTAGATGCAGCATGTATGCCATATGAAATAATTCTTGTATAGTGGACTATTTAAATGAGTTTGATTAATTTAGTAGGATGTAATATGATAATCAAGTGAATATTTTTTAATTCAATAATAAAAAGCATATTTAAAATTATGTTTTATAAAGAAATACATCATATTTTGTATTATGTTATTTTATTTTATTTTTAGTATACATATTTTTTCCAAGTTATTAAAATTTTTGTTATGAATTAAAGCAATGCAATTTTTATGAGCTTTCTCTTTATTATCACATTATGAAATAATAAAGTAGTTCATGGCATGGGACAGCCCGTATATCATATTTTTTTGTATAACATTCTCAGAGTGTTGCAGGAATATGGCTTTGTTGAAGATGTCCTAAAGAGAAGATGTGCTATATGAATGGTTTCAAAAGATTTATATCAAGAATTTTTACAACTTATTTGATAGTAAAGGAGGAAGTTTATAGAAATAGCATTTATTGCGTTAGATTTATAACAAGAATTTTATAGGGGAAAACAGAATCTGTATATCATTTTAAGGAACTATTATAAAGTATATTATTTAAATGATGTGTACTGCTTAAGTAATACAGGAATCAGACAGTAAAAAACATATGTATGTTTTAATGGTCAATAATTTTTTTTTTTTTTTTTTTTTTGCTTAGTTCATATATATACAGTCGGTAACAAAAGTGTCCGAACACTAGCAAAAATTCCTATGTAAAAAAAGTATACTTCATACGGTTTTGTTAAATAAATCCTTATCGAATCATGCTCTTAGACTGACTAAGAACAGGATTCGACAAGGATTCATTTAACAAAACCGTATGAAGTGTACTGTTTTTACATAGGAAATTTTGCTAGTGTTCGGACACTTTCTTTGCCGACTGTATATATATATATATATATATATATATATAATTCTAGATGCGTTCTGGTAAAAAATATTTGGTAGGAGAGAGTTTTTATGTTTTGATGGAATAATATGAAATTAGAGTTGGTGTTTAGTGGATTAAATGGATCAGGTTTAAGAGAACATTTATTGAGAGAGATCCGATATTTTTAAATGGAACATGCATGCCATATAAAATATTTTTTGTGTGACGAATTATTTAAATGAGTTTCAGAACTTTAATAATACAAAGTACGATAATAAACATAATATACAATGCAATATGATTATAAAGAGATTATTTAGTATTTAATAATGTGGTAATAGAAGGGAAGTTCATAAGAATACCATTCGTTGTTTAAGATTCACGATAAGAGATTTAAGACTTGATTTATTTTTTATCATTTTAAGGAAGTATTCTTATAAAGTGTATTATTTAAACTAATTATATTATTGATTAATTAAGGAATCGGATAGTGAAAACTCACATATGCAATTAATAATCAGTATCAAAAGATTTGTTTAGTTGATATATATAATGCTAAATATGTTCTCATATTTTGATGGATAAGTAGCATAAAAGTGGAGTTAATATTTAGTGGGTAAATTTCATTGGTTTAAGATACATTTATTGAAAGATGTTTTTAGATGGAGCATGTATGTCATATGAAATAATTCTTGTATAGCAGACTATTTAAACGAGATTGGTTATTTTATTAATATTTAATACAGTAAAGCACCGTTTATACGTCTCTCGTTTATACATATTTTACATTTATACGTCCTTTTAGTGAAGTCCCAACTCATTCCTATTTATTTTAATGCAAAAATTCTTCGTTGATACGCCGCTAATACCGGTTATACGTCTTTTCTAATTTACTAAAATTCGTAAAATTTCTAGACCCGTCACTATTTTCCATTCTAAATAAGACGGATTTTTCCTAAAAAGCATCTTAAATGGAGGAGCACAGGAAAGATAGAAGAATACTGATCCAAGAATCAATTGAATTCACGGTAGAATTTTTTATATTCATAGACAAGCAGCAAATCAGACGAATGTTAAATGTTTTTAATGTTATTAAATAACTATCTGTATGGACAGAAATCTCATGCTTGTTATTAAAGATACGCATTATGTATAATTAATATTCAAAATGTGTTCATATAGTTCTTAAGAAATGTAATATAATACTCAATATATGATATGTGGGATTAGTACCTAGTCATGCATTAATTGTATGATTTTTCTCCTTTTTTATAATAAATCTTTTTTTTTTTTTTATTTAATTAGTTACTGTCTTAAAAAAAGTATAATATACATTTACTAATTTAAGAAACATTATTAATTAGTATTTTCATATAAATTTTGCATAAGTGTTATTGAATTTGTAGTAATCAAAGTGTTTTTATTAAAATTTCGATTATACGTCCTTTTACATCAGTCCCTTGAAAGACATATAAACGGTGCTTTACTGTATGATCATCAGTAGAATACATTATGTTACATAATAACAAAAATAATATTTAGTGTTATTTTTATGAAGAAATACAAATTTTTGTTATTTCATTTATTTATTTTTTTTTCTCTTCCTCTTTTTTTTTTTTTAGTATACAGATTTTTTCTAAGTTATTAAAATTCGTGTTAGAAATTTAAAGCAAAGAATGTTCTTTCTATGAACTTCAATGACTGAAAAAAAACTATTTGTTTAATATTTCAAATAAGTAGCCTTTACAAAGTTTATTATTTAAATGAGTTATACTCTGATTAGTTCAATGACGTAAGCGATCGTTACAGTATTGATATGATCATGTTGGAATTGGGTTTAATGTAAAAAATTCCGGTGTGTTAGATGAAACGTGGACGCTTATTAAAAAAGTAGTTCTAAAATTCAATATTATTAAATTAGTGATTACAAAGTATATTATTTAAATGAGTTGCACCTCTAACTAGTACAATAATATAAGATATATTAATATTTATGCGATAATATTAAATTGGATTTAAGGAATTGAATTTGAATGAAATATGGATGCCTTCAAAACTGTAGTTATAAGTTACAGTTTATTTAAATTTGAACTTACTGGAAGAATGAGACATTGGAGGAGATAGTCGGAAATATAATGCATTCTTCTTATATTGCATTTTTTGTAAACATTCGTATGATAAAGAACATATGACATAAAAAAAAAAAAAAAAAAAAAAAAAAATGCTTTACAGATTTTTTATTTGTTTCAGAAGGCATAAATAAATTGTCTCGTTAGTTTAAGTTATTTAGAAATGCTATTATATTTTCCTTTGAATATAAAGTTACAAAATGCTAATTGATATACTTTATTTTTCTTCCCATGAAAATATGGAAAGTTCTAAATAATTAATTTAATTTTTTTTCTATTTGCACAATATGTAATAAATCTATTATTTTAATATTTAATACAATTTAAACATTACTTGAACATCAAAATATAACAATTTTAAAATGAAAATTATTAAATTATGTAATTTTTCTTATTTTTCTTTTTCTTTTTCTTTTTTCTTTTTTTTTTTTATATATAAATACAATCAATATATTCATACATTTTGTTTCAATTTACATAATTATTTTTTTCAATCCTTCCATGGCAAATAAAAAACAAGAAAGACACTGATTACAAGCAAAGTTTTTTTTTTTCTTTTTTTTTCTTTTTTTTTTTTTTTTCTTTTTTTAATATGAATAAATTTTATGCACGCAAATATAAATGTACGTGTCCTTTTAAAGCAGACTTAAATGTAAAGCTTTTAAATATTAGCAAACCTACTTAGAGTAAAAAAAAAAAAAAAAAAAATACCGAACAGACTTCAAGTAAACTATTAAAAAAGTTTTAATTTTGTGATTGGTTTAATGCGAATTGGCATTTTATAACACAAAAAGTTTTTTAAGTTACAAAAAATTGCAAAAGAAATTGAACTTTCTTAAATACAAATTAAATAACAGGATAAGATAGATATAAAAATGTTTTTAACTTTTTGCAGAGATGGCGCGTTGCCCATAACATTCTACACACCTATTTTTGTAAAGTTTTCTTTAATTTTTTGAAAAGTGGAAGCATATTATATATTTGTTACTTATGAATAATTGTGGAGAACTTTAAGGGAAACGGAAAATTTTGTTTAGCTATCCTGTTGTTTGAATTTAATTATTATAACGTATAAAACACAATAAAATATTGTAAGTATGAAATATGAGGAAATTTTAAAATATTGCTTCTACATATATATGATTGCTTCTACTATATATATATTTAAGCCAAGACTTAATTTAGTTGTTTATCATTTTTACTTATTATTGTTAATTTCCTGTTCTATATTGAAAAACATAGGATATTGTAAAGAAGTTTTTTATTTATTTATTTATTTATTTATTTATTTATTTTAACAAATGTTTTAAAAATGACACCGAAAACTTATTTTTCTTATTTTTCTAAGCACCTTCTAAATGTTAAACAAATTTTCATTAAAAAAGTGATAATTTAGTGTAATTTAACTGAAAGTAAAGTTTTAAGAAATTTAATGCAACTTTCATGCTAAACTTTGCACCAAGTTTCTAAAAATATTCTTTGCAACTAAATTGACCCAAATTGACAGTTGCAGAAAATACCTTTACCAATACATTCAATAATTTTATAATATATATAAAAGAAATTAATTAATATATACATGTTAACGCATTTATATAATAAATGTCTTTTAATTATAGAAATCTAATTACAGAAAATCAAGCCTTAACAATATTTTGACCTTAACTTTCATTCCAGTTTTATTCAATAAAAGCTTCAATTTTTAAGAAGTTCACTTTGAAACCTTTTATGAGTTGCATTGATTTTTTCCGTTACCATTTTTCTAGTCTTTCGTTAATCGAATGATTTTCTAAATGAAGACCTCCAAGCCTGAATGAGAAACTGAAAAGAAATATAAAACTTTAAAATTCTCCCGGAAAAAAGCTATAAAATTAAATGTGAAACCAGACTCAATTGAATTTCTGAAAATAAACGCTGTGATATTTTTTTTTCTCTTTTCTTGATCAACTTGAAACGAGATTAACAAAAAGAAAAAAAAACTTTGTCAATGGAATTACAGGATCCGGTAGCTTTCTCTTATCAAAAGCGCCTTTTTACTAATATTGTTTTAGTTTTTAGATCTCCATCAACTCTATATGGTGCGCACGTGCGTTTCTTAGAGAGAAAAAGAGAGAGAAGAGAAATCGCAACATATAAACTACGCTAAAAAAAAAAAAAAAAACCTACTCTTTGATGAATGCATTCTACAATCTTGATTGCAAAGAAGGAGGAGACAAATTTTAAACTTTTCAATCCAAGAAATTGCGTTTCTCAGAGTACACTTACGGTTAAAAAAAAATAAACAAACAAACAAACAAACAAAAAAATAGTAGTAGCTTTTAAACGAGAAAAAGGTAACGAAGTAGGAACCTTTGGGACCTTAAGAGGCTGAATTTACTTACTCTGATCGCTTACGGAAACATGTTCTCTAGGATAGAATAAGGAGTACGGACATTTCAAGGAATGATACAAGTCCTTAACTTAAGGTACCACATTACGATTTCTCCCTTTGAATGTAAGAGAGGGACTAACGGGTTTTTTCAGAGATTTTTAAAAGTTAATGCGACTTTGAAATAAAATATTAGAGCTCTGAGGATTCAAGGAGTCGTACATTTTTAAAGACGCTTCTTAATTCTCAGAGAGAAAATTTCCAGGATGTCACAGAATACTATTTGGAAGAAGATGTTTTCTTGGAGAAAGTAGATTTGTTGATGGAAGCAACTTACATTGGAGGTGGTTTTAAAAATTTTGAGATTTTATTTTTGTGGTTACTGTACTTACACTAGTGCTGGTTATTAGTTTATCAGATTCTCATAAGCAGCTTAGTTTCTGATTTAAACATTTTAAATATAAATTATATACATTTTTTCATGTTTTCAACTTTTGAAAAATACAAATGTATGATGGTATCAGAGCTGCCAACCTAATCCGGCGAATTGTTAGTACCGCCCATTTTTCTACACCACTTAAATTTTAGAGATTTTGTTTTCTTAATTCATCGTAAATATATTTAAAGTATCGTACTCTAAAAATTAAGTGGTGCAGGAAAATGGGCGGTACTAACAATTTGCCGGATTAGATTGGCAGCTCTGTGGTATGAGTGCATGGGCGAATTTTACGTCGAACTAATGTACCTGGCGAATATCTGGGACGCACCCTTTACCAAATCTAGAATGGACTAACTGAATTAATTTTTATACTCATGAAGAGGGAAAGGACTATAGAACAGCACCCTGAAGCCTTTTGGATTAACATTCGAACAATCAAGTTCAAATCGTGGCAAACTATCTTATCTTTCATCCTAAATGCCATCAATGTCTGTACATTTTACTATTATTCAACTATTTCTACATTCTTTTCACCTATAATAATAAATTGGGGCATGTAAACCAAACATATTTAGACGCATAACTATTATTACATTAATGACATAAAAATGAAAAATTTCTGTTTATTCTATTTTATTTATTATAATCCATATTATCTTCTCAGTTAAATTTTATCAATTTATGTTCATGTTATCATTATTACTTGCTTCAATCTCCAATAAAAGAAATTATTGGATTCGTAAATATCTTAGACTTCCAGTTTTCGACGTATTTACATGTTTTGAGAGATCTAGAACACGATTTGACCATTTTTAATAGATGTCTGTCTGTGCGTCTGTCTCTCTGTCAGTGCGTGTGTGACAAAAATTTTGTGGCGACTCTATCTCTGGAACTACGGCTCAGATTGTATATAAATTTATATATAGATGCACCTTGACTTAAGTTAGTGCCTATAAACATTTAGTGTCAAGCACTCAACAGGTGGCGCTGTTATATAGCGATTTCCTCAATAAAAAGAGAGGCTATATCTCAGGTTCTATTGCGCATAATCAAACAAAATTTAATACGTGAGAACACCGTTATGAGACATTACGCTGATTCAATGTGCATGCTCATCGGCCAATAGGTTGTGCTGCTATTTAAAGAAAGGCTATATGTCAGGAGAATCTATATCTACGCAGAATTACATATAAATTTGTATGTAGATGCACCTTGACATAAATTAGTGCCTGTCAACTTTTGGCGTCAACCGCTCAAAAGGTGGCGCTGCTACACAGCGTTTTCCATAATTTAAGGGTAGGCTCTATCTCAAGTTATATTACGTATAATCAAGCAAAACTTGATATGTGAGAAGGCCGTTATGAGACATTATACTGATTCACTTTTACTATACTGCAAATTTTCTCGATAACGG
Source organism: Salticus scenicus (assembly GCA_963930645.1). Taxonomy (NCBI): domain Eukaryota; kingdom Metazoa; phylum Arthropoda; class Arachnida; order Araneae; family Salticidae; genus Salticus; species Salticus scenicus. The sequence continues at coordinate 194,451,270 of OZ005655.1, read as the reverse complement.
AAAGGCTATATCTCAACTTCTGTGGCATATAACTGTAGGAAACTTATAAAATATAATATAGCTATATAAAATAACCATTTTAAAAACGCATTTTAAGATGTTATTTATTTTCAATAAAACTGTCTTTCTTTGGATAGTTAGTGTCAGTTTTCTCTAAGATAAAAATCATTTGCATTTATCATGTTAGATAATTGTAATAAATAATAGTTTTAATAAATTATTTGCATTTAGAGAATTTATATTGGAAAATATAGAAGAAAATTCTTGTGATGGCCAAGACATACTAGTTTTTCATCTCTTTTATATCCTTTTCACGTGCGGTACTAATTTGAGGCATTAAAAGCAAACATAATTAAAGTAATAACCATAAAACTATTGTTAAAATTTCGGAAGCATTATTGGATCCGATGGTGAAATTATATCTTTTCTTCTTTCTTTAAAAATTTATCAGACGTAAAAACTAATATTTTTATAGCTTCACGGCTTGGGACAAAGGAGATGAATTTCATCAGTTTATTTTGGAGTGCTATTATTTTCACTCTTCCCTTTTCTTTTTTTCATGGTGGTTGAGGGAAGCAATTTCTTCGGACGACTGGCAAGCGAAGCAAACAATGAAGGAGATAACTAGATGTAATTCTAAAAGCAATTTTCCTGAATCGCCCTTGTCTTCAATTTCTAGCCACTTGATGTGTTGCGTTAAGTCAACATGCCAGGGGTTGTCTACTTAAAAACTTTACGCTTCTATTTTCCTTACCTGTATTTTGTACAACAAGTTGAAGTTGAATTTAATTAAAAAAGAATAATTCGTATTGTGCAATTTGTTGCAAATACATAGATATGCAATTTTTTTTTTTTTTTTTTTTTTTTTTTTGTGTGTGTGTAAAGCTTTCACACTCCTTATGTATTTTATATAAAATATTTGAAGTAATTTTCCTCCGTAATGTATAATTTAAGTTTTAAGAAAGTTTCCTCGTGATAAAAGAAAGATATTCTATCATACTTTTTATTTAAATTAATTCCATTTATTTATCTTAATTATGAAAACTTTAATTGGTGTGTTGCGTTAAGTCAACATGCCACAGGGGTTGTCTGCTTAAAAACATTACACTTCTATTTTCGTTACCTGAAATTTGCAGAAGTTAAGTTGAATTTAATTAACACTGAATTATTCGTATTGCGCAATTTGTTACAAATGCATAGCCATTCATTCTTTTTATTTTTTGTAAATTTTGTACACACCTTAAGTATTTTATAAAAAATATTTGAAGTGGTTTTTCCCCGAAATGTATAATTTAATTAACACTGGTAAAAATACTGGTGGTAAATCTCTTTTTTAGCATTTATTATTATTATTACTATTATTTCAATTATGGACATGCAATTTTAACTTGAAATCGTTAAAACCTAAAATGGTTGATATATAGGTTGATAGATATTGATTCTTATTGTATATGTTGTATTTTACAATTTGTTTTTAATACATTAGAATGGAATTTTCCGCATGCTTTTTAAAATAAGTTTTTAGAAACTTCTCTACGAAGTTTAAAAGCTTAAAAGAATGCCAAAATTTTGAAGATATGTGGGCAAAATATATATGGACATGACAACAAAATTGCGATTCATTCGCTTACTATCTTAACATACATAAAATAAAATAATACTTTCGTTTGAACAAATATGTGTTACGGTATCTATTTCAATGGTTAAAGAAGCGAGGAGCCATACTAGAGCAAATATTGCTATTTTATTAATTAATTTTTAGTCATAATATTTAAGCATAAAGTGCACTGATACTTATTATAATTTTCGCATTCTAATTAATTTATGGGACGATCTCAAGGTCCAGTCATAGTAATTATTGTTTTATTAATTCGTACGATACTACGAGAACAAACCCCTATAACAATTGTTTTATTTTAAAGATTTAAGTGTTAAAGATGGTTAGTGATAGTAAGATCCCCGACTTAGAACTGTATTGTGCTCGAACATCATAGGATCCTGTAAAAAAAAGTTTCAGTTTCAATCACTTTTAGGCAGAAGTGCACAATAAACTTTCATAAATAGAGTGATTCTCAGGCTGTACTTTAGGGGGAAAAAAAATAGAACCTCGTTGTGGCCAAAATAGCAGATGCATACAAATTTGTCCTAAAAGATTTATAAGCGTAAATTATTAACAATTTACAAGGGCGAGGTAGATGGAGTTTAGTAACAATAGTCTCTGTTTTTTTTTTCTCTCTCTCTTTTTTTAAACTGGGTGTTACATAAATTAGTACAGGTAGGGCAGATATTGTTTTCTCCAGTAAGAAAGATACTTTATATTCGCATTGGAGTCACTAGTGATTTTAGCATGTCTTTAACAACACTTTGTTTCTTACTTTGTTAAAAGGTGGTCCGTCAAAATATAATATATTAAAGTTTTAATCGCTTTGTTGATTAACCCACTATTCTCGGTGTGCTTGAGTATTCCTCGAAAGTAGTGCCAGAACTCCACGGTTGTTTTCGAGCCGTTCCCTCTCCCCCATTGAATAAATAAGTAAGTTAGCATAGGTGATTTCATTATTTTTAAATAATAAGATAAACTAGAAAAGTTGAGAGAGTAAATTAACTAAATGTAATTTTTATTTTAATAAGAACAATTAATATATTTTAATTATTAATAGCAATTTCAGTGATTTTTTTTTTTTTTTCTACTGGCTTATTCGAAATTAAAATGTTGTCAATTTATACAAGATTTCTCTTTCTCTTATTAATACATTTTATGAAAATGTGATTTTTGGAAAGTTAAAAAAATAAATAATAAAAAAAAAAATAAAAAATAAAGAAGGAATTTTCTTATTTCTCTGACAGTTAAATGAATGTAGAAAACAAAGTCCTGCAATACATTGCGAAAAAAGAAAAAAGAAAAAAAAAACTATTTCCACATTAAAAACAGTTTTAATATACTGCCATTCTGTTTGTAATCCTATTTTTAACCCCCCCCCCCCACCTTTTTTTTTTAACAAAAGAGGTATTAATTAAATGAAGGAAGAGAATCATAAAAGAGATGCACAACATATCTTCTAAAATAAACTGATGAATAATCATAAAACTATTTTAAATAAAACTATTCATTCATGTATCAAATATTATCAGTTTTATGACTTAAGCATATTAGCATCCTCACTGACATTTTTAATGTCTATCACCGACATAAATAGACATTCACAAATCTAAACAAACAATAAAATAAAATAAAATAAATTTATTCATTTATTATCATACTCTAACCTATTATTATGCTCTAAAAATAGTTATGGACAATTCCTCTAAAGATATGAACCTTCTAAAAAACAAAACAGTAAAACGTCAACTGGAATATTATGTTGTATTTTAAAGAAAAAAAAGAAAGAAAAATTTGGAGGCAAAAAAATTGGAAGAGCATTCAGGAAAACAAATAGATCATATTTACTGAACATTGTACTAGTATACATTCGATAAAATGACAAAATGTACATTATTCCCTACAAACTTCATAACATTCCTAAAACTACCATTTCACACTTTTACATCCGATCCCCAGTGTAACCTTTTAAGAAAAGCTCTGCTTCCAACACTTAGTAGCGGCTACTGTACGTGTCAGTTGTAACAATGACACCACGTATATTTCCTCGACGCTCTCCTACGTTAACAGGGCCTCGCGTCAATTCTTAACAGCCAACGCCCCCCCCCTCTTTTTATTCTTATAATTTTGGCGCCCTTTTTAGTCTGCCCCTCTTCGAAACGATTTTGAGTGCTCCCCGCTTTTAAGTATTTTGATGGCATGCCATAGCCCCACAGGCATAACATTGGCCAAATGGCTTTCGGTATGGGGTTGTTTTGCTTTTTGTTTTACGCCAGGTCGAATTTTTAATCTTTTTATATGTTCAGTTTCTGACTTTGGATTTAATGTAACGTAATGTTTTGCCTGATGTATAAGTGTCATCCCAAAAGTGTTAGCTCTAAGACTTTCCCGGAATTTATTTGTGAATTTTACATTTCTGAAAAATCCGATATTACAATTGATTATTATTTATTTCTAAAATTACATTCTATCATCGTATTTTCGATTTAAAAAAGATTTACTAAAAAGTTTTATTGTAACATCATTAACTAATTAATTAGTTATTAAATTTATTGTTTGTATCTTTTCCTATTAAGCAATGACAAAGAAAAAATAAATCAAAATATATTATCCTGCTAGAAACAAGCATTTAACTAAACTATTATCATTCCTTTTTTGTCTTTTCATTTAATCATGTTGTCCAAAAGAAAAAATAATGATACTACTACTAATAATAATAAATTAATAAATAAATTAATTATAATTAAAATAAAATAAAATAAGGAGAGAGGGAGACGATTTAACAAAGAGATACTTCCTCACGCAACTTCGCTGATAAAACTCAATAACAAAGCCGAAATTCAATTCTAGGACAATTGTATCCTCGATTGACAGTTGTGTCCTCGATTGACAGTTGTGTCCTCGACAAATTCAGTTGTAAGACAAGCAAGTTGAAATATCAAATCTACGAACTAAACACAAGCAGAATTGTTGTAAATACCTTAACAAGACTGAGAACTCTACAGTTTAGGGTTACATACAAACGGAACGCTTGCAACTTCGATGACGTAAATTTTGCAAGTTTTTTGCAAATACAGTCGGCAGCAACAGTATCCGAGCATTAGCAAAAATTCCTATATAAGAAAGCACACTTAATGCAGTTTTGTTAAATAAGTCCTTGTCGAATCCTGTTCTTAGTCAGTCTAAGAACATGATTCGACAAGGATTTATTTAACAAAACCGTGTTAAGCGTGCTTTTTTTACATAGGAATTTTCGCTAATGCTCGGATATTTTTACTGCCAACTGTAGTCATACATTTGGAACACTTGCAAAAAGCTTTGCAACCGGATGTGTTTCATTTCTATGTACCCCTTAGAAGAATGCAAACAAAACGTACTCTAACTGCAGAAACTGTTCCGACACATAACTGTACCTTACACCTAATTTCTCTTGTCCTGCAATCCTGACTAAGAATGCAGAAAATTAGCGACTCCTCCTACCCTACGAAGAAATGTATGCGGGTAACTGTCTACCACTGAGCTGAAGAACAACTGGAGCAAATGCTTCCAATACTTTTACACAGTGTTCGTGCGTGCCAGTTTTTCTTCAATCTTTCGCCGACCTTGTATGGCAAGCAACATTTGTCGGGTCATCTATTACTATTAAAATCTTTAAAGAATTAAAATTTTAAATTGTAATGTCATGTTTAGCATATGGTTGTTCGAACTGACAACCTTTACACAATTTTACTTTGAAATATAAATATATCAAATGCTTTTTGCCATACAACGCTCGAAAGACAAACCTTCAAAAAACGGCACGCGAAAACTGGTCTAGCATTTCCTCCAGTTGTTCTTCAGCTCAGTGCTGTCTACAGATAGCCAAAGCTGTATAGACCCCAAAGCTGTATAGACCATCCTATATAAACTATCTATGTGCACGGCAACAACCAACAACCTAAAAGTGATCCTCTGATGACTAAAATCAAAGTCACTAACGCAAAATCAATGATGTCAGAAAAAGTATCCGTATTTGTATAGATAAATATTAGCATGTAAATGTTTATCACTGTGACGTATAAAAATTTTTGTTACATAAACTATATATATACAGTCGGTAACAAATGTCTCCGAACACTAGCAAAAATTCCAATATAAAAAAAGTACACTTAATACAGTTTTGTTAAACAAATCCTTGTCGAATCCTGTTTTTAGACTGATTAAGAACAGGATTCGACAAGGATTTATTTAACAAAACTGTATTAAGTGTACTTTTTTTATATAGGAATTTTTGCTAGTGTTCAGAGACTTTTGTTACCGACTTTATATATATATATATATGTGTGTGTGTGTGTGTATTTGTGTATAAGGAAAGGGCATGTTTACAAACAAACGCTCCGTCAATCAATCTTTGCCACTCTCGAGTGGCAAAAGATCAACCTGTATTGGTGGAAATGCCAATGTTATGCCACTTTACCCATAACTTGACTGCGAGTGACGTCACGTGCCCTTTCCTTATACAGGCAGAATATGAAACTATTTTGAGAATAAGTTAATGTAGCACCTGACAATCCTTTAAAACTATGTACAGTCGGTAACAAAAGTGTCCGAACACTAGCAAAAATTCCTATGTAAAAAAAGTACACTTCATACGGTTTTGTTAAATAAATCCTTATCGAATAATGTTCTTACACTGACTAAGAAGAGCATTCGACAAGGATTTATTTAACAAAACCGTATGAAGTGTACTTTTTTTACATAGGAATTTTTGCTAGTGTTCGGACACTTTTGTTACCGACTGTATGTTGTATAACGAATTTTCAGATGAGTATTTTTTATGACAATTTGCGTTTTATAACAATTAATATATCTCTTCTAAACGTGAAAATTATATGTTGCTGAAGCTTCTTTGACAGGAGTCTTCTCTTCACCTTTCGTAAAGGCGTAAAGCATCCAAACATTCTATACTGCATTAGGTCCGGGCATCATTTTGAACCGTTGGCAACCACACATATTCTTCAAAGCATTACTGCTGAACGTTTGTTTTCATTGCAAATTCAAATCTGGCTCAGAAGAGATATAAGCATTATCTCAATATATCTGTATGACTACAATATCGACAACTAAAAGGAATGATTTAATGTTCTTTAGAAATAAAGCGTAATAACGATACAAATACAACAATTAAAGTTATATATATATATATATATATCACGTTTTCGCCAGACAAATACTCCCAAAGATCTATTTTGTCAACTAAATCTCTCTCTCTCTCTCTCTCTCTCTCTCTCTCTCTCTTTTTTTTTTTTTTTTTTTTTTTTTTTTTACTTAAAAGAATATACTTAATCTTTTTCTTTTTAACACATGTGCCTTTAGCTACCGGATAAATAATTTCGTTTAAGTATATGGGATCTATGACGTCAACTATGTTAAGGGAAAAAAATCTTTGAACTTCACGTGAGACTTTTACGAAAACCTTTGACTTAGACATTATATTATAAGGGTAAAGGGTAAATCAAGGCAACAGAGAGTACAATTTTTTAAAATTTTTCTTGAAATATTGTATGTTGGACGTACAGATAGGCCTGCAATTTTCCAGATTTTGATTTTATTAATTATGCTTAGAATGCTTTTAGAAGTGAAATGGCATGACATAAATTATAATTTGGATCTTAAAGATATTCAATTCCCCGTTTTGGGATTAGTAAGATTGTTGCCCTAAGCTGCTATCTATAACTCAATTTAATACACAAGTGCTCATTGTATGACATGCGAATCTGTGTGCTTTGCTAAATTTATTATTCTGTGAATATCATGTGATTTATTTTGATGAGTTTAAGTTACTCATCATTTTATTGATCTTTTGGGTCTTATAATATAAGGCTTTTACGCATCAAATATTCTAGCAAGAAACCAACAATTTTTATGATGTCAATGACACGGTGTTTTTTATTTTAATTTTTATTATCAAAGTGATTTTCTAATTTTTACGTAATGCATCATTGCCTTATGTTGTTTAGTATTAAACTTTAAACGTAAATATATACAAACTACGCAATCTCACATAAAAATACATGCTGATGCATCTCAGTTGGTAAGAATAATAAAGCCTTCAGGGCTAAGGTGAAATATAGAACTGGATTAAAAAATATGTCGAGAAAGTTTCGATATCTTGTAATTTGGTTTTCTCAGACCCATTTATTAAACAAGTCACTTTTTAAAACTCTACTCAAATGTTATGCTACAAGCTTTCAGTGCACCGAATACCACAAGCAGTCTGTTTTGAAGACTATTCATGCCACACCTATTGAAGAAATGCAGATTTAAATTGCTGACAGTAAGGGTGACTGTGGTATTAAGGTGATTTTGGTTAAGGAGTGTGTTAGCAATATCAAAATTTGTAAAAGGTATTCAGAGGTATCCGTAGTAAATCACTAAATTAATTTATCGAGTCTAATTCAGACAAAAGCTTATAAGTTTTAAATTACAATCGTTATTGAGTTCACTACTTGTATAATTGATGGAAAATAGGACTCATATATCTACTTGACATTTTTTTTTTTTTTTTCTTTAAGGATTTTTTTTTTTTTTTAATTCAATATCAGGTGCATTTCTAACGAGTTTCCACAATGGGTTGCTTGGAAATGTTATTTAAAACTCTCTGGCTAATCAGTATACCCTCAAAAACCTGCTTCGTTGTAAAACACATATTTTTTCTTACAGTCGGTAATAAAAGTGTCCGAACACTAGTAAAAATTCCTATGTAAAAAAAGTACACTTCATACGGTTTTGTTAAATAAATCCTTATCGAATCATGTTCTTACACTGACTAAGAACAGAATTCGACAAGGATTTATTTAACAAAACCGTATGAAGTGTACTTTTTTTACATAGGAATTTTTGCTAGTGTTCGGACACTTTTGATACCGACTGTAGCTTGTCTTGTGCTGTGAGACACATATTTTACTTATCTAATCAAAATGGAAATCAGCGCAACATGGAGATTTGTCAGAGTTCACATTTAGTATGAAAGCAAATTATTCAGTTTCGTCCTAGTTAAGGCAGGATTGTACATATAATGAAAGTTTTATACATTCAAAAAGTTTATTCTTTTTATGAAGAATGTAATTTTACAGATTTTTCTTCTTCGGACATTCTTAGATACATTGGTTGCGCGGAGAGCAACAATTTAATTATAGAGGTAATATCCTGTAAAAAATGTTGAAGTTTGGACACAGTCTCATATTTCGGTCAGCTAGAGGAGATAAGCCAGAACAAAAGTCTCAATATTAGTTTGACCAATCTGAACAACATTCTGAACTATTTGAACATATAAAGAAACTGTTGCTAATTTGTATATTCCTGTGATTGAGCAACAATAAAAAATGTATATATTGTTTAAGCAAATTGATTTTGCATTTATATTAACTTTGTTTATGCAAGTTTTTATTTATAAATCAATGTCCCAAGCAATTAGAAAATCACACAATTATAAATATAACAAAAATAACACAACTATAATAAGTTATTAAGTATAAAAACTACAAAGTATGCAAAATGTTAAATAAAGAACGTAAAGGAAGATTTTATCTATGTAACATTAAGCACTATATAAAACATCTATTAAATTATTAAACTTCTATGAAATAAAAATAATTGATATAGATTTAAATTGCAACACAAATTTATATTACTCAGAAGTATTTTGAAGCTTTGTTTGAGTAGTGGATATATTGATATGATTTAACATTTAAAATATATATATATATTGTCAACATTTTTGAAGAATATTAATTTATATCTTACACTGATTCTTTAATTATCTCTTTTCATATTTAAGACGGTGAAGACAAAGAAATATTTCATAAAATAATACATTTCCTTCTTAGACATTTTTAAATTATCTAAATAAATATTCAGATATTTAACATTTTTTTTTTCATTATAACCAGATAGGGGAGGGGATCCAGTAATTGACATCTATCCCGAAATAATTAATAAATATGAAAAATAATAAAAGCATATATTTTACTTATAAGAATTTTAACATTTGATAAAATGAATAAATAAAATGATCTATGAATAACTATAATTTTGGTAAAATGAATAACTAGCAGTGTCAAACACTGGAACATAGGGTGCCAATTGCTGATAAAATGAAAAACTGGCAGTGTCAATTACTAGAACATTGAGTGGGTGTCAAACAAACATTCATAAAAGAAAAAAAAAACAATTGTTATCAAACGTATATATTTTAACATATATGTGGTTCTGAATGTCTTTCATACCATATGTACTAACTTAAGATTTCTAAAAATATTTTCTGATGACTAGAACATTAAAAACATCAGAGATTGCTCTAAAAGTGTCCATCACTGGAGCACTTACACTATTTAACTTTTTTTTTTTTTTTTTTTTTTTTAATAACTTCATTTTATTATGCTTTAAAATCAATCAATTGCTAACTAAATATCTTTAAATGTATGCCGGAAAAAAGCGATATAAATTCATGATCTTCAGAAAAGAATACTTATTTTTTGGACATATGCCAATTCTTCGAAAGTAGACCAAGACGGAGGAGAGTCAATTTATTGAATTTGTTTATCTTAAACTTATAAATGAAATACTATAAAGCACAACATTTTTAGAACTATTTAACATTTAATGAATATTCCGATTTTTTTTTTTTTTTTTTTTTTTTTTTTTCTGATTATAAAAAAGATTAAATTGACTATTTCATTAAATAAAAAAAAAAAAGATCTATTGCATAAAAATATCTGTCCCTTTTAGCATTTTTCCTTGAATGAATGGATTACAGTGTGTTCTTAAAGTCTTATAAATACCAATGCTTAAATAAAATGAAAACACACCGAAAAACTGTTATTAAAACTTAGTTATTAATTCGTAAAAAGCTTTTTAGTTCCCCATCATACTATAGGTATGATGGGGACTTAGGTAATCGTGAAAATTTCCGACTTCGGTTTTTTGACTTTTTACACGTTTTCAGGTGTGAGGAATCCGAAAATGACAAAATTTGTATGGTGTCTGCCTGTAGGGTGTCTGTTAGTGTGTTAGTCCGTTAGTTTGTTAGTATGTTTACACGATATCTCACGAACAAATGATCGCAGAGAAATCAGATCAGTTTTAAAATATTGCTTTCGATACTGGCAAGAACCCCATTCATTTGCAATATTCGAATTTAAAAACTTCGTAAGTTATTAGAAATTTACGATTTTCTTAACATGGGAGAATAGGACAAAAAATCACTTAAACGTGCATTAAAAGGAAACTTTTTACTGTAAAAAATGTCAGACCAGTTTTAAAATAACAGTTTTGATGCCAGAATGAACATCAGTAACTATAAATATGCTACTTTGAAAATTTCGCAAGGTATTGGAAATTTACGAATTTCTTAACATGGCAGTATAGGGCAAAATTTCACATAATCGTCAATTTTGAGAGATATTTTCATCGTAAAGATGTCAGACTACTTTTGAAATATTATTTAGGATACTGGCATAAATACCATAGACTATGATTTTTCCAATTTAAAAAATTCGTAAGTTATTTGGAATTTACGATTTATTTAACATGTCAGAATAAGGCAAAATTAAGCATAAACTTCCATTTTGAGGATCATAAATACATTAGAAAACTTCAAAATTACATTTATGATATTTGTTTGAACATGATTGAATACAAATATTCTAATAGGAAAATTTCGTAAATTATTCGTTATTTACCATTTTATCAACATAGCGAAATTGTAAATTTTTCATATAAATATGAATTTTGAGGATTATTGCATTGGAAATAGTAGCATGAAAACTAAACAATGAAATTGACCCTGATAAAACAAATTAATAGATTAGAATAAGATAAATATGTCGAAGTGAACGGTGGATAGCCTATTAGGCGGGGATTTCATTCTGTCACTGTATCAAGCTTTGGTCAAATTTATTTCTTTTCACATGATTATAATATGTCTCGCACTAGAAATTTATGAGAACATAAATATGATGAGGAACTGAGCAGAATCCACCTATGCCGACTAGTTTCTTAATAAACAGATTTTTCTGCACTTTTTAAATGGAATTAAAACATAAACTTCTTTCATAGCTTTTATTCAGCATAATAAAATACGATTTATTCTGTCAAATGAAACTTTTTTTTTTTTTTGACATATAAATATGAAAACATCATAATTTTATAAAGCACAGTGTAGCAATTTTTAAAAGTTAAATTAATAAATATTGTTTAATAAAAGAATAAAAAACTGTATTTTTTTCTTTTAATTTTTATATCAATATTTGTTATTTATTCCAGGGAATGCCATTGGCCGAGAGGTTCTGTCCTCTTGAAGCTGTTCCCTTTCTCCGGGTTCGAACCCAGGTCATGCTCACCGACCTAGTAGTTAAAAGTTCTCTCTCTCTCTTTTTTCCATTAAACCTGTGATAATAAGATCTAGAACCTACGGAGTCCATTCTCTTGCCTAGGAGGCTCGTATAGCAATTCGACTTGAATATTTACACCAACACCATTCATTTCTTCTAATTATAAATTTATGTTATAAAATACATGACAAATTTAAAATAATAAGTGTTATTATTATTGTTATTGTTATAATTACTAATCTTATTTAGTGAGGGGAAAACTCTTAATTCTAAAACAATTGAATGTTTAGTTTTGAATTTAAAACATCCTTTTAATGTCAACTTCCTTAAACGATGTTTCTGTAATTTATTGTAAAGTTTATTCGTTATAATTATCGATATATTAATAATAATTTTAAATTTCGTATCAGTAAATTATTCGTATTATAAAACTTTCAATTTATATGCTTTAGTTTAATCGTAATACTTTAATACAAAATATAATAAAATAAAAGTATTTGGAATAACAAAATTTTAATTTTAGGCAATTCAGAAAGTGATACCTTCAAACCCAATATTTTGTCAGTAGTACTGTAAACACTTTGAACTGTTTATCATTAATGCACTGATGTTTAAGCTATAAATTTCTATTTGTTTCACTTTCGTATCTCTCGTTGTTCCACAGTAATCGAGCAATCTAGTACTGACGTCCTGTTGAAACAGCGGGTTGTAATTGAATTTCTGACTGCTGAAGGTTGTGATCTATTAAAATTCAACATCGCCGTCTATATATATATATATATATATATATATATACTTATTTCTTTAATTTCCTTTCTTTGAAAATTTTAATGTTTCTTGATTTACGTACAATTTAAATTAACATTTAACTAGTTTAAACTTTAATTAACTTTAAAATAAAATTTCACTAACTCAATAAATAATTACTCTGTGTATTTTATCGTTAATGAAAATGCTCACTCGTTCATTCTTTATCGATTAATCAATGTTTGCAAAGCTTATATTCTAAATTTCTTTTTTTTTGTTGTTGTTGTTGTTGACATCATACTATTCTCCAGTTTGCGTAAATGTTTTACATGTGGCTACTATGCTTTTTTCTAGTTTTCTCTCTGGATTCCATGAAGAATTAATTTAATAATTTATTTAATTTCTCATTCAATATGATTTTGCTGCTTCGATCGGGGCTGGAACAATATAAATTGCTATGATTAGCTATATTGTTTTACGAAATCGATGCAGCTTTCACAGCTTTATGAAGTACATGCCCCCTGATGAGCATTTACTTCTAATTTTAAGCAATTTTTTTTTTCAATTATTTCTGTGGTCCTTTATTTATTTTCTCTGTCATTAAGTTTAATGGTCTTTTTTTTATCATTATCATTCATGTCGGCGTAAGTAATTTAAATTGTTTTTGTCTCTTATTGGTTCTTAATCTGTATCGCAACATTTTTGTGTCAGTATTTCCTATAAGCTAAAATCAGTCCTATTTTTTTTTTGTGTGTGTGTTGGTATTGTTTTGTATCTATTAGTTGCTAAATTTTAAGATTAAATTTTATTACGATATCTATCATTTATATATACATATATTGAACACCTTTTTAAACATTGAATAGATGAAAGCAAGAAACATTGAATAAGATGAAACAGAAAATATACATAAAATACAATAAAAGATTACGAATATCAAGCAACCTTAAATTTAAACATGCAAATTCATTACGTTTTCAAGGGTATAGAATGAATATTGCATGTAAAATAGGTGTTATTTCTGTCTCGTTGTATCCAAATTGCTGAACATTTACAACAAGCTATACCCAATAACACCCCAAAAAAGGAAAAGTTTGAACTGAAAGATTAATCTATATAAACGGTGAGATATATATATATATATATATATATATATATATATATATATATATATAATACATTTATCAAGCATAGAAAAGAACCAACCCGATTAAATCAGTATTCTAATAATTAAAATATTATTTTGTTAGGGATTTCCATCTTAACTTCGTGTGGGAAAAATTTACCGAATTATTACAAATCTAACATCAAGGAACAAACAAATTATTAGGTTTAAAATAAAATCTGAGAAGAACAAGAAAAGAAGGAATTACGCTCAATTCTTTTCACCTGAAAGGTATCCTTGATGATGAAACTAAATTAAAATCTCCATTAATGAAACAGAGTCACGAACAGGTTCTTTATCTGGTTTCTGATATATTCTATTCTATTTAGAGATGTTAGTATTCAGAAATATCTCAGTAGAAATATACATTTCTTCAACAAATTTTAATCAAGCTGACATAACAGAAAACATCTGGGATAATCTTAAAAACTTCAATACCACTATCTTTAATGTGCGAATCTTTCATGTGTATAATTCATGTGCAAAAAAAGTGACCAATGATTACTTCACTTAAATAAGTGTAGTAGAAGGAGTAATGTGAATATATAATTCTCATGATTACTTTAATCTAAAAAATATCTCTGATTATTAAAATAGATACAACAATTTTAAACTATGTAATTTAATTTAATTTATTTATTTTTAGAAATAACGTTACTTTATTTATTTATTTTTATTTATTTATTTATTTATTTATTTACTTATTTATTTGCAAAACATTGTATTTTATTATATTTTGAAATTTTACCATTTAGAAATATATATGTAGAAATATATATTTTTTCATATATAAAAAATTTCAATAACAATTACCTGACTGATAAAGTTCTATAGTTTATGCGGATAAATTAAAAAACTTCAATACAGTCATCTTAATATCATGTGCAAAAAACGTTACCAATGATCAAACCAGTAAACAGTTAAATTAAGTACTTAAAAATGAGAATTAAGTAGAATGAATAAATGTAGTAGAATAAAATATCGAGCATATAATTAGCATGAATTAATTTAATCTAAAAAATGCCTTTGGCGATTAATATAGATACATTAAATTTGTACTTCTATTTAAAAAGAGAGAGAGAGAGAGAGAGATAAAATACGAGAAAATACTTTATTTCTTTTTTCAAAATATTACATTCTATTATATTTCAAAATTTTACCACTTAGAAGTATCTCAGTAAATATATACATATATATATATATAGATATAGATAATCAGAACTTACAGTAGAAATATAATATTATCAGTACATACAGTTGGAATTTAAAGATGATTTAATATCAGTATTCAAACAATTAATATGATCAAAAACAAAGACCTCCCAAATCAAACCAAAAAAGAAATAAAGTCAAATCTGAATGAATTAAAGCAAGTTCGAATAAGAAAACAACATTATTTGCATTCTAACGTTATCAAGGGCCTGGTAGAATGTAAAGATGCTAAGTAAATGAATGTTTTTATGTCACAAAGGTAGCAAAAGCTAAGAATTTCTTTGTGCACTGGTCCAAAACATCCATTGGAAGTAAAATAAGAAAAAAACTTACGTCAAAATAAACTCACCACAGCATATGAAAAATCAATAAATTAGTTAAAAAATTATGAGAGATAAAATACCAATAAAATTTGTAATTATGCATCAATAATCACAAATAATCAAGAAATAAGCAACATAAAAATGTATAAAATTTGTTTCACATGTAAAATTTAATAACCAGATAGCCGTTAAAAGTACAGTTAATGTCAGTACAATAATTTCAAAGAAACATGGAGTAAAAATAGAGATATCACAAACAGATTCAAGTTAAATTCTCAATTTAGGATTGAGATTTACAGTATAGTTTATATATTTCATACATAACAGATTTCAGTAAAGATTCTACAGTTTATGTGGACAATTAAGAATTTTCAATACAGCCATCTTAAATGCATGTGCGAAAGAAGTTACCAGTGATCACATCAGCAAACAACCAAATTAATTACTTCAAAATGTATATAAAGTAAAATTAATAAATTTAATAGAATGAAAAATAAGCATACAATTCTGATGAATTAGTTTAATCTAAAAAATGCCTCTCGAGAAAAAAAAATAATAATAATAAAATAAAATAAAATAAAATAGATACACCGAATGTAAACTTCAATTTAAAAAATAAAGGAAATACGACCAGGTACTTTATTTATTATTCAGAATATTGTAGTATTCTATTATATTTCAAAATCTTACCACTTAGAAATATCTCAGTAGACATATACTTCTCCGCACATAACAAATTTCAATCACACTTACCCGACAAAAAAATTCTATAGCTTCTCGAGATAAGTAATTTAAGAATCTCAAATACAGCCAGGAGGGGGAGCAGCATTTGCATGTGGATTCTGAAAATTGTCAATTTTTTCCGGAGGGATTAAATTGGTACGTAGAAAAATGTGTTTCTTCCTTCAAAAACATAAGCTATATGCATGGAATAACATGAGTAAAGGGAAAAAAAAATGAAATGGGGGGAAGGAAAATATATATCTATGTTCAGCGAAATGAAATGCGCAACTCTGCAAGTGCCAATGCAATAGGAACTCGAATAATGTTGATTTGATTTGAAATCTCAGCTGCCAGTAAGAAGGGGACAGCTCGTCTATGTAATAAACTAAGCCTCCAAAGCGGAAATATGATCTACACGTGGCAGTGACGGGTGGTGTGCAGCTCTTCTGCTTTATCCCCCTACCCTTAGCTCCGTTCTTCAAGTTTTCTTGAATATTGGTTAGAATAAGCCCGGGGACCTAACCCGTTTGCCCGTTCCGAAGAAACACTCCACTGTCAGGGCAGGAGAAAGACAACTCCACTCCACCAACGCGACATGTTTTTTAATATCTTTGTACTGCTCACCCTTCCTATTTATTTATTTTTTGTTTCAAATCATTCTTTTTCGTTTGCGCGATTTTCTTTTGTTTTCACCATTTCATTTTCTTCTCTAGGGTTCAATATGAAGAAATATATGAATCAATATTTTGAGTTTGTCATGCTATTTCATATTGAACTTTGAGAGTGAATGTAAAATGTTTAGATTTAATTATTTGTAAAAATATTTTACATTTTTCATAGATTAAACTGATACATATCTAAACAAAAGTCCTTAATAGTAAATTTATTGCATCATGCTAAAAGATACTGCATTAAAATAGTTTATTTTACTTCAGTTGCATATATTTAAATTCTAAGCAAATTGGAATTAACGGAAAGAGTGTTTTAGTGCGACAGAGTGATTTTGCTATCATACTTTGACGGTAAATAGTCTCCCCTGAAGAGTGTTTTCAACTGTTCTGAGCTATTCTTAATTGAAAAACAATTTATCAAAAAAAGAGTTTTAATTATGTATTCTCTCATTGCTTGTTTGATTCTTCTGTTTTCGTTTTATGTCGTTTTAACGTAAAGGCAACATTATTTAAGGAGCAACTTACTTTCTAGAAATAATACTAAGGTAAATTTGAAGTTAAATTAAATTAAATAATAAAATCAATAAGTAAAATTTATTGTTTCAAAAATCAAATCATAAAGTAAAATTAATTGCTTCAATAATTAACAACAAGTCTTCACGGGTAATTTGATGAAATTTTATTTTTATTGATCTATGTGGTTTCAAGGGTCTTAAATCTTCTGTTGCTCGACTTTTACTGCGTTTTATGAAATTATTAATACATATATATATTGACATTCCTATGCATTTAAAACTTAAAATACGGATTTCTGATGATCTCAAATAAACAATGGTGAAAAGACAACGTGACAAGAAAAGTAACGTATGACATTTTTTTTTTTTTTAAGTACAGGACTGGTGAGAGATTTCAATTTTAAGCAACAGATGACAATTACAACTAACTGCTACATCTCTATATATCATTCAGAAATGCTTCAAAAAAGTGAATATGAAACTCATGCTTAAGCATGATAATCCATCATCTAATTCAGGAAGATTAACAATCGATTGACTCAAACAAAAGCATATTAAAATTACAGATAATCCATCCTATTCTTTTGATTTTATTTGTGTCTTTTGCCTATTTTATTATCAAAAGCAAAATTTACGTGGCTGTTATTTTCCATCCAAAGGTAAGACGGATAAGGCTGTAAGAGCAATTTTTGCATCGCTCCCAAGAAATAGATGGCTTGAAGAATTTAATCTTTGAAATTTTCGCCTACAAATGTGAACTGTTTTTGAAGGGACTGTCTTGAATAGATCACTCCTTAGATTAAGAAGTTTAACAGATATTTTTGAGACGTTGGTAAATTATGCATGTTAAACTTAGCAAATCTAAGGAGAGTTTAGTGCTGTCCTCCCAATAACAATTCACTACAGCACGCGAATTATTTTTTCAACGATTTAATAATTCAACCCCACCATTTCTTA
The DNA here is from genome assembly GCA_963930645.1 of Salticus scenicus. NCBI lineage: Eukaryota > Metazoa > Arthropoda > Arachnida > Araneae > Salticidae > Salticus > Salticus scenicus. Next base: position 194,432,984 of record OZ005655.1, on the reverse strand, counting down.
GAGTCGATGAAAAATATGCTTGTATAGCGTCACCAATCTCATCTTTGGAATAAGAACGACGACGATGTAAATTTTCCTTTTGATAATTAAATAGGCAAAAGCCATGCATAGTAAGATCGGGAAGAAAGGGTATACAGTCTATAACTTTGATGTATTTTTGTTTGAGACATTTGTTTGGGCAATATTTAGGAGTATATTATTATCTGTAGTTTCTTAACTTGAAGTGTTTGGCCAATCTTGCACTTCAAACTTAAACTTTAACTTTGATAATTAAACAGGCAAAAGTCATACATAGTAAGATCGAGAAGGAAGGGTAGACAGTCTATAACTGATGTATTTTTGTTTGAGGCATTTGTTTGGGCAATATTTAGGAGTATATTATTATCTGTAGTTTCTTAACTTGAAGTGTTTGGCCAATCTTGCACTTCAAACTTAAACGTAATAATTATTTTTTTTTCCCTTGCTTATCGTCTTTGAAGCATTGTTGCTTTGGAATCATCTTCAAAGACCGATACATTACTTTGTCAACGTATCGGATTCTCTAAAGCCGATATGCACGTTTATCATACCATACAGTCGGTAAGAAAAGTGTCCGAACACTAGCAAAAATTTCTATGTAAAAAAAGTACACTTCATATGGTTTTGTTAAATAAATCTTTTTCGAATCATGTTCTTAGACTGATTAAGACAGGATTCGATAAGGATTTATTTAACAAAACCGTATGAAGTGTACTTTTTTTACATAGGAAAATTTGCTAGTCTTAGGACACTTTTGTTACCGACTGTACGCAATTGTAAAAATTTAGCAGTGGGATTTTAGACTAAGTTCACAGATTCTAACATGCTAAAACGATGGAGCCCTAACGACATACTGTTTCTTCATAAATAATTTTATGTATCGTTGCATATCTAATGTTAAGCTCACAGATTATTTGGTACATGAAACGATTATCAATGATTAAACTTTTTCACATGTCCGAGACTTTTCTTGACGCTTCATCTGACAAAGGTTTTCTTGTGCATTTTTCCTCCAGGTGAGAATTTAAACCTCTACAGAATTCAGTAAACCTTTCCATACGGATGACACAACAATAAGCTGTTTAATAACTGTATGATCTGTTTAATAATTGTGGATGTTGCAGACTTTTTTCTTGACTTATTCCCAAATTAAAATAGAAAATCATAACGGGACAGTACTTTAGTGTAATATCTATTTTCATGTCCCTTTAAACTGATTCTAGAGCAGCTAAATTGCTGCTGTTGCCACAAATTATCATCTACATACGAATCATGATAAACAAGTACCATTTTAATAATAGGGTTGTTTGCTTGTCATTAAAAGCGTCTAAATTGCACAAATAGTTTTCTCATAATTGAAGAAGTAATTAAAGAAGTATAATAAAATAACGGCGATATTTTACTCATTCCTACTAATAAAGAGGATCTCTTCCAACAATTTTATGGTTGAAAAAGCGCATATTTAGTTGTACCTTAACATCACAATATCGCAAATTAGCATCATAGTATCGCAAAATATAAAAATATTTGAAAAAAAAGTATTTAATCAAGGGTTATTTGGCGTACTCATATAATACACAAAAAACATGGAAGGCACTGAAATGGTATAAAATTCACCAAAAATGAAGCAACACAAGAAAAAATGTAGCTAGTCATAACCAAAGAAAAAAAAAGATGACACAAATATTTTTGTTGATTTAGCTTCAACAAACATTTTTTTTTTTTTTTTTTTATTTTAAACCAGAACATAAATTGATTGTTTTAGCATATAGTTTTGTTGATTCAGTCAATATTTGTTTAAATAAACAAAATTATTTTATTGATTTAAATGATCAGTTTTTTTGATTTAGCACGTCGCTCGTTCATTGGACGTTTACAAAGAGATCTATAACGTAGCTCATTAAACTATCTAATGACAAATATATATATATATATATGTATATATATTGCCAATATTCTTTTGGCTAATCAAAGAAGTTGATTTGATTAGTTGAACAAATTATCTTTAGAATGTCAAAATAAATCTAAAAAATCAGTCAACAACATAAATTAGACTTTCCCAACAAATAATGTTTTCAGTGCAGTCGTATCACTCATTTATTAAACAATTGAAACCAGTACACCAGGCAAGATCAGTGCAAAAAATCATTAAATAATAATAATAATGATGATAATAATAATAATAATTAATTAATTAATAAAAAAAAAAAGAAGAGAAGAAAACTTTTAAAAAAAGGAACAGTATAAAAAACTTTAAAAAACCTACATCTGGTATAGATTGGAAATGGTTATTACTTTTTAAGAAGATAATTGTATAATAATAAGTATATAATACATATATTTATCTGAAAGTGCTGCTATAGTTTATAGCATAAGATCCTGCACTTTGTTACTAACTGAAGAGATGTGTGAACTTGATGATTAGTCTCTTTATTTTGAGCATTTTTCTACTGTTTAAATCTTCAATAAGTTTTTATTGTTCCCATATTTTATGCTTAATCTTGATGGACTCTATTGAATATTATATGCATGTAATTACACTCTCTATTTCTTAATCAAGAACTTTCTTGTTTAAATACGTTACATAGGGACATCATTATTTATTTAATTTTTTTCATATGACAGTTTTATTGAGGTATCGTGCTTCGGAGAGATGAATGACTGCTCTCATATTTTTATTAAAACTATTACTGGCTAGTTTTCTCATATCCTTTTTTTATGATGTTATTGACTATTTTTAATTTAGTTATTAATAATTTCACTAACTCATTTTGAATCCTGCGGGTTGCGGTGGATTTATATCATCTTTTATTTTTCTGCATTCTACTTATTAATACCATTTATATATGTATGTTATACAAATATATATAATAATAAATAAAAAAGAAGCGTAAATTCATTTTTATAAGTCATTTAAAGGAAAATAATTTAAATAAAAACAGGAAATGGCATACAAAAGGTGTTTATGTGGTTTTCCTTCCATTTTGTAAATAAATAAATGGACTTTAAAATTCGCTGCAAAAAATCTTGATCTCATGGAATTAGCCTAAAAAGACAGAGCATAAGGCGTAGAAATGGTTATAGGTGTAAATATGAGCACCCCTCCACAAGTGGCTATAGGAGGTGCTGAAGAGTGGCAGCAAGGACTGTAGATGGTGCCACTTGTTGATATAAGATACTTGAGAGCAATTGTGGAACCATTCTTTCAAATAGCGTCAATGCAGTGTGAGTCATTGTGCCAACTGGTGTTTGTTCTGGACTGCAAATATTTGACAGGCATCTGAAATCGTTTTCTTTTTGAGTTCTTATGGTTAATTTAAAATAATTTCACAGTAATATCCGGAAAACGAAGATTCTAAACTACTTTTAGAAGAATGCATTTAGTCACCCACGCCTTTAGGTTACATGTGATAAAGGCCCTCTTTTTTAGGTAAGGTTGGTGTAAATATTGGCACACTTTTCTTGTATAAATATGGGCCACGGGAACTTCGAATGCAGGCTCTCCGTTCGATATATTTCTTATCCTCAACAATGAGAGGAGAATCACTACTCGTGGATGCAAAACAGCAAGGTTCAGCCTCATGTTTTGATGACCATACAAGGACCAATTGGCTCAGTCGATTGACAAAAGTGTTCACATGAAGACATCCTTCACTTTTCCTGGAGTAAGATACCAGCCAGGGTCCGGTAAGGTAAAAGACCGGCCGAGGATGCTAAAACAGAAGACCTTCAAAGAAAAAAGATCGACCCACTGAACGGTATGATTCATCATCGGAATATTCAGACTACTGTGAACCTACCCTTATCAACAGCGATGATGATATCAACTTAGATATCAATGACGGGGACAGACTAAATTCCAGCGATGACACTTACATTATTTCTAATAGAATGTTCGCTAAACACACTCACAGAGAAGAGTAGTATCAAGTGTTATATGCCAAATATGGGCACATAACTCATTCTGCAAATATCTTTCTCCCGTAATAAATAAATTCTCTACCTTTAGTATTGTTCTATCCCGTTTTCAAAGTTCCCGTTTTCAGTCTTGCTTTTGCCTCCAAGGCAGTAGCACGTGTTTTTTGCACCTGATGAAGGAAGGCTACGTCCTTTCGAAACCGGTTGTGCTGGCTTAAAACTTATGGTGTGTGAAGAAGTCTTATTGTCTACTTATTTTTTGTGACTTTTCTCTAAAGGGCCCATATTTGCACCCCTTTTTTTCAGGTGCAATTATAAAAGCCTTTAGTAAATCTTCGTTTTCAAATTGAAATAATCAATATTATTCATTATTTTGCCTCCTCTTATTTAGTAAACATGTTATATTTGCTAATGAAGTTCGAAGACATAGAATGTTTTAACATTAAAGTAACTTTAAGTCAGAAACAAAAGGGGGCGGCCATATTTACACCTTTTCCTTTATTAATAAAAGTAGATATAAAAACATCTTAAAAAAAAAAAAAAAAAAAAAAAAAAAGAGAGAGAGAAATGGCATAAAAGTAACACTTAAATAAATGGTTTTGGAATATGCTGTAAAAAAAAAAAAAAAAAAAAATATATATATATATATATATATATATATATATATATATCTTTATTTTAGTATGACTTTATAATATTTAAAAAATGCGCATTATTGGAAAATTTCTAAATAACGGTAATTTTTTTTTGCGAAACATATTTTTAAGGACGCATCATGAAAAATAACTCCATCAATTTTCTTCGAGGCTTCATTTTTGAATAATGATCAATACACAAGCTTTATATCTTTTCAAACTTTCTTGCTTTTTTTTTTTTTCCTTTTTTTCGTAGAGGGTATATAATGGAGTTTCTTCCTGGTAATATCTAACAAAATACATTGATGAAAAATGAGGAAATAAATTTACTATGTACACGATAGGATTAAGCGGAAAGTAATGCTGTTAAAGTTCTTCCAAACTTTGAATCACTTGAGAGACTAGTCTATTGTTATCATATTAGTATTGATATTTACGCTCATATTTTAAACTCTTAATAAAATTGATGTCTCTAGTCATAAATATCCAATATCACAAATAATATTAAATCAATGTTAATATGAAAAAAAAAAAAAAAAAAAAAAAATCTAAGGCTTTAGTGAAAGTAAATTTAGAGATTGTTGCACTTTTAACTTTTTAAATTTCTAAATAAGAGAATTGAATAAAAATAGTTATGTAATATTTCATAGCTTTTAATTTTTTTTTTTTTTTTTAAGTGGTAAAAAAATTTGAATATTTTTTAAAGATATCTATTCTTAAATATCTCTTCTTTTGTTGAACGAGGTAATCTTTATATAAATAAGGTAATACGGGGGAAGACGCAAGTTTGGGGGGAAACGCGTTTATTCCTAATATTATTATGTGTCAAAAGATAGAAATACTGACCAGCTTATGCGAAGTGTCTTATCCCAGTGTGCACGCGGATTGCGAATTTCTCTTAGTTTATCATCTTTAATCGCCGTTATTTTGAATTTCGTGAGCATTTAATCTGCTGAATAAAGTCCTTATAATATTACATAGCTTATATTTGAAGTTCATAAACGGATGTTTTATTTTAAATAACATATTTGCAATGTAAGGGAGTTCCGCACTTACACACATAAGGCAACCAGAAGCGGTCATAAACTTGCAGCAATACGAAAATAAAACTGTGTAGCTTCTTCACCTCACATTTGGGGAAGACGCAACATGGTTCAGAAATAGATTAAATGATCTTTAAAAAAAATTATTTTCTTTTATATACTGTATATCAAAGTGTAAAATATAAATGGAATTAATAATTATAATGATAATGTTATGATAATTATCATTTTTATAAAGCTATTTGAATAAACTTTAAGACTTCAGTCTTCATCTCTCCTCAATACAACTTGCAGCAAGACAACCACAGTTGGAAATGTAACTTCTAGGTTTTCAACTACTGGGATTTATTCCTATAAGCCACAAGCAATACCAGATCACACGTTAGCTATCTCTGGTGGTTCCAGAAATCACACAGCTGTTGCTTGCACAAGCGGCGTTTGTTACAGCATAGCCTCCTAAACTAGATGCCTTCCGCGGGGCTCAGAAACTTGGTAACAGTTCAAGCGGTAGACAGCGCCACCTGGTACAGATTGTACGACTTTTTTATTCAACAGCCACCAAAAATTTTTGAAAGTGGGATTTGATATACATAAAAGGCGAGTAGAATCGACGAAACGTCGATTATATATCTCATATATCACTTCTTAAAATTATTGGTGACAGTTGAATAAAAAAGTCGCGCAATCTGTGCCAGGTGGCGCTATCTACCGCTTGAACTGTTGTCAAGTTTACGAGCTACGCGGAAGGCATCTAGTTCAGGAGGCTATGTTTGCAGTAAGCCTACATCAGCAGTGGCTTCTACCAACTAGTTATGTGAATCTATAACTGCAGTTGCTTCCACGAGCAGAGCAGTGGGCAGTCATCAACACTTGCCCCTTCTAGCACAAGAACGGTATGTCTAGAAGCAATCAGCTCTATTCTTTACATCAGAAAACCTCAACCATCCATGCATAAAAAACAAACAGCAGTGATATTCAACAATGCGGGAAAAAGCCAGAGAAAATCGGAAAATGTCCGGAAAATACAAAATGAATAAAAAGAAACCAACGTTCCAATGTTTGTCTTATTTTTCTGATTTTGTACTTGTATCTCATCTCATACTTTCTGGTATCTTCACGAAATATATGGGAAAACATGCCACATTTATACGAGTTTATTTAACATTAAATTTTTTAATGGTGTACAGTCGGTAACAAAAGTGTCCGAACACTAGCAAAAATTCCTATGCAAAAAAAGTACGCTTAATACAGTTTTGCTAAATGAATCCTTGTCGAATCCTGTTCTTAGTCAGTCTAAGAACGTGATTCAACAAGGATTTATTTAACAAAACAGTATTAAGTGTACCCTTTTTACATAGAAATTTTTGCTAGTGTTCGGACACTTTTGTTGCCGACTGTACATACTGGGAGAGGAATTAATAAGCATTCATAATCAAATAAATATTGAAGAGCGTGGTGTTTTTTTTTTTTTTTTTTTTTTTTTTTTCACTGTCGTATCATTTTAAATTTTGTCTCTATTAAGAAATGGATCCTATTATATGGTGACTTTTACCGAATTGCCTTAATTATATGCCCTTCATATTGAATAAATGCTCGGGCATTTATGATCAAAATGAATGATTAGGGAGTGTTTGAATTTACGACTAATTTTTACCGGTTGTCATTGAAAAATTTAATTTTCACTGGTACACCATTTCATCCACGGAAATAAATAATTCAATACGAAAGGAATTGGAAAATTTTATAGTGGAATATGAAAGTGAAATTAAGTTACTATCATTTTGGTGTCTTTTACTTACCTGTTTTTCTTGCATTTTGCGACAGATATATATGAATTGTTTTATAACATTTGAACCTGTGCGACGTGTGAGATTTTTTTTTCTATGAAAAAACTCGAAATTTTGCATGAGAAAAGGAGGAAAGTTAAAATTTCAAGAAAAATAAACTATGGAGAAACACGCGCCATCACACGAGTGAAAAAGAAAATATAAGAACATTCAACTGACCCCGCCTCAAACAAGAACGAAAAATTAACATGACTTTTAATCATTTCCGTTGTATAATTTTATTTATTTCTGAAGTAATTAAGGACACAATCAAATTGAAATATGTATATAAATACTTTTTTTTTCTAAGAGGGAAGGGAAGAGAGTTTGTGACTTTTTCATACCTATGATCAGCAAAATTACATTCTTAATTATATGAACTTAAATATAACTTCTGAATGTATTTAATATATAGTACTTAAAAAAAACATGGAAAATATTTCCACACTATATTTATATTTCTCCATAGTTTTACTTTTTTTTCGCATGAGATGGCATTAGTCTCCAAGCATAAGAATTGACTACTATTGGATATTGATAGTATCAGGTGGGAGGGGGGGGGGGATTTTCGCAGGACTCATACCGGTATATATGATACTTTTTTTTTTTTTTTTTTTTTTTTTTATTAAACCAACGATTTTATACACTGTTAAAAAAATGCAACTTTGCTGCCAGAAATTCTCTGTAATTTGAAAAAAAAGTTATGGAAAAAATTATGGAAAAATTACGGTGACAAAACGTATTTTTCTGTAATTACAGAGAATTTCTGGCAGCAAAGTTACATTTTTTTAACAGTGTAAGTAGAGAGTAACTATTCTACCAATATTTCATCTCGTATTCTATAGTGCCTTAATGCAGCGATCACTGTTTGAAACTTTTTTCAATTTTTATACTCTCTGAAGAATTGTACGATTCTGATTAGAAAATTCTTATGCTTTTGAGCATTTTTCAACTTTTTAGTAAGTTTATCGTTAATCCCTCTATATTTAAGAATTTGGTAGGTGATTAAAAAATGATTCAAATGAGTTTCGACAAACTTTAAGGATTGGTCAGGCATACCGCCATACACAGAAAAATATAGGCGGAAACATCATGCATACGCGCAAACAAGACAAGAATACAAAATAAACCAATGCAGGTATAGGTTACAAAAACAGGTTTATTAAACACTGTGTACATAATGCTACAAAAAGGTCTCAAAATTCCTGTCATCTGCAACAACACAAGCCTCATAACGACGAATCATGGACTAGCAAACGCTTTCAAACAGTACAGGTATGTCACGGACGTCTGCTGCTGCTTTAACAACTCGACGCTGACAACTCGTGATGTTTCATTTTGAAGATACAAACGGGCCTCTTGTCGTCCATTTCCATTAGCTTTTCCATACACTAGATGCATGCCTACTATCTCTTCATTGCTCTACAACACCATCCTAACGTTGCTACGTCTTTGAATAATGATGGCTCGTGTTTTCTAATTCATTTTAGGCCAAACAGCGCCCTCTTGTGAGCATACATGACATTTCTGCCTATATATATATTTCTATGTAAAAAAAAAAAAAAAAAAAAAAAAAGAAAAAGAAAAAAAGTCACACACACATACAGACACACAGGCACACTTTTTCTAAAAGTGATCTAATCGTGTTTTGGACCTCTCAAAGCGTGTAAACCCTCGAAATCCGGAAGTCGAAAAATTTTTTACGAATCCAATATTTTCATTTGTTTAATGATTTGTTTCGATATGCCTGAGATATATTTAAAGTTTGTCGGAACACTTTTGAAACGCCCTGTGCATTCTTATTTATTGTCAATTCATTATTTATAGTACTTTATTTTTAATCAGATCCTAATTTATGACTACGAGAATTTGTTTTTAATAGTTTTAATAAAACTGTTTTTGTATATCACTATTTTTGGTTCAGGCAATTAGGTCATCTGTTTTCTTCCATCATACAATTGTTTTAACAATGTACATGTTACACACATATACAGGTGAAAAACTCGACTAACCAATTGCAAACTATCATTATTTGCCAATCAAAAATTGATCAATATAATAATTATTAATATAAATAAATAAGCAAGATTAAGTATTTAGGAGATTGCTGCTTCAAAATAATTTTAATTCGGTAAATTTAATTCAAAATAACCTTTAAAAATCACAACATGACACAAATAAAGATTGCATTTGAAAATGACTACGAAACTTGATATTTTCGAAATCGAAATTGAAATAATTTCGAGCTAGAAATATTTCTCCCGTTAAGCATTTTCATGAAATTCCATCCTAATTATGTAAAACGATTTCTTTTCGTCCCTTCAACTACGCGCAGGAGTTTTGCCTCTTTTGCTTCTTTTAATGAAATTTCGCGCATGCGTTGTGAAATTCTCTATCTCATCCTTGGAGCAAAAACATACCTAGTTAAAATAAGATAGATAAATAAAATTGTTAAAAAATGCGCCGGGCACGGAAATCATGGAAGCAACTAAATCCGCAACCGAGTAATTCCCGGCGAAACTGGTTTATTCATAATACTTGTCAAAAAAAATTCTAAAATAAAAAAATAAGATTTTTGCACCGCTGGGGAAAACAGATTAAAGTAAAAATAAATATGTTGGAGCCGACCGTTGCTTTTTAACTGTGAACGTAGGAAATACCTAGCGTAAGCGTGTACCGAAAGAAAATTGCGTTTTTCTGGATTGTAAATAGAATGGAAAAGGAGCTGTCAATCTTTACTGACCCCCTTCTATCCCTGCACACATACTAGGCATCGCCGCTTTGCATGCTTCAATTTTTTTAGTTGGAAATTCTTTACTATCCCCGTTTTTCCCTTGATAGGGATTGTTATCCTTTAAGAAGTAGAAATGAAATACGAAATGAGAAAACCTTGCGTAACAAGGAAATTTATTGTAACATCACATTTTTTTTTCTCAGGGAGGATTTAGGGATTTTTTTGTGTTTTCCTCTAAGAATTTCTGTACGAAAAGGTAAATGATTTAAAGGCAAAAACTAGAGACCCAAAATAGGATTAGGTTTCAGGGAGAAAAAATGGATCAGGTTTAAAATAGTCAGATGTGTGGTAACAATGAAAATTTAATATATTATATTTTTCTTTCAAATGGCATCGAATGGTTTATATATATATGTAAAAATCATCTAGGCGTTAGAAAAATTTTTAATTATTTTATTTTGCGACTGCATTAAAAAAAAGAAATGATATATTGAATATTGTTAAATATATTTTGGAATTATATAAGTTAACTAAATATAATTATATTTTCGTGATATTTGCGAACAGAAAATGGTAGCTATTGTAAAAAAGCATAATGGTAAATAGGTTAATGAAAAGCAGTGAAAAAAGGGCTAATGGATGAGTTTTACTCGTTAATTCTTATCTTTCTGAAAAGAGTGTAGTATATATAGCATAGGATAAATATTATAGTAACTATTATATTCCATTTTGATTCAAATTTTTATTTATTATTAATACTATTATTATTATTATTATTAGTCAGGTTTGATAATTGCGTAAGCTTTTCATATATGTAAGCACAAATGCTTTAGTTCTAGCGGAAAGTTCTGTCTTTTTGAATTAATAAAATTACTCCAGAAATTTTGTTTAACGATATTTATATAGTACTTCACAAATAACCACCTTAAAAGTTACCCAAGAATAGCTTAAATATTATTCAAGATAAATTTTCGGTGTCATTTTATTAATTCAAAATAATAGAAATTTCCGATAGACCTAATATTCAACTGAAAGGTATGAAAAGTATTTTTTTTTTATTTATATATTTATGGCAGTATTTAGTAAGAAAACTTGAATTATGTCAAATAAAAAGTTTAAATTGCTTGATTAAAGATGAATATATACAGGAGCTTCCAAAGTCTCGACCTTAATACCTATATCTTGAAAACACGTAGAAATTTCTGAAAATTGTAAAAACATATGAAATCAATTTAAGAAGATGTCTTATTTTTTTCACGGAGATGATACAGAGCACCTAGATGGGAAAACATTGAAATTTCTAATGGGAAGAGAAACCGTTTGTTGGCTCGATAAAGAGGTCTTTCACTGTTAAGAAATTTGTGTTAATTTGAACCAAAACTTTGTACTGAAGTAACTGCAGCCACCAGATGCTTTAACTTTTTACCATGATTTGGTAATTTTATGTTGAACTAAATATTGGTATTATATTTTAAATTAAAAAAAAAAAAAAAAAATTCAAAATTCGATCGAGACGGATATCGAACTGAAGACCTTCTTGTCTCAAGTTAAACACTCTGGCAATGTACCACGCTTTCTTACCCGCTAACTCTGTTTCGTTGATTTTGATAAAAGGGGCTAAATTTTCTAGGGTCTTATGTTGGCCGATGGGTGAGTTGTGGCCTAAAATTTGCACTTTATCCTACGTTTTCGACCACGCTGTTTAATTTAAGCTTGGTTTGGTTTGAATTGGAATTTTACTGATTCATACTTCCTGTGTGAGTGGATGCATGATAGCTCCAAGTTTTGGTGCAACCTTAATCCAATCGCAAGAAGTAGAAAACTTAAAGGTGAAGTTGAACCATATTATGATATTGCTTATGACTTTACTCCATATAGTGGTTCAAGTTTGAAGTGAAATTTTTAACAGTGTTTCAAAAAAAGAAAAAAAAAAAGTTTTTCCTTCACAAAAAGCTTTGTTCTACTACAATTGTTTAGGAAGTTATCACTGATTAAATACTCAGCTTTGGTGCCACAGACTTATGACAGTTAATCTTATAGAAGTTTTACGTAATCCATAAACTTTTCAATTTTAGTTATAGATAAGAAATGATATTTCATGTTTCATTAACCCTTTAACCGGCCGTTTTTTCACATATCCAAAGCAATATTTCCACGCTGATGAACATTGAAGTTTAAGTAAGCAGCTTTGCAAACCCTCAAAACAGTACTTTTTGAAGGTATTGCATATAGTATTTTGGCAAGGAATATTGCCACTTTAAAATTATGCAACTTTTGTTTGGACTGATTGTTAGGTATGAGCATACAGTCGGCAACGAAATTATTGAAGCACACATGCACATTTTCCATATATATAGTTTTGTCGCTAATTTTTATCATCAATTTACTTTTTTATAAACAGCATGAAGACTAAGATAAGGACTCGAAATATAAATATTTAACAGAGCAGTGTTAGCTGCACATTTCTTAACTAAGAATTATTGCTAGTACTTCATTAATTTTGCTGTCGACTGTAAGCATATTTGTGTTAACTACTTTTGATTTTAAAGTAAGAAAGCTGTGCATAATAATATATATCATATCAGGTTAATTTCCCCAATGACCTCTTGCCATCTTTCTTCCATTTCATAAATGTGCGCTAATAGAACTTTTGGTCCTTATCGGCAAACAATTCAATCATGTGCGATTGGAGGTCAACTTTATTACCGAAATTTTTACCATTTAAAATGTTTTGTAAACTTTTAAATAAATGATTATCCGATGACGATAGGTTAAGGCTTTATAGGAGATGAGGCACCACTTCCCAACTTTAATTATTTGCATCATAAGTAATTGTTTTTATTCCATATGTAAAACGCTTTATTAGTATCTCCCTCTTTTAAAGCAATCTATCTCTATCCATATATACGTACTTTCCAACACACTAATTAATATTCCGTAGTATTTTTAGCCCCGCCTTCTTTTATACACCAGTATCTTTTTAGAGTATTTTTCTTCTTATTTAATCGTAATTGCATATCTAGAATATTACTCTAAAAATTTACCGGTGTAAAAAAAAGGACTAACACCACCACGGGATGTTGGCAAGTATGTATATATATAATCTATAAAAGTTAGATTAATTGTTATTCAGTTACATTTTTTGTTTCTTAACAATTATCTTTAATTTTATTTTATTATAAAATAATTGTAATTCATGGTTTTCATAAAATATATTTAAACTATAATTTTATATGTTTATAATTAATGAAACATATTTGAACATTAAAAAAAGGAAGGAAGAAAAAGGAAAAGAAGAAGTAGTAGTAGTAGAAGAGGAAGAAGAAGACGAAGAAAGAAATTGATTCAGCATTCAAACGTTTCATAAAATTAGCATTTTAATTTCATAAAAAAAAAAAAAAAAAAAAAAAAATACGACTAAAACCCCTCCTTCTTCAAAACAAATATCTGAAAACGAGATTTCTAAAATACCCCAAGAGATAGTTCTAAATTTTGCCTAATATGGGAGCCCCAGCTGAAATTCTTCGACGATACACTCCCTCTAGTGTAAGTACAAAACTGTAAAATAAGCTTCGAGTTATAGATGTTCGATAAAGAATCGCATACATATACCTTTACACCTTCCGCACAATCAAGTCTCCAAAATATATCAGAAAGAAGAAGAAAAATATGAGAAAAAAAATCTCAAATCGAAGATTGCCATAAGCCGCCATTCTAAGCATGTCCCCGCACCTACTCTCCCCTTTCATCTTTTGATCCATTTGAGAGTCCCCGTCAATTTTTTCGCCCTCTCTCATCCCCTTAAAAGTTCTATGTACTTCATCAGAGGAATTTTTTAGCCTTCGAGCTGCACAGCACCAATTGAGAAGCTGTGCTTTGGTAGGTAAGGAATTGACATTTTGGAATCCTTATTTACCATTCCAGTAGGTAGTCAGGATATACTTTTTTTCTTCTTTTTATTTCTGGTAGGCTAAAAATCGATGTACAACACACAGCTGCATCTTAAAAAGGAACAAACTTTCTTCATAACGAAGCTGGTTCGACAACTATTGGGAGTCTTATTTTTTACTTCCCCTTTCTCAATACGGTAAGGAGAAGAACATAACTTCTTGTAAGTTTATTTTGTGAAATAGATGTTTTGTGACTCTCTTGAAAGGATTTTAGCGCCTTGATGTATGAATAGATGGTGCAGATTTACGCTTCTTTCTTCTTTTCCCCTTCTAAATTCGCATCTCTTCGTTTTCCTTTTAAAGGAAAACTATAGTTTCGATCTTCTTATTTGTAAGGCAACAAAGCCACTTATGTCCTTAATTTCTGCATCTAATGTAGCAAATATATACTAATTCTGTTATTTTCTAACCATTTCAATTTTTCTTTGTCGTTTTTTCTTTGGTATTAATCAATTAAAATTCATAAAGTTTTCAAACTGTAAAATACAGTAAAATATATGTTTTATAACTCACTTGGAAGAAATTTAGCGCCTTGATGTATGAATAGATGGTGCAGATGCTTCTTTCTTTATTATTCCTTCAAGTTTCACATTATCTCATTTCCCTTTTAAAGAAAAAGTGTATAGTTTCGAACTTCTTATTTGTAACGTATCAAAGCAGATCATGTCATTAATTTCTACATCTAATCAGATAATAGGTGTATATACTAATTCTGATATTTTCTAATCATTTAAACAAATTTTTGGTATTAATCAAATAAAAAAATTAACAGTTTTCAAAATGTTAAATTTCATTGAAAGAGATGTTTTGTGATTTTCTTGGAAGTATTTTAGCGCCCTGATATATGAATAGGCGTAGCAGATTTAGGTTCTTCCTTTCCCTCACCCCTCTCTAAATTCGCATTTCCTTGTTTTCCTTTTAAAGGAAAAGCTATAGCGTTTCGACCTTCTTGGTCGACCTTCTTGGGACAAATAAGCTTATGTCATTAATTTCTACGTCTAATCTATCAAAAAAAAACTTTTTAAATTTTTTTTTAACGTTAATCAATTAAAAAAATTAAATGTTTTTAAATGTAAAATGCAGCAATACAAATGTTTTATGACTCTATTGGAAAACATTTAGCCCCTTGATGTATCAATAGATTATGCAGATTTTCACTTCTTCCTCTCCCTCTTCCTCTAAATACCCATTTCCTCATTTCATTTTTAATGAAAAACTGTAGGGCTTCGATTTTCTTATTTATGACAGGACAAAGCAGTTATTTCATTAACTTAAACACAGATCTAGCAAATGTATATTAATTCTGATCTTTACGAATCATTTTAATTTTTCTATGGCATTAAACAAATAAAAACGTAAAAGTTTTCAAAATATAAAATACATTGAAATATGTGTTTTGTGATTCTCTTGAAAGTACTTTAGCGCCTTGGTGTATTAATAGATGGTACAGATTTATACTTTTTCCTTTTTTTATCCTCTAAATTCACATTTCCTCGCTTTCCTTTTAAAATAAAATTATTAAGTTTCGATAGTCTTATTCGTAACGTGAAAAAGCAGCTTATGCCATTAACTTCTCCATCAAATCTAATAAACATATACAAATTCAGAAAATTTTTAATCATTTTGATTATTATTATTATTATTATTATTATTTATTTTTTATTTTTTGGTGATCTTTAAAAAAAAAAAAAAAAAAAAAAAAAAAAAAAAGGTTAGATCAATTTTATAGAAATTTTTAATACCAATGGGTAAATTAATGTCTTAAAATAATTCTTTAACTGGTTACAAAATTATATCGGAAATAAGAAGTAATAATTAATATGTTTATATATATATTTTGTTAATTGGAATGGCAAATAAATAATATTTGTACATGTGTAAGATATTTCGTAAATTTGATGACAACCAGTATTTGACTATGGGTACGAGCTTACAGCGCACTAGCCCTGGCACAAAATCCTGGCCTGCCTAAATGCTGTGGGATTCCACATTTAACAAAGCCTCACTTTTAAAAGCTGAAAAGTAGTAGCATAAATTTTCACATGATATGTCTAGCCAAAATAAATAAATAAATAAATAAATAAATAAATAAATAAAATAAAAAAATAATAAAATAATAATAAATTTTTGTTTCTATATTATATTACTGAACTTTAACAATTGTCAAATTTCATTTTTTATAATCAAATAGTCTAAAATAATATTTTCATAGGTTGATCGATGTGTTTGACTCTTTAGATTATATTGAACATAAAAATCGATGATTTTGTTATACATTGAGAAAACATTCTGTAACTGACATCTAGAATCTAAATTGTGGGTCTAGAAAAAATAGTTCCATGTCATCCTTATAAATTCTAGTCCGCTTTTAAAGCGTGTTTTAGAAGCCCCCCATTAGAATTCTAGAGCATTTGCCTATATTATCGAGGACAAATTTATTTAAAAATCTCTTCAAATAAATGAAACTACAAGAGGCGGGTTTCAGCAACTATAATCTTGGTTTATTATGCAGTTACAGAAAATCAAGCGAGAATTTATCGCAATACAAAAGATTCAGAATATTCAGAATATTGTTTCACCATATAGAAATGTGTAAACTAGAAATTCTCAATCATTTCGTCTATTCAGTTTATCGGCGTGCCTTATGCGCATGGCACGGAAATCTATATTTCTAGTTAAGGGATTTAGAAAATGGCCACTTATTCATTCTAGAAAAAAGTGGTATATATATATTTTTTCTCAGTGTTTGTTGATAAAATCTGGGGAAATAAAAAATATTATATAGCAGGAGAAATTAAAAAAGCCTACTACACAACATAATTTTTACTTCCATTGCCTGACTACCGAAGGTAATGAACGTATTGAATTCAGTCAAAATTTTGATACCGAGTTTTCACCAGATTTAATGTTTTAAGGTCTCCTAAGTCCGAAAATATGTGGTTTCGAGGAATTAAAAATACAAACATGTTAGAAAATACAAAAAATATAAATAATAATAAAAAAAAAAAAATCTCTTCAAGCGGATTATTTTCTACGGCTTAAGTCACATAGTTTTTTTTTTTTTTTTTTTTTCTTACTCCTGAACAAACAATATTGAATATAAAATCTGTTATAAAAAACCGAATTTATTTTTAAAACCTTTTTTTTTTTATTAAGACTTATAATTTTTGCATTATCACACTGTATAAAGATTTAAATATTATCCTATCATCCCTAGGTTTTCTCAAAAGAATAGAAATAAATTAATTTTCAAAGAAAATTTACTCAAATGATTAAATAATATTATTAAATTTGAATCAAATAATCTTTAAAGATGCATATATTATCAATACAAATACGAAAACATTGTAATTATTTTCTTTAAAAAAATAAACAACAAAACTTACATCTTAATAATAAAAGCAAAGATTATGCACACTGTAAAAAAACAAAACTATGGAGGGAATTCTGTCTATGACAGAATTTAATTTAGTAAGACAGGACTACTTATATTTCTATTTTAACAACCTTTCAAAAAAAAAAAAAAAAAAAATATATATATATATATATATATATAATAATAATAATAATAGAGGGCGCTCAGTAAAATTCTTAAACACATATTAAAAAAAAAAAAAAAATGTATTGATTTTTAATTCCAAATAAATTAACAAAATTTTAATGCATCAATTGCTTAATTCCCTTAATTGCTTAATACTCATTTACTAAATATTTTAATTAGTAAAATATTCTTAATGACAATTTCGTATTTATTTATTTTTTTCCCCATAGAGCACAATGTAAAAAATATTGCACTAAACAAAATAATCAAGGTCTACAATACAAGATCGAAGCAAAGTCCATTACATAGTAGGCGATGGTGTTACCCATACTTGTCAACATACTAATTAATATTCAGTAGTATTGTTAGCCCCGCCTTCTTTTTCACACCAGTATCTCTTTAGAGTATTTGTCTTCTTATTTAATCGTAATTGCATTTGGAGAATATTACTCTAAAAATTTACTGGTGTGAAAAAAGGGTGGGTCTAACAACACTACGGAATATTAATTAGGATGTTGGCAAGTATGGTGTTACCTATCAGCCATGAAGCACAATTTGTACTTTTACTTTGTAAATCCAATCCTGCTTCGATACCAAATTCTTTCTATGCAAAACAAAAACATGTTACAGATAAAATTTGTATCAATACTTAATGATTTTATCTAGTTACAGATAAAATGTTTCCTTTGACATTTTGAGATAGAATTTACCACCAAATGTAGAAAACAGAAAACAGAATTATAGAAAACAGAAAATTTCTGCGAGAAAGTAAAACTTTTTTTTCATTCTCTTTATTGTATATGATTTATGCTTGTAAATATGCAGATTCTTAACATAGGGAGTGACTTACTGGTGAAATTTTAAATCATTTAATCACCATGTAGTGATTAATGGAATGTTAAGCCAGGAGTTATTATAGGGCAGCATTCTAATGCCGAAGAAGAAATTATTTTACATACAAAATAAGTAATATTGCGAGTTTTATTTTTGTTCGATTTTCTTAGAAATTAGAAAGATATTTTATAGATAAAAAATCACAGGCATACAAAAAATACAGAAATAAAAATTTGTTTATTTTTATAACCAAATATATCCTAGGCAGACGAATACCAATTTTGGGATCGATTACTTCATATAATATTATCAGAAAAGAAATTTTTATCGAATTTTCATTCGTATTAAAAATTGATGTATCGTTTAATACAAATTAGGAATTAATACATAGTTTTCAATAAGGAACGGTAGTATATAAGTAGACAGACAGACATATATTTGGTCTATCGGAAAGTTCTGTCTTTTTAAATCATAAAATGACATCGGAAATATATCTTGGATAGTATTTATGATATTCTAGAGTAACTTTTAAGATGATATTGGTAAAGTATTATATATATATATATATATAGGTATTAAAATTTTTTTAAAGAAGAATAGTTTATACTGTTATAAAAATTGAGCAGTAAACGTTTTTTTTTTTTTGAACTCCGTATAAATACTTCGGTAATTTTTTTAAAACTAATTTAAATAGTAATTTTCAAAATGTGTTTTGAATATTGCTATTCAAAATCATTAATATCCTTAACAAAAATGAAAAAATAAATAATGAAAGAAAATAAACTAGGTAAATATTTTTTTTATAGATTTCATCATAAAATTGTAGAATTAATAAAACATATTTTCAATATTTTTGTAACGTTATTAATACATCTTTTAATTAATTTAATTTTAATTAATTAATTAATATTATCTAATGCATTTCTTTCTTTTTAATTCTCCTCTTTTATCTGTACGTCAATAAATGACAGTTTGAAGAAGTGTCTAATATATTTGGGACACTTTAATGCAAAAACAGCATCGAGAAATATGGCGTCCATTATACAATGGCTTCTTTTTTTATTAGAGAGAATATACTTACTGATATATAGCAATAACGGTAAGTGCTTCAAGAAAATATCAAAACTAATGAATGTTCTCAAGCTGAGAATGCGTTAGTAACTGTTTTCATGGAAAATTTATTTTTCTCTCTTTTTTTTTTTATTTTATAGAGGTTTAGCTCTAAATTTAATTTATAGATGTTTGAGAAGAAGAATCGGATAATGAACTCGGTTTTGTCTATTTTTTTTCTAAAGGAAAGGAGCACTTGAATTATTCATTGGAAGCCAGTAGGTAAATACCACCAAATGCTTCTTTTTAGCAGTTTTAAACCAAAATGCTTTTAAGGATATTTGGTATCCTTCATGAAGATTCAGCGAAAAATAACGAATCGGACTACGAATGTTTAAAGATTTAAAGTTTAAACCAAGCTTTCATTTTCTTTCTTTTCTGCTCACATTAAAAAAAAAAAAAAAAAAAAAAAGTAAAAAGTGATAAACTCTAATTTTATTTTCAGTAAAGGATCATTTACATTGTATTAAGGATTTATTTCCTATATGATTTATTAACAAAATTGTAAGTTTTTTTTTTTTTTTTTTTTTTAAACGTAATAATGAATCTTGCACGTTGGACCAGACATGCGGAATTATCCCTGATTTTATACTAAACTCACGTGAACAAGGACTGAGACCTCCTTAAAAAATCCCTCATGGAGGACATCCCGTTATAGCTTCGGATGCACATGTAGATATTTGCTTTTATCTCCAACACTAACACCATTATAGAAAAAATGAAAAATATCATCAGCTTATATTTTACGATCCTTTTTCCCTCAAAAATTGTCAATATTTCTGAAGTCGTCAGCTTTTATTGCATATTGACATACAATCAAGAATTGCGAAATATATATATATATGCATGTATGATTTTTGGTTTGTCAGAATATATTCCAGTAAATACCGACATTTCTTTTCCCTTTTTAAATGAACATATTCCAATATCATAAGCCTATTGAATTGCAAATTATCTATTTCAAGAATCAATTAAATAAATATGTATATTTCCCAAATTTTATTTAACAGTTTCAATTGAAAAAAATAATTAAATTAAATTAAAAATTAAACTTATTTGTAATTTTATTCTTATTGTTCTTTATATTAAAAAGCTATGAATAGTTGAAATATTTTTTATAGAATTGACAAACTGAAGTCTAAAAATCATGTTTTATTTACCTTGGTGACATCTTGAATTGTATTGTCTTAATAAATGTTACTGAATGGTTTAGTATACATACGGACTAGGACACATTAGAAAGATCCCCTCCCCCCCAAACAAGATGACAATTCAGATAGGTAATGGGCCTTTAAAACGCAGCAATCTATTGGTTTGTAAAACTTAGTACCTATATACGTATAATATATTAAAAAGTCGCGTTTCCTGAATCTGTACAAAACGTCTAAAAAATTATGCACGTGAATATGTTTAAAAAAAATTATTAATAGGTTTACTGTAATTCTCGGATTATTGAATTACTAATATTTCCATAATTTCATTATGACATTTATAGCATTTTTTTGAAGTTTTGTGTTCTTTCAACTGGTACGACAACCCCGTGTGATATAGTCAATCATGAATGTAACATATATCGGTTTTGCTACGGTCCTTCCTTTTTACCCTGACTCTTCCACCCACAATATTTATGTAGCAATTCCCCTCTTAATTGGCCATGGGAACATACTATATAAAATTACTATATAAATATAGTGGTGAAAGAATGAGAGAAAACGATCAAAATATACGAGTGTTAGGCTAAAATCAGTCATGTCAAAATCGATTTTTTACTACTCTACCTCATGGTAAATCGGACACATATGCCTGGTATCCTGCTTTTCAGATCGATTTAGAAAAATAAATCTTGTATTTGCGGGTGAAGATGCAAAAGAGCACTTGGCGAAAGACGAAATGTATTTATTTGACAATACGTTTAAAAGTTACCCCAAACAATTTCCGCAGTTGCACGTACAGCATGTGAAACTAACGTATTCCCAGTAATACGGACCATAACAACCTTGATATATTATAAATAACAATGACCTTAGAAAGAGCTAATGACTGAAAAAAAAAAAAGAAAAAGAAAAGTCAAAAGTATTCTACTTCTAAGATAATCTGAATCTGTCAGTGACAAGAAGTGTAGTTTTACGGATTTTCGAATCGAAAGTCGTAAGAAAAAAATGCAATTATGTCCAACTTAGCAAAAGTAAATATTTTTGCCGTTATTTTCATGATTTATTACATCATTCTCCATACATTTACTATGCATCCTAAATCGACATTTTAATATATACTTCTGTACCCAGGATGATTATATTTTCACATACTTCTTCACATCTTCTTCTTAAACAATACACTGAAGTTATCCAACATCTTCAATAACTATGAATACAAAATATTTCTTAAAGATCTTAATATCCCCTCCCTCTTTCAAGAAAAAAAAAATGATGAATGAGGGGAGGGGGGTAAATAAATAAATAAATATAAATCTAGATTCCATCTCAGCGATGAAAATTATAGTAGCGGAAAATCTTCATCAAGCTGAAAGGTTGAAAAATTGCTATTATATGCGCCGCGACAACAAAAGAATAAAAATTCAAGTGCATTACTGGATTCTGAAAAGAAAAAATGCAAGGGAAAAAAAATTCCATAAGATTAGGTAAGAAAAGAAGATAAGAGAACTATTGTTGTCAAAAAGATTGACAATGTGCACCGTGCTACTTTGCGAAAGGTGTTCCTAGACCCAGAAGATGCTTCACAAAAGAATCCTTTGTTCAGTCCTGAGACCCTAGGCGCCAAAGCTGCAGATCAACTGGGGCTAATTATCTTCCGTGTAAAAATATGGGATGAAACGGTTTTTATAGAGCATTAATAGAAGAAAAGTTCTCATTAAGAGTGCATTGATGTCTTGGATTATGGTGGTAATAAAACAGGATAATGTCGCAGCCATCTTTTTAGTTTGTAGGTGAAATCATTGCATCTTATTTTCTTTTACTTACATCATAATTGCTTTTTTGGCAGTTTTATATGTGGTGAGGTTTTTCAAGATGTCGGCTACAATATATTAATCTTTCACCTTAAAATCTTCATCGTGGGTTTCAAAGGTATAATAAAATGTAAATAATAGTACAATAAAGCTTCAAAATGATGGTGTAGATTATTTATCTTCCTCATAAATATCATAATAAATTATTTATCAGATTTCTTATGATTAAATTTTAAGAAAAGAAAGAATAAGTTTAAGGGAAAATTAAAGGAACAACTGAAGGAAATAAAAACCATTTTTTTTTTTTTTTTTTTTTTTTTTTTTTTTACTTGAGATTATTTTTCCTTGTTAATCCTTCTCTTTATATATATATATATATATATTGCTTCAAATAAATTTTTATACCATTATTATTGAAGTATTTATACCACATATACACTGTAAAATAAAAACTGTACGACAGAAAATTCTGGCACCAAAGTTGCTATAAAATATCCGTATGTTATGGAAAAATGTCTGTTAACAAAAAATTTGTGTAACAGAACAATGCAGAAAATAATACTGCATAACAAATATTTTCCGTAGAACACTTTAAGAAAAACTTACATTAAAGAAAATTTTCCAATTCAATTAGCCAGGATTGAACCAGAGTCCACAGCATAGTCGTCAGCATTGTTGCAAATCGGCCATGGAAACACACATTAAGCGCTAAATGGAAACACAGCACTTCCTAAAACTGCTTTGATAGAAAATTTTCAGTATGCAAAACTGAAACATATGTTCCGTCCAGATAAATGTTATATTAATGATTACAATTTTTTGCTGGTTAAAGGGGAAAAAAAAAAGTGTCTTTTGACTGATTATGATAAATACAATAAATTTTACAAAAAATTTCTGCAATTTTATAAAACTGAAACTTTTTATAGAAAAGTTACAGAAATTTTCTGTTGTGTATTGTTATGTTTCCAGTACTCACGTCTACTTAATTTGAAATGTGTTGTGAATGATACAAAATGCACACCTAAAAAATTAAATTTTGAAAAAATAATACCACTTACAGTAATAAAAATGTAAAATAAATTTTAAAGATAATTGTAATCTATTTACAGAACCAAAATAATTTTATTTGCAAAAGAATTAATGAAATGAACGAATTTTAGTTGCTCTCAAAAGAAAGTAAGAAAAGGAAACGAAACTTTTTTTTTTTAATTAATTAATAGCAAACAAGTGTACGTTATTTTAAAATAAAATTTGGATTAACAACCCCATACAGATTTGCTTTTTTGTGAGAGCAACACATTATTCATGCTGATCGTCGTTTTTCTTTATTTCTTTTCCCTTGCGCATGAGTAATTAAATATTAGTTAGTAAAAATGCTCACATTTTATCAATTCTCTAATATGTTTACGCCTTTATGTAGTTTCTACTTTTGTATGCAAAGATTTCTAAAAATGACACTCTATTGGGCTCAATGCTTTGCACGTTACGATTGAAGAATATGGAAAAGAAAATTATTTACAGAAACGTTTATATTTCAATGAATGTGCATGATGTATATATATATATATATTATGTGCTTTATATATATAAATAAAGCACATAATTATATGCTACAGCTATAATACATTTCAAGTACTAATTTTTACAGGATGATCGCTGACACTTTTTTTTCTTCGTAAAAAAAAATCTTCCATTGGAACATATGAAATGTAACATGTCTTTTACAGCCCTGAAGTATTTGAAGTATTTCTATAGATGTTCGAGAAAGAGTGTAACATCTAAATTATAGAAATATTTATCGCTTGTCAGTGCATGTGGATTTTATGTTCATGGTTTGACAATATGAAATATGAAATAAAAGTTTATATAATGACTATTGAATTTTCTTTTTTTTTTTTTTAAGTGACAAGTGTTTATCTACAGGGTGATTACAATTAAAGTTGCGATTTCAAAATGCTATAATTTTAAAACTACCCATTAGAGCGATTTCATATTTTACCAGAGCAATCGTGAGGCAAAGAAATTTTGTTTGGGGGTGCAAAAAAGTCGTTGCAACATGTTCCTATAGATGGCGCTGTCAAGGTAATGTCAGGAAAAACTCCTAAATGGACTCATTAAATAGGAATGTCGTTAGCAACACGATGGAATTGCAGGAAAGACTTTAAGTGTTTACTATAATTTTTTTTTAGCAAAAATACAAGAATACGTGCTTACAGCGGAAACAGTCATAGTGAAAAGAGAAAAAGAGGAGCTTCATGAAACAAATACATTAAGGATAATTAACGGCACATATAATTACATGATTTCAATCAAAAATGATTGAAAAAAATTATGATTTTAATATGTGAATTATCATCCACAACAAATTATACTACACAAAATTTTATAAGTTGATTTCAATTTTATCTTTTCATTACATGATATAAAGCTACAGCGTGCACTGATATAATTTGAATTTGCGTTTTAATTTGCGTTTTGAAATTGTTACTTTAGTTATAATCACCCTGTATTTAGATGAGTTCCTTTTAATTTCGTATAAACTTTTTATTATTATTTTTTTTTTTTTAAGTCTCTGAAAATATTCCATATAATTATATGATTTCTATCAAAAATAATATTAAAAACAAATTATGATTTTAATATGTGAATTATCATCCACAACAAAATATACTACACAACATTTTATAGATCGATTTCAATTTTATCTTTTCATTACTTGATATAAAGCTACAGCGTGCGCTGAAATAACACGCTTTTTTATAATGTATAAAAACGTTTTTGTGAAACATAAGAAACAAAGAGAGATAAGGTGTAAAATATCCATTAAAAATTTGAAAGCGTTACGATAATATTTCATCTACGACATCTGTTGAAAAATTGTATGCAAAAAATAGTGCTTTCTATACGCTAGCAAATTATAGCCATAAAACTATTGTAAGTTATACTAAAGTGAAATATCCTTAAATTTGGTTTAATATAAAATTCTTTAAGAAATATGAAAAATATTCAAACTATATAATGATATTTCTCTCTCTCTCTCTCTCTCTCTCTCTTTTTTTTTTTTTTTTTTTTTTTTAACGAGATGGCATTAATCTCCTAGTATAAGAATTAACTATGATTAGATATTGATAATATATATAATTATATTTAAAATTATATAACTATTATATAATTAATTTTTCTTTTAAAATAAAACACTAGTCTTGTTTAATTATTATTTACACTATAATTTTTTTTAACACAATTTGCAGTCAGTCACCGTTAAAGGTTTTACTGTCACTGACAGTAAAATTAAAATTATAGCCATAAATATGTCATGATTTTTTTTTCTCGAAGACAGGAAGTGATCTTCAGTAAACGGTCGAAACATTGAATTTTACAGCATTTTGTCACAAATACAGGTACTGGACATTTTCTAGAAGAAGGGATTTGACCATAAAATTTAACGGTCAGTTGAAATTTCTTATTCTACTTAAATTTCTTAATGTGTAGAATACAGTTATTAGAATAGTTAATTAATAATTATAATTATAGAATTGTTAATTAAATAAATTAAGTTTTGTTTTTGCTAGACTATCGATTAATCGATTTATCAACATACTACTCAACTTTTACCTCATGTTTCAAACCGTTAAAAGATTAACAGCTAGTCTCATACTTGTTTATTGACTATAATTACATATTTATTTAATTTTTTCGTTTAATATTGCGATGTCTCTTTATTCTTTTTTTTTTAGTAATTACTATTTTCTTTTGCTCTTATTGTTGATTTTACTGAGATGTCAGGCAAATTATTACTGCTATTTTGGATTTTTTAGTTTATTGATATTATCAAAAACATTTTAGTATTTTTTCCCTCTTACAATTATTTGCCCTTTTGAGAATGATACTGCAAGAAAAAGTTTGAAATTATTTATCCTATCTACCTAATAATTTGGATTAGTCTTCATTTATTATGTTTGTTATTGTTTGTTTTTGGTCTTGCTACACATATTTTTCTGTATATATAGTATATATATATATATATATATATATATATATATATATATAACACGGTCGATGTGATTAATTGCTAATTCTTAATAATAACCGCTGATTATTAATAAGAACAAAATAAGCCAGTTAAAGTGAATAATTCATGAAAATTTGTCACATTGATTGGTTATCATTAATAATTATCAATGAAGTTTGGTTAAAATTTACCACATTGGCCGGTTATTATTAATAATTACGAAAGGTGTTTCTTGAATGCAATAATTTTTGGCACGTTTATCTAGAAATGTCCACTACGTAGGTGTGAGTAATTGATCACAATGAATAAAATTCATTGGTAATTATTAATAATAACCGATTAATGTGATTATTGGGCATTTTTTAATTACATTCAATAAATTCATTTGGTAATTATTAATCACAAGATATTAAAGTGATTAAACTGGTTTAATCACTTTAGTATCTTGTATCACTTTAATATCTACATTCCCCAAAACAAGCGATTATTATTAATAATCGCCGAGTATTAATATTAATAACCCAATTTATTACTTTAATAGTAACGTATGTTTATATATATATATATATACTCGTATCATGACAATTATATTACCACTGAAAATTTTCACACGTATTCGTTATTTATGTCTTCTAAACAAACTAGTAAATAATGTATTTTAATTTTAATTTTCTCTTAGAGAGTGTTTTTTAAATTACAGTATGAAAAGACAACTATGAAAACCAAAATCAAGCAATTCCTATAATAATAACTTGGATTACTTACGCATACTTACAGATTATGACTTAGAATCCTTTCGAGGTTAATTTTGAAAGATCTAACATTATTTTGACAGTTTGTTATATTTTTATCTGATTACATACTCAGCAAATACATTTTAAACACCTGAGCTGTTTAAATCTATAACTATGGCTTCGGCTTCAGTGCATATCAAATATCACTATTCAAGTGTGTCTGGCTTAGGAATCAGATGAAAAAGATGAAATGAAAATGGAAATTTTCCAGAACGAACATAGTTTTAAATGATAACTGATAGCTCTTTATGTAAAATACCTTTAAGTCTTTTGTTTTTAACTTCAGGAAAGTGAAATGTTTAAAAGTATTACTACACACGTAATAAAACCTTTAGCTCTTTATGCAAAATGCTTTTAACTCTTTTATTCTTAACTTCAGAAAAGTGACATGTTTAAAAGGATTACAAACCACCTAAGGAAAATTTTAGGAATTTATGAATACCATAAAAAAAAAAAAAAAAAACACGCACAGATAGAGGTTGATATGAAAACAAATTTAAAATGAACCTTTATTTACGTAAAATAATTTTTAAAATTAATGTTTTATTCTTGAAATTTTTATGAAAATATTTGTATTTGACTTAACATTTTAACTGAGCTATATACTCAGTTCATAGAATAAATATATGCTAAACAATATTTTACGTCAATAAAGGATGTTAAAGAATCTTTATTCTTTAAAGAATTAAATTAATGTTTTTTTATAATGCAAAATAATAATTTAATTTTAAATGAGTAACTTTCATGGTAATATTTTTAGTTCCCCATCATACTATGTATGGGGAACTTAGGTAATCGTGAAAAATTTCGACCTCGGTTTTTTTACTTTTTTACACGTTTTCAGGTGTGAGGAATCCGAAAATGACAAAATTTGTATGGTGTCTGTCTGTAGGGTGTCTGTTAGTGTGTTAGTATGTTAGTGTGTTAGTCCGTTAGTTTGTTAGTCTGTGTACACGATATCTCAAGAACAAATTGTCGCAGAGAGGTCAGATCAGTTTTAAAATATTACTTTCGACACTGGCAAGAACCCTATTCATTTGCAACATTCGAATTTAAAAACTTCGTAAGTTATTAGAAATTTACGATTTTCTTAACATGGGAGAATAGGACAAAAATTCACTTAAACGTGCATTAAATGGAAACTTTTTGCTGTAAAAATGTCAGACCAGTTTTAAAATATCAATTTTGATGCCGGAAGGAACATCAGTAACTATAAATAAGCTACTTTGAAAATTTCGCAAGTTATTGGAAATTTACGAATTTCTTAACATGGCAGTACAGGGCAAAATTTCACATAATCGTCAATTTTCAGAGATATTTTCATCGTAAAGATGTCAGACTACTTTTGAAATATTATTTAGAACACTGGGATGAATATTAATGACTATGAATTTTCTAATATAAAAATTTCGTAAGTTATTGGAAATTTACGAATTTCTTAACATGGCAAAACAGAGCAAAATTTCACATAAACGTCAATCTTGAGGGATATTTTCATCGCAAAGATGTCAAACCACTTTCGAAATATTATTTAGGATACTGGCATGAATATCATAGAATATGACTTTTCCAATTTAAAAAATTCGAAAGTTATTTGAATTTACGATTTACTTAACATGTCAGAATAAGGCAAAATTGAGCATAAACTTCCATTTTGAGGATCATAAATACATTAGACCAGGCCTGTCCAACCCAAAACACTTGGTGGGCCGCACTGGAAACCTATTTTATTCATTCGGGCCGCACCGCACGTACAGTTATGAAAAAGCCCCCCCCCCCTCCTCCTTTCCCGACTAATTTCGCCGTAAATTAGTGTAGAGACTTGCGGCTGGTGCCGATCGATTAGTAATAGGGCCTAGTTTAGAACGGTTTAGTTAGACTTTGCTGAAGGAGTGGATTTCTCAAACCCCCAATTTCGACAATTTTTTGGAATATTTGGATCAAATCAGCCCAGAAAATGGTACAGTTTATATGTTTCACCCAATTTTGAACAGAGTGAAGTATGCAGATGGTAATGATAAATAAATGTAATAAACATTAATTAATGCCTTTAAAAAAAATAATATATTAAAATTTCATTTTCTTTTTTGCGTTAGAATACTGAATGAAAGAAGCCAAATATATTCCATACATGTATATTTTTGACTAAAATACATTTTTTGAACTATGAAAATTATTAATAATTTCATACTTCAAAAACTTATAAGTAATGACCTACATTAATTTTTGCACGAATAGAATGGGTATCAACAAAAATATGGGTTTCTAAATTTACAGTTCATTCCTATCGTTAGTTTTCGAATTATAGTGACATTTAAATTTTTATTTCTCTTAGGGGCTGTCACTTGTTACCGTTTGTGTCATATATCGCTTTGCTTGCGTATGATTTAAAATAGTTATTCAAGTAAGTTTAGACGTACACATCATTTCTTAATTAGCATTACTTTATTTTATATTTAAAATTGTTATACTTCTTTTCCGATTATTATCTGAATGGATATAATACTTTTCTCTGTGATATCTTGATTTTTTTTTTTTTTTTTTTTTTTTTTATATAGAGATTTACCCCTGACCAATTTTTGCGTGTAAATCTATGAAGATTTGATATAAGAAATATACCTTTTTCCGAACCGCCTTGACCTCAAAAATTCCAATCTGTAGTCAAGAATGGCTGTTACTATTCGGAAAAAAAGAAGAAGAAGAAGTTCTAATAAGTAGATGATACGCTAAATAAAATTTAGCATTTGAATTAAAAACTAGATGTTATTACGATATGTGTATATATGTTTGTGAGTATATGATTCATGTATGTATATATTTTTTTGGAGAAAAGCAGGGTGAAAATTCGGAGCAGAATACATTAATTTAAATTATTTTCATTCATAAATTAACAATAGAATTATGAAAAATTTATGACAGTATATGAAAACTATAATAAAAAGAATGAATAATGGATCTAATAATATTTCATTACAACAATTCTTTAGCTACCATAATCGTTGAAGGATATTTTAACCTTCTAAAATCAGAACGGATTTTTTAATTTTTTATCTGTTAACCAAATTTATCAGATTTTAAATATTGTTAATCTCCTCGCGGGCCGCAAGAAACCTCGAGGTGGGCCGTATGCGGCCCGCGGGCCTCGAGTTGGCCACCCCTGCATTAGACAACTTCAAAATTACATTCATGATATTTGTTTGAACATGATTGAATACAAATATTCTAATAGGAAAATTTAGTAAATCATTCGTAATTTACGATTTTATCAACATAACGAAATTGTAAATTTTTCATATAAATATGAATTTTGAGGATTATTGCATTGGAAATAGTAGCATGAAAACTAAACAACGGAATTGACCCTAATAAAATAAATTAATAGATTATAATAAGATAAATATATCGAAGTGAACGGTGGATAGCCTATTAGGCGGGGATTTCATTCTGTCACTTATCAAGCTTTTGTCAAATTCATTTCTTTTAACATGATTATATGTCTCAAACTAGAAATTTATGAGAACATAAATATGATGGGGAACTGAGCAGAGTCCACCTATGCCAACTAGTTTTTTTCATTTTTACTAATTTTTATAATTCTTTTTTTCTTAAAATATTTCCGGTATGAAATATTAAAAATTTTTCTATTTCTTATAGGATCTTAATTTTATTTTTCTACATTTACAGATAACCCCCTAACACATTTTTGATTATAGCTCTGTAAATATTAAAGATAAAGTATTCAAACAGTATACTTTTCCGCACTGCCAGACTCGCAGAAATTCGAATATGAAGTGAAAATTGGATGTTGCTATTGAAAAAAAAAACAAAGTTGGCGCTCATTTCAATTTGTAGATGACCCCTAATTCAAATTTCGACGACATTTTCAGCAAGTGCATTTAATGTCCTGTTAAATTAGGTCTATTAGATGTTCCTGCGTCAATTAACAACGAAATTACAGCGGGTGTTGCGTTTTTTTTTTTTTTTTTTTTTTTTTTTTTTTTCCGACTGTACATCATTTTGGTGTAAAATTAACTCTAGGACTTTTTAGTTGGAATACAAGACAGAGATAGCCTTTTCACAAGTAAGTGTCTATTTTATGGGAGTTTAAAAATTTAAACACCTTATAAAAAAGTAAAACAACGTGTTTATGACTTTAGCTTATGTCTGTTGGTCTGTGCTCTTCTATAAACATATATTTATTACTTACAAAAATAAAAATAAATTGTCATTGCGGATATTGTCTGTTGTCTGTTAAAATCATTGCGATAGATATATTATTGATTCTAAATTCATAAAAAATAAGGCGGATACATTACAGACTAAGAAGAAAATCTTTAAAGCGCATTTAAAGTACATCAAAATTTTGAAAAATAACATTGCGTTAATTATATGAATACCCTGCATGTTATAAATGAAAAGAATTGTTCAGAAACATTTTTATTGTTGCTAAAGAAACCTTTACATCTCATCTCTATGAATAAACGTGCTCTTCACATACGAATGAATATAAGTAATAACAATAATAATAAAAGTAAAAGTATAATCAAATGCTACAACCATAAATAATTTTAAGAATTTTTTTTCACGGAGGTCTAAAACATGTTTCTTTTTTAAATCGTTACTCATACCCTTCTAGCATATGGGATAAAACTTTTGTTGAAATGTATGAAGTACAACATGTTATTTACATCTTATATGTTTTAATTCTGAAATGGCAGGATGCACCTTTTCCGTACGTAGGGGATATCACAAAATTTTTATTATTATTAAGAAATAACCAAGCCATCTGGATGAAATTTATTCTAAATAAAATTTTTATCCGCATGGATTTAAAAAACAAAACAAAATGCAATTATTAATAAAAAATTGTTTAATTTCAAGAAGTAGTAATTTGAACTAACCCGAATCTGTCCAATTCGACTATGGTGGCCTTCAGAAAGTCATGATGCTCTGGGAGAAATATATAGCTATTTATAATGGATCTGTTTTGAGAATAACAAATAAAAATTAATTTTCCATCTCTATTTTATTTTAACCTAATTTTCTATCTATAATCTGCGTATTATACGTTAAAAAGCTGTATATTTCTTGTCATGAGGATTTTAGAAATATGCGTATTATCTGCGATTATTTTATTTTATTTTATTCTACAACACATTATCAATTCAGTATAATGTGTTCTTAATTTTACGTAAATTCAGGAATTATTCATATTATTCTGTAATTAAATGTCTTAGTCACAAATTTGAGGCATTTTATATGAGTATTTTTATTTTTATTTTTATTAATTATAATATTTACAAAAGATATTATTATAATCAAATAGCAATTATTATTATTATTATTTTTACTATACTTTCTTTCAATATAATTTTTTTTTTTTTTTTTTTAATTTTCCATTTGATATTAATTTTTTGCAGAACCGGCAAGAGAACAATTCTTAGACGTTCTGGCGTATCACAAGATATTCCTTTTTGAAAATAATTTTCACTTGCGAACTATACGATATTTTTCTCTACAAATAGCACGAACAGTGCTATTTCTATAGCATCAGTGGATTAGCATCACACACTAATCCACAATAGCATCAGCGGATTAGACGCTGTCTCGACATAGTCAGAAAATTAGGGTAATATTAAATAAAACATTATAATTTCTCCTCCCCCCCCCCATGTCAAAACAAAATTTTTGCATTGCAGTTGCAACAATCATCAGACTATTTTCAAAAATTGCATAGCGAAGCCTGAGTACACATTTTAACATAATTCCGTATCTTGGTTAACATAAAGTATAGAAAGAAATGTTTCACTCTCCTACTCTTTAAACTACCACGATAGAAATTTTCATTTAGATTCGTTTCAAATAATAACCTTTGGACGATAAAGTATAAGTTTATAAAATGTCCCAACACTAGTTTCTGCTTAATGCTTAAAAAAAAAAAAATGTTTTCAATAATTTTATATCAGACTTTAACGCTATTTGACTACGGATTTTAAAATCATCGTTCCCGTATTTAAATAAATAAATAAACAAAGCAATACATTCTCATTTGGAGTCATTAAATGATTTCACCTTTTAATAGAACACAAGACAAAAATAAATAAATTATTAATTAAGTTCAACTGAACATTTTGTTTTCGAATTCCTAATCTGAATGAAAACCAATAATATTTTATTTTTCAAGCACTTTCTTGCAATTATATTTCACATTATATTCTTTTCTCCTACAGCTGTAACTTTTGAAAATATAGGATCATTGGATAGCCCCACATGGTCTTTTATATTTAAAATTTTCACATGGTTATTTGAAAGTTAAATGCGTAATTCAACAAGAGTTTATTTTTATTTTTTATTTTATTTTTAATTATAATGAAAGTATGAATAATTTTAATAATAAAAAGTTTAAAAATTTCATTACAAGTGTTACAATACAATAAATTTGTGTATAATGCAATAAAACCCTTTGAAACTTAGTTTGCATTTGTTTCAAATATTTATTAATATTAGCCTTTTATAGCGAATAAATTTTTAGTATCTCTAAGTAATACATAATTCATTAATCATTATACAGTTTTAAGAAATGTGTAATAGTAAATTAAGAAACATAAATAAGTTTATAATAATATTTTTTAATATATTTGTATCATTTTGCTAGAAATGTTGTTAAATTGTTAATGGTTATTATTAGACTTACAATTCGCACTAAAGTTATATTTTATTAAAAAATGTATATTGTAAATTAAGAAATATAAATAAGTTTATAATAATGTTCTTTAATGCATTAACATCATTTTGTTAGAAATTCTGTTACATTCTTAATGATTGTCATTAAACTTACGATTCACAGTAAAAGGGTTATTTTATTTAAAAAATGTATGGTGTAAATTAAGAAATATAATTATGTTTACAATAATTTTTTAATACATTTAAATCATTTTGCTATAAATGCTGTTAAATTCATAATGATTATTATTAGACTTACTATTCACAGTAAAATTATTATTTTTTTTTTTTAAATCTATATTGCAAATTAAGAAATATAATTAAGTTTGTAATAACATTTTTTAATACATTTATATAATTTTGCTAGAAATGCTGCTAAATTCTTTATGATTGTTATCATATTTGCAATTCACAGTAAAAATGGTATTTTATTTTAAAAATATATATCGTAAATTAAGAAATATAATTAAGTTTACAATAAATTTTTAATCTATTTAAATCCTTTTCCTATAAATCTTAATGGTTATTGTTAATGTTACGATTCACAGTAAAAGTTTTTTTTAAATCAATATTGTAAATTAAGAAATATAATTAAGTTTATAATAACTTTTTTAATACATTTATATAATTTTGCTAGAAATGATACTAAATTATTAATGATAGTTATTAGACTTACGATTTGCAATAAAGGTATATTTTATAAAAAAAAATGTACATTGTAAGTTAATAAATATAATTAAGTTTATAATAATTTTATAATACATTTAAATCATTTTGCTATAAATGCTGTTAAATTCTTAATGGTTATTATTACACTTATAATTCCCAATAAGGGGATTTTTTTTTATTAATTAATTTCTCTTTTTATTTATACTGTAAATTAAAAAATACAATTAAGTTTATAATAAAACTTTTAATACATTTATATAATTTTGCTAGAAATGCTGCTAAGTTCTAAATGGTTGTTATTAGAATTATGATTCGCAGTAAAAGGATTTTTTTTTAAATCTAAATTATAAATCAAGAAATATAATTAAATTTATAACAACATTTTTAATACATTTGTATTATATTGTTAGAAATGCTGGTAAATGCTTAATTATTGTTATTAGACTTACGATACCAGGATGTTTTATAAAAAATGTATTTTGTAATTTAAAAAAATTAATTAAGATAATAATTTTTTTTTTAAATACATTCATATAATTTCTCTATGAATGCTGCTAAATTCTTAATGATTGGTGTTAAACTTAAGATTCGCAATAAGGGAATTTTTATTAAAATCTATTTTGTAAATTAAGAAATATAATTAAGTTTATAATAACATTTTTAATACTTTTGCATAATTTTGTTAGAAATACTGCTAAATTCTTAATGATTGTTATTAGACTGACGGTTCGTACTAAAGGAATGTTTTATATACATATATATATAAATATATTGTAAATTAAGAAATATAATTAAGTTCATAATAATTTTTTTAATACACTTATATCATTTGTTAAAAATCTTAATTGTTGTTATTAAACTTACAATTCACAATAAAGGGATTTTTTTTTTTTTTAAATCTATATTGCAAATTAAGAAATGGAATTGAGATTATAATAGCATTTTTAATACATTTGTATCATTTTGTTAGAAATTCTGC
This sequence comes from Salticus scenicus, assembly GCA_963930645.1. Taxonomy (NCBI): domain Eukaryota; kingdom Metazoa; phylum Arthropoda; class Arachnida; order Araneae; family Salticidae; genus Salticus; species Salticus scenicus. The sequence continues at coordinate 194,397,233 of OZ005655.1, read as the reverse complement.
TAAATGCTTAATGATTGTTGATAGACTTACGATTCGGACTAAAAGTTATTTTATTTTAAAAAAGTAATGTAAAAAAATAGTAATAAAATAATACTTTTTACAACTTATGTTAAAAGTATGAGTCTACAAAGACTAATTTCAAAAGTACTAGAAATTGTAATAGGTGCAACAGCTTAACGTATTTTTCTGCCATGATTAACAGCCTCCTTCTCCCCTATATCCTGAGATTTCAATTGTTCATTCAAACATTTTTTTATAGCCCCTTCGATCACCCCCCCAGTATCCTGTAGTTAAAAAAATCACATATGTTTCACAAAAAAAATTGAAAACGCATAGGAGCTCACTCCTAAAAAAATAGGTGTTGCTTAAGAAAAACTACATCAAGACTTTTCAGGTATAACATTTCCTGTAAACCTAACTTTTAAGCGGTCGTTGACCGAAGAAAAAAAAAGGTATCATTTATCACAGGCGCGTGCCGTACGACAAATTTTAATATCCTTTAGGATATTGATCCCTATATAGTTTTCATGTATAGATGAAAAGAAAATATATGGGTCATTGACTTTAGAATAAAATAAATAAATAATCATTGTTAGTAAATATGGATAAATAAATACTGAATAGTTTTACATTACATAATAATGCATAATAGTTTTACATTCTTGTCACATAAGATAAATTTCTTTGAAAAAATATTTCTCAGGATTAATAGTGTTTATGAACAGACATAATAATAGAAAAGTTTTTCGAAATAATTTATTACTTCATACTTCAATAAATAAATATGTAAGTTCCAATGATTTATTAAAAAAAAAAATAAATAAATAAATAAATAAATCACGATTTATGTAATTAAAATAATTATCCATTGATTTTTAACGAAAACATCCTTTTTAGTTAGTAACTAAAAAATAACTTCTTGGGTTTTTTTTTTTTTTTCTTTTATCGAAAGTACATGCGTAGTAATATTATATATATATGACCATATTTTAGAATACATCTAACACATTTCTAATTTATTTGGAATATATTTTTTCCTAAATTATTTTGATCATTTAACTGATTATAGGTCATTGAAAAAGCTTAAAATAAATATTATTATATATAGTAATGATACTGAAAATAAATCATGGTTTTCATGCGCAAACGCAAAGGGATATACTATTCCTTAAAATCAATTTGTTGTTAGTCCTTTAATTATTGTCATAACTAAATCTTGAGTTTCTGCACAAATGGTAATGCACTGCTTACATAAGTTTTATATAAGTAATATAAATACAAATGTTTATGTAAGTTATATAAATACAAATGTTTATATAATACATGTTTAAATATACATATATATATGTATATATTTTTTTCTTTTACTTTCCCGTAATCAGTTTTTGTTGCACTTCTTTTGATAAACTTAGCTAAAACATATGCGTCTTAAAAACGAAGATAGGGAATATAAAATATGATGAACTCAATTGATAAATATAATTTTTAATAATAAAAATTATTTAAAGAAAGAAATTTGAAGTTAGTAAAATCGATTGCAATAATTATGATAAATGTATAAACAAATATAGTATGTGTATTATTTGAGAGCTGAATTATTTTAATGTGCGTGACACGATTATTTTAAAATTGATGCAGTATTCCATTTGGAAAAATTCCTGGTACATAACACCTAAAAATTGTATATATATATGTATATAATTAGTGGTTAGTAGACGGTTTGGGCATGATACAAAGAGAATTTCAGGTTATGCTCTCTTTGTAAAGGAAACCCTTTACTTTGCATGCTTTGATTTCCTTTTATTGCCTTTGCTGAGATAGGGAATAAAGCATGCTTTCATGTTTTTAATTAAAATCACACAATCAACTGTGGATGAAAATCATATTTATTGAAATTTTATTTTTTCCGACTGAGTGAAAATAATGTTGTTAATGCTGACCGGGGTGTCGGCCTGGATAGCTCAATTGGTAGAGCCTTGACCTTGTAAGTCAAAGATCCGGGGTTCGAGTCCCGGTCCAGGCATTATTTTCACTCAGTCAGAAAAATAAAATTTCAATAAACATGCTTTCGTGTGTTTCCTTTTGTCTTGATTTATTTTCATTTTTATTACATTTGTGGTGGCTTTGGGTTTGGTCCTATTAATTATTTGTTCTGAAGGTTTTCTTATTTCTTTTTTTAAATTGAAATATTACAATAACAAATATTACAATATATAATAGATATTAAATAATCTATTATTATACGGTAAAGACACCAGTGCTCGTCACCCCTAAAATCTGCACCAGTGGTCGTCACCCTCACAAAAGACATGTTAAAATAAGCGTTTAATAACATCTATGAATTTGAAACCACCGGCACTAGATTTTCTAGACCCTTACATGTATTCTGTGAGGGTGACGAACAATGGGGAAGATTTTAAGGGTGACGAGCACTGGTGTCTTTACTTTATATATATTTCAAGTAAAATATTTGTATATTTACCTTTGAAATTTAACACAATACGCTGAAATGTTTTTTAGGACATATGTTTGTATTGTCAACTTTAAAATTTGAAAGTATTTTATGTTTCAAATATTTTAAATTTTTTTTAACATTTCTCTTTAAAAAAGTTCGGTGGTTACGAAATGAACTTTTCTTTTCCAATCGAAATTCGTTTCCATAAAAATTAACTTCAACATTAATTTTTTGTTTGCAATGAGAAATTTTCTTTGTTACAAAAACGTTTGATATCCTTAAATGGATTGTTCTTCAAGTAAAAAAAAAAAAAAAAAAAAATCTTAAAAATCATAGTTACTAAAATTTAAACACGAGAAAATTAAAATTCTGTACAAAATTATAGAATATAATTTTGTACGAGAGGCTTACTTTTTTTAAATGTAGTATTTCAGAACTTAGTGCCTTTTTTAATCTTATTCGTAAAAATGGCGCATTTTTGTTTTCTGAAAGAAATCTCGTCTTAATAAATATCACTTTTTACAGATTTAATATTCAGTTCCAAAGACATTTAGTATATATAGACATCAGTACTAATAAAAATTCTTTGAAGTTCTTCATGGAAAAAAAAAAAAAAAACTTTCATTGGCTGATATTTACATGAATTTCACAATGATGCAAAATTGGTATTTGGTATTCATCCAATGGTTACGTTTTTTCCAAAACAAAAAATGCATTTTTCACTATTTTGATGTAATTATTCCATATAACTTAAAATAACTATCATTTTATTTAAATGTACGAAAAAACATTTTAAAAAAAATAAATAAATTTATTATTCACCTTAAATTATGCACTTACGTTGAACGTAGCAAAGATAATATATTTTTTAATTTGTTTTACTCATTTACTCTTGATTTTATTCTGAATATTTTTTATCTTGTAGACAAAGAGAAAAAAACTACAATCGTGTTCATTTGATCGAAATAACATAAAAGCCATAAAAATAAATAAATAAATAAAAACTGATTCTCCATTTTTAAAATATTATCTTAAGTTCCATAGCAATGGTCTCTCATTACTTTGAATTCGTTTCGCTGGTTTTCTCTGAATTTTATTCATAATATTTTTTAATTTGTTCCACTCTTTTTTTTTCTGAATTTTATTCTTAATATTTTTTAAGTTGTTGCCAAAGAAACAAAATCGTTTTATTTAATTTAAATATACAAAAAGAAATTTATTAAAAAAGAAAAATAATGATTATTCACCTGAAAATATGAACTTACGTTCGTTAGCAGTGGTCTATATTATTATTATTACTATTGTTGTTGTCAAATTTATTTTGCACATTTTCTCTAAATTTTATTTTCAATGTGTTTTAACTTGTGGTCAAAGGTAGGGAAGAAATAAAACGGGAAAATCATTTTCATTTGACCTAAATATACAAAACACGTAAAATGAAAAATTACTGTTCACCTTAATATATAAAGTTGCATTAAATAGCAATGATTACTATATTTATTTCTTAAATTTTTTCCAAGTTTTTTATCAACTTTACGAATACTATAGTGAGGAAAGTATTGTAATCATGTCAAAAATCCGAAATTGAAATTCTGGTATTTCTACACGTTTTGAAGTCCCCTGAAGTCATATTTACTATTTTTATGATGATGTATGTATGTGTGTATGTATGTGAATGAACACAATAGCGTCAAAACGCTTTGTTCAAATGAACTGAAAGTTGGTACCTATGTTATAATTCACCATGGCACAAACTATATTGATTTTGATTAATCAACACTTAGAGTTTTTTTTTTTTTTTTTTTACAGGGACACAAAGAAAAACTCTTTATAATTATGATCTATGGTCCCAAATACTTTAAAGTGCAATGGCGTCTAAATACCTTATTCGACAGAGCTAAAACTTTATACACATGTTATGAATCATATTCACAGGAACTGTATAAACTTTGGTGAATCTAACGTTTACAGTTTTTTTTTTTTTTTTTTTTTTTTTTTTTTTTTACAGGGGCACAAAGAAAAATTCTTTATCATTATGGTTTATGTGGGCCAAACTTTTTTAAACTGTGATAGCGTCTAAACGCCTGATTCAATTGAGCTGAAAATATACACACATGCTGGTCACCGTTGAACGAAGTGCACAAATTTTGGTGATCTAGCACGTGAAGTTTGTTACAGGGACCCAACAGAAAACTCTTTATCACTATGGCCTAAGGGCTAAAATTATTTGAAGTGCGATAGCATCTAAATGATTATCAGATTGAGCTGAAACTTTATATACCTGTTAAAGGTCACCGTTGCTCGAAATGCTTAGCTCTTGGTGAATCTTGTACTTATAGTTTTTTTTTTTTTTTTTTTTTTTTTTTACAGGGACACAACAAACAATTCTTTACCAATATGGCCTATGGGATGAAATAATTAACGTATGAATGTCTTATCTGATTGAGCTAAAAATTTATACATGTACTGTCGCATGAATCATAAAGATTCTGGTGAATCTAGCACTTATATTTTTTTACAGGGACACAAAGAAATTTTTTTTATCATTATGCCCTATCGGCTTAAATTATTTAAAGTGCGATTGCGTCTAAACTCCTTATTTGAATGAACGGAAAATTCGTATACATGTTACAGATTGGAGTCTTCTAAACCATATAGATTTTGGTGAATCTAATACTTATAGTTTTTTTTTACAGGGATACAAAGGATAATACTTTATCATGGTGACTTATGGGCTCAAAGTATTTAAAATGTGATAGCGTCTGAATGGCTCCTCCGATTGATCTGGAAATTTATATGCATGTCATAGGTAAACATCGCACGAACTTTATAGATTTTGATGAGTCTAACACTTATAAATTTTTACAGGGACACAACAAAAATTTATCATTGTGATCAATGGGCTCAAACCATTTGAAGAGCAATAGTGTTAAATTCAACAACATACTATATAAATAAAAGTACTCATATACCCTATTATAATTTTCCCTTTTTCTTATTTCACAATTTTTGTTACTTTAATTTATTTATACAACTATTAATTACTTTATGTTCGGAAAGTCGAGTGGAGTCAATCAAGATATTTTTCATAGGTAAGGTAGAAAAACAGTTTACATTTGGTCTCTTTTGTCTGTAAAAAAATATTCTGTTGTCCTAATAAAATAAAGGAAAACATATATTTTGGCATTCAGTTATTAAACAAATTTTCTAGAAAACAATATTTTTCAAAACAATTGCTCCTATTCATCTTATAACAATTATCCTCTATTTTTAAAAATTATTAGTTCTCATGGCACAAAATAATCACTTAAAATCCCTTAAATATAATTTTTAATGAAATATTTAAGACAAAACTAAAACACTTTTTAATTGAAAAAAAAATTATCAAAAAAAAAAAAAAAAAAATTATTAAGAAAATTCATCTAAAAATCTAAACATTGAAAAACATCATAATATATTTATTCATATTATGGTATTTGTTATAGACATCTTACTTCAATGTAAAAAAGAAAGGAAAAGAAAAAAATATATTTTGTAAAAATATTTTTTACAACTGTTCGTATAAAATGCGTAACTGACAGCATTCTTTCGCCATGAGTATTTATCGTATGTTTTTTCGAGAGGACGAGAAATATGTACGTTTCAGTATTCTTTATAGAAATGAATATCGATGAAAACGCCCTCTATTGAGAATTACGGGAGATACGAAATACTAAATTAAAATGATACTTAACTCCACTCTTCATAGAGGACTTTTAAGTTGTATAACAGCAGAAAAGATATATGTATGTACATGTAAAATTACATCTCAACTTCACATTGCTTAAATATGCAAAATTTGCGATAGAAGTAATTACATAGAATACTATTTCTGTTGACAACTTAGTAACAACAAAGATAACAAAAGAAAAAAAAAGTACCTTTTGCTCATTCATGTACGTATAAAAAGTATGACATTTATGTTTTTCCCCCTTCTTTACAAAATACTAGCTAATAATAATAATGCAATTATTATTCTAACAATTTTCCTAAATTTCGGAAAAACGTAATTAAATATTTTACGTTATCCGTATTTCTCAGAATTGCTGTTCCTGGAAAGAAATAATTTTTAACAGTATTAAATATTATTTAGTTAGAGATGACGTATGCTTCTATTAGTGCTTCTATAAAATATGTATCAAAAGGGCCTTTGATTTAATTTCTTTCTTTTAAACTGAAGTGCTATATTCAACAAATATTTTATTTTGATACTTTCTCTAAAATTTTTCGATAGTTTTAAATAATTCTAAAATAATATTTTATTTACATAGAAAATTACCATTTCTGTTTGTCATTATTAATTTTGTACATTAAAATACTGAAATTTTTACAAGGATCCATAACAATAAAAAATTCTGGTAATTTATCACTTATAAGCTATATTGGTAAGTAAAGTAATCATGCTGACTTTTACTTAGCATTGTTAATATATTTTGGTATTTGCTATATTATTTAAGAATGTCTCGTACAATAGTTAATGGAAGGGATTTTAAGATATTTTATACGAAAAATGCATTACTTTATACTGAAAATTTATACAGAAAGGTTGATGAAAAGTATTGAAAGTTTTTAGATAACATTTACAAATTTCTGATATTATCTCCCTTACAATCTAAAGCAGCACTCAGAAAAAAAAAAAAAAAAAAAAAGTATATATCTTGATATAGACAGGTAATGTAGTATTTATTCTTTTAGAAAACACACACATAAATGTAATAATATAATACAAATATAATTAGTTGAACTAGAAGTTAATTTAAATTAGTTGAATGAATTCTTAAGTAAGCATTTAATATATTTAACATTAAATGCTTACTTAAGCTTTTTTTTTTTTTTTTTTTTTTTTTTTTTTTAAATATATATATACTTTTTTCCCCATTATTAAATAACAAGGATTCAAATATTTAAGTTTATTATTAGCTCAAGACTGAGCCTCAGTACTAGTGCAAAGTTATCCTGCTACACCCATATTAATATCCTATATACTCCATTAACATATATAATGAAAAATTGTGAATATTCAACGAAATTTTTTGTCAATATTTAAATTTGTATCTATTAAAATTTCCATTTCCATTAAAACTAAAATTAAAAGATACTTATTTTTCAAATTAGATTATTTATTTAGCATTGTTATTATAATTATATAATACCATACATTCACTCTCAACATTTCTTTTTCTACCTTTCTGTTAATATATTTCTCATAGATTTGATCTAAAATGCGAAATCTGTGATGTTGCAAGTAGTGAGAATTTTAAGATTATATTTATATTATTAATTATGTAAAATTCCTTGCATCATATGTATGTTATTTTATTTTATTTATTTATTTATTTATTTTCCATTCTTTCGTAATACGTAATCAAAATTTAAAGGATTTAAAATTCAACTATCTTCCTGAATTAATATTAACTTCAGTTGTGATGATTGTATTTTAAATTCTTAAAAATTTAATTCATGATGTGTTTCATGGTTTCTCCGATTTGTAACAATATAGATATTAGAATTCATTATAATCACGCTGAATTTTCAGAGAAAAAGTGGTTTTTTTTATTTCTCATATTAATATCTTTTTGTGATTTTAGATAATTGTATCATAAATCAATGATAATCCAATTTATTAGATGTTGTTTACATTTCAATACCACTGTAGTAATAGGCATGTGAGTTAGATATATATTGATTCTCCGATTTGTAACAAGATAGATATTAGAATTTTTTTTAGAAAATATTTTTTTTTTTTTTTAAAATTATTATTAGTATCTTCTTGTGACTTTAGATAATTGTATCATAAAAAAATGGTAATCCAATTTATTAGATATTGTTTATATGTTAATGCCTCTATAATAGAAGGCATGTGAGTTCAATTTTGGCCCAATTATCACTTTTAAAATTATTTATAGTGTATTTTATATATATTCTTTCACAGTAATTCATTTTTGTATTTTAGCTAAAAGTAGCTTAATCAACAAGAAAAAGAAAAAAAAAAGAAAAAAAAAAAAAAAGGAATCATAAAATTTTTAAATGTACAATAACCATATAGTAAATTTATTACATTTATGTACATGTATTTGAAAATTCAGTGTATGTTTATTCTAGTAACATTTTATAACCAAAATCCTAAAATAAGTATCAAGATAGACTACTAAACTGAACTATAAAATAAACAAAATAGGAAAAGAAAATATTTCTAATCAGTCACGGTCTTTCCCCATCTCTTAGAAAAGAATTTTCTATAAAAAAAAAAAAAAAAAAAAAAAAGAAAGAAAGAAAGAAAGAATATACGCTTTTGACGATAACACTTGAAGATACCACCTGAAAATTTTTGAAAAGACAGCGATAGAGAAAATGCAAGTTTTTGGCAAAACATTTACACACATTTCTAAAACTATTCGTCTTATTCCCACACTATCAAAGAACTGAAGAAAAAAAAATAAAAATAAAATGCATTTTCAAAGATAAATTTTGATATCCACAAACCCGGAAATAAAAAGTGCCACCCGGAAGCTACAAGGTTTTGATCTTGAAGGGAAAAAAAAAAAGAGTGCTACAAGAACACCTTCCAAGTTTTGGAGCATCTAGAAGAGCTATGGTTAGCGGATGGAATATACGACCGACCTTGAAGGAAAGGTGTCTGGGGGAGGGTAAAACTTGGGTGCAACTCAATTCAAGGTTCCTTCCTATTTCTTTTGTGAAAGGTGCAGACGAAAGATAGGAACTTTTTTTATGGTGACTACGGAATTTGTGGCGCATGTTACGTAAGAAAAAAGAAATCCATCCCGATTTCCGGTACCGTAAAGTTCCTTGACCTTGTGCGCGTGAAATAAAAGATTTACTTCCTTTTTGATTAGGAATGGAGATGTTTCTTATACTTAGTATTAAATTTTATATAAATAAGTAGGTGAGATAGATATTGACTATAAACAGAAAACTAAAAGCAGGGCAGTTTACCTGTGTGAAAAGTAAACAAGGTTTAAAATTTCCTAAATTGTAATTATATTTTTTTACTGGAATGTTATATATATATATATATATATATATATGATAGATATCGTAATAAACTTTAACCTTAAAATTTAGCAATTAATAGATACAAAACAATACCAACACAACAAAAATAGTACTGATTGTCATATATAGGTAAGACTAACACAAAAATGTTGCGATACAGATTAAGAACCTGTAAGAGACAAAAACAATTTAAATTACTTACGCCGACATGAATAATAATAAAAATAAAAGAACCATTAAACTTAAAGACGGACAAAGTAAATAAAGGACCACATAAATAATAATTGGATAAAAATGCTTAAAATATGAAGTGTAAACAATTCAGGGTGCATGTACTTCATAAAGCTGTGAAAGCTGCATCGATTTCGTAAAACAATATAGCTGATCATTGCAATTTATATTGTTTCAGCCCCGATCGAGGCAACAAAACCATTTTCAATGAGAAATTAAATAATTTATTAAATCAAATCATCAAGGAATCCAGAGAGAAAACTTGAAAAAAGCAGAGTAGCCACACGTAAAACTTTTACACAAACTGGAGAATAGAAAGATGCCAACAAATTAATGAAATAAAAATAAAAGCACTGCAAACAACGACTAATCGATAAAGAATTAACGTCTGAGCATTTTCATTAACGATAAAATTCACTGAGTAATTATTTATTGAATTAGTTAAAATGTAATTTTAAGTTAGTTAAATTCTAATTTAAATTGAACGTAAATCAATGAAATATGTATATATATAAATGATAGATATCTTAATAAGCTTTAACCTTAATATTTTAGCATTTAATAGATACATGTCAATACCAACAAGACAAAAATAAAACTGATAATAACACATTGCTAAAACTATCACAAAAAGGTTGCGATACATGTAAAGATCCAATAAAGGAATGTTCCAATATTTATCAAAGTCAAATCTATTCTTCATCAAAGAGTTGGTAAAAGCATACATCCACAAATAGCCAAATAAAGCAAATGGTAATCACAAAGTTGATCAAAGTAATTAGATTAAAAATTGAAATAATACACGTAAGAATAAGCGCAATTGCAGCTGTACTCAAAGTGCATGTAAACTTTTTAAAAATTAATAGTAAAGCCAAATTGGCAAAGTTATATATATATATATATATATATATATATATATATATAATTATCATGAAAAACGGCAGTTTTTCTAGTGACGCAAGCGCAAAAACAAACGAACGCCACGACACTCAGCGGAAACGGAAAAACGAACGAAAACTGCGACACTTATATATACAGGAATTTTAAGATCAAAGAAACCGCTGAAAGCCGACACTTAATATCTCAGGAAATATGGGAGGTTATGTTCTGATATTTTCAAAATAGACTTTCACCTTCTGTCTGATCCTACCCTGAAATCGCTACATTTCTGCGTGCAATATATTTCGAGATATGAATTGGCTCATTTAAGTTATAAATGGACGGACTATATGTGTAAGAATTTTTTCTCGAATATGGCTCGAGCGAATTTAGTTTAATTTATATATGATATTAATCGTTTTTATCTGATGTGCCTGACATCTCCCTTTTCCCTAGGAAAACTCTTGTTTTTTTTTATAACTCAGTTTAAAAATCGAACTATTTTTTACTCCGAAAATACCGTGATGCGGCAGTTTCGCGGACGAATTTCTTCTCCTCCATCTGAAATACTGAATATCAAATAATCGTTTTGGCTCCATCTATCGGGAAACGTCAAAAATAAACACAAAAATAAAAAAAAAATATTTTTCTTTTTTTAATATATATATTAAATGAGTTATTTATTTAGGTACTTGTATTTTATATGACATTTGTTTATCAAAAATATTCTTTGTATTTACATTGTTTTCATGCTGATACGTTGTTAACTTTCAAAATTGGTTCTATTTTAAAAGGTGATTGCAACATCAAAAAATTTTTCCTTTATTTTCATAAAAATGACAAATAATATCATAATCATATGCAAATATTTGTAATTTTTTCAAAATTAGGTGATAAATCACTTAAACTATGGATTGAAAAAATTCTTAAAGCAGAATTTGAAAATAATTAATTTGCTCATTAAGTTTCTAGTATATATAATATATAAATTACAAAATGTTAAGCTATAATAAAATTTGGAATAGATTAAGATTTTTTTTTTTTTTTAATTAAATTCATAATAAACTATACTACTTAAATATTTACCACTATAAAATTTTCACTTTTTAAAGATTTTTCTATTATTATTTACTTTTCTCTTTTAAATCAAATCTATACCTAAAAAATTATAATAAGAAATAAATATAAATAAGAAATTTTTGTCATTTTTAAAATGTACTATATTATGCCTTTGTAATGTTGCATGTTTCCATCTTTTTTATCATTTTTTATAAAATTTTGAAATTTTATTTAGTTTGTTATTTTGTTCGAGTATGACCTATAAAACAACACTTTTAATACAGTGTTATAACTCATTACCATGCTCCTTTAAATTTTACGTTTTGATCATTAACCCTTAAAAAGTAATGTTATCAATACAAAAAACCCTTAACGGGTTAAAAGTTTGTGACGCAGCACTGTACTTTATGGCTATAAGAATTAGAAATACGGGTCTTAAAAATAATGATATCAAATTTTCAGTGACGCTTTGATATTAATTAAATTATACATAGATTTTCTTATTTGAATTTGCTTTTTCCTTTTATTTATATTTACAGTGTAAACGTTATTTTCAACATAAAATAATATATAGCATTTACTCATTGATACCTTTCCATTCACATCTCTTATACTATGAAAGCATGTGTTTTAAAAGAAATTATATGAAATTCCAGTAACGCAGTGGTGTTACATTAAGTGATTTGTTTTTAAATTTCTCTGCAATTATTTTGTTTTGCATATTAAAGTATATGTGCACATTGAAATATTGCTTTTAATTTTCAAATACGCTGTCAAATATATCACTTTCATTAAGCTTATATTATGTACTGAAATATATTTATTTCGATGAATTATTCTATCTTTTGCGTCACGCCATCCAAAACTGTAAGTAAAATATATGGAAATGTTTACTTTGTGTCATTTCATCCAAATAAATTGAAAATGCATGCAAATAGATATCGTGATGCAAAGAAAAAAACTGTGAATTTTTTTTCAGTTTTGGATGGCGTGACGCAAAAGATAGAATAATTCATTGAAATAAATATATTTCAGTACATAATATAAGCTTAATGAAAGTGATATATTTGGCAGCGTATTTGAAAATTAAAAGCAATATTTCAATGTGCACATATACTTTAATATGCAAAACAAAATAATTGCAGAGAAATTTAAAAACAAATCACTTAATGTAACACCACTGCGTTACTGGAATTTCATATAATTTCTTTTAAAACACATGCTTTCATAGTATAAGAGATGTGAATGGAAAGGTATCAATGAGTAAATGCTATATACTATTTTATGTTGAAAATAACGTTTACACTGTAAATATAAATAAAAGGAAAAAGCAAATTCAAATAAGAAAATCTATGTATAATTTAATTAATATCAAAGCGTCACTGAAAATTTGATATCATTATTTTTAAGACCCGTATTTCTAATTCTTATAGCCATAAAGTACAGTGCTGCGTCACAAACTTTTAACCCGTTAAGGGTTTTTTGTATTGATTATATATACAATGAAGCATAAAAAAGATTTTAATTTTCATAAAAAAAACCTGTTTATATTAAATATATGTATGTATGTACATATATGTATATTGAAACTTTATTTCATACTTCAAAAATATGAAAAACTCTTTATATTCTTAAATGTCAAAAATTTATTACAAATTAAATCTAGTTGAACAAAATTATAAAATGAAGTCCAGTAAAAATTATCCATGAAGCAGAAAAGTATTCGTTTTACAACATGTTCCTGTTTTACGAAATTTACGTATTAACACATTCCTTAAATTATCTGAGAAAATAAATTATGTTGTTCTTAAGATGTCCGATTATAATAGATTTTCTAATATTAAAATGAATGACGCATATTTTTAATAAATACCCCTTACATAAAATTTTACAATAATAAATAAAAAAAAATCTTTATCAAGCAATATTTAAATTACGTAAAAATATTATGAAATTACACGCAATATATATGTATACATTTGCATATGTAATAATAGTTCTGTCAATTGTAAAACACTTAAAGCAACAATGAGTTAGAATCAACTGTAAAAAAGAAAATTAATAATTATAACATGGTAGATGAAAAAACAATAAGATTTTCCTATGTTCAATAACATTTATATGACTGATTTATGGGTATGTTGATAACTGATAACTGTGTTTAATTTGCTGTTTTTTTACCATTTATTTATTTTTTGTGCGTAAAAAAAAGAAAGAAAAAGAATTCTCTAACGGCTAGTTTCATTTTTTTTTTTTTTTTTTTTTTTTTAAGTGCTGTAAATTTTACTTTAATACGATTTTAAATAGTCAAAAAATCACTTTTGTTTCTTGCCTCCACCACATGTACAAATATTTAGAAGTAAATTTAAGCGTAATGATAAATTTATTTTTGAAATTTTACCATAAAAAAAAAGAATGTGCTATTGTATAAAATAAAATTCTTCTATGGTTAACTTCATTTGTGTGGGGTATTATTTATTTATTGTCGAATTTTAAATATTAAATATCAGTTTACCTTAGTGGATTCTGGCATGCCGGTGTATCTGTATGACTTATTTATGAATAATACAAAATTTTTAATTTTACAAAGATAATTCACACTTAATTTAAAAAAAAAATAGTGTGGCAGACAAGACATAAAAGAGACATATTTTCAATGACTCATCTTTATTCATTTTAAGTAAATTCGAGCGTAAAGTTTGATACTTTTATACTCGAACCATGTGAAAAAAGCCAGAGCCGGGAATCGAACACGGACCCTCCGCTTAACGCACGGATACTCTACCACTGAGTTACCCTGGCTGATAACCAGCTCGGCATTTCACACATAATATTCGTTGACAAATTCACCGAGTGTGCAAACGCAGCCGGGGTAACTCAGTGTTAGAGCATCCGTGCATTAAGCGGAGTGCCTGGGTTCGATTCCCGGCTCTGGTATTTTTCACATAGTTGGTGTATAAAAATATCAACCTTTACACTCCAGTTTACTTAAAATGAATATTCACGGTTGATGAATTCATGAATAAAAATATTTCTAAATTGAAATTTCGTGGTCTATGGAGTTGTTCTACGATTAATATTATCTCATCTGTTTTATCTGCGTTTGTAGACTCGATGACTTTGCCAACAAATATTATGTGAGAAATGCCGAGCTGGTTATCAGCCAAGGTAGCTCAGTGGTAGAGAATCCGTGCGTTAAGCGAAGGGTCCAGGTTCGATTCCCGGCTCTGGTATTTTTCACATAGTTGGTAAATAAAAATATCAACCTTTACACTCCGATTTACTTATAATGAATATTCACGGTTGATGAATTCATGCATAGAAAAAAAAAATCTAGACTTATCTTTATCCCCCAATTGCTCTAAATTGGGACACATTTCAAGTTCAGAGTTTTTAATTTATGCAAACAAGACTTTTATATGATATCTAATTTTTTTTTTTTTTTTTTTTTTTTTGAGTTTAAAATTTAAAGAAATAAACATATAAAATTTATTTAAATAGCGTGATTGACCCAACATTTATAAAAATTTAGAATTATAGCTTGCTTACTTAATTTAAAATTTGTTTCATTTTATGGTTTTTTTTTTTTTCAGTAATAATGCATAATTTATTTATTTTTAATATATATATGATGTGTTATATTATTTAATATGTTCCATACGTTATAAGAAAAATTAAAAATAATTAAGTAAGTTGAAAAGGAAAAAAATTGCCTTTTTGTACACTTCCGCATGAAATTAACATTAAAATAAATTAAAAAGAGTGTTTAATTCGTTTTGGGGCAGATGGACGTTATCTCCTAAATTTTATGTCACTACTGTCCTTAACACAAAAGAGTTCATATAACCACCAGGTGGTTGGATAAACTTGGTAAACAATTGTGTTTAGCAGAGAGAGCCATCTCGAATATCATGGAAAGTCCATAGTTTTATTCACCGGATTTCAAAAGTAGTTACTACTTGCAACATGGAAAATAAATTTAGAAATATGTTTATTACTTGTCACTAACATCCCCTACCTTAATTTATTCTATTATGTTTTAAGTTATTGATGATTGTATAACGATATAACATTTTTTTTCCTTATTTCAGTATATTATGTTTCAATCTTACTACCTAACCTATGCTATGTGTGCAGAAGTAATTTTCTTAATTATGCCACTATCGTCCCTGAGACGACTATGCCCTTTCAGCTTAATTTTTAAAACCAAAGTAGCACAACAAGGACAGTAGGTATATATTAATCACTTTGATTTCATTATTTTTTTAAATTATATGTTTGTAATCCGATTCTTAAGAGAGAGTGAGTGGGAATTAGGTTTTAAGTCGCATTAGTGCAACGGTATGGGCAAATGGCGAAGGCCTGGGGCACTACTTTAATGGTGCTCCACAGACATGTCATAAAAATTTTAATCCTTTATGGAAAGGACGGCTTCTTCGCTTTGATGATCCCCAGAAGTATAGCTTGGGTGAAAAAATAGAGAACATTGAGGCCACGACGGATTTTACGTGTACCGACCACCATAAATGTACACAACAATCTTCGGCCGACTCGAGGATCGAACCCACAATCCTTCAAATTCGAACACAACGCGGGTCGCTGTAGCCCAGTCGGTAGAGCGCCGGCCTGGTAATTGGAAGATTGCGGGTTCGGTACTCGAGCCGCCAAAGACCGTTGTGTACACTAATAGTGACTGGTGCACATAAAATCTGTCGTGGCCATGTTCCCATCAAAATTATACCTCTGGGGGTTACCGAGGTGGGAGAGCCATCCCTTCCGTGGAGGATCAAAGTTGTGATGGCATGTCTCTAGGGGTGTGTCCCAGACCGTCGCCAATTGCCCATCTGCGCAGCATTAGTGCGACGTAAATCCCAATCACCAACCACCATCGAACACAACGCTCTATCGACCCAGCTCTCGCATTATTGATACTCTACGGACAATTAGCGACTGTCTGTGATGCAAATTTAAGGATGTTCCGCAGACATGCCATCAAAAGTTTGATCCTTAACGGAATGGATGGCTTCTCCGCTTCAGTGACCTCCAGATATAAAATTTGAATAAAAATATAGAGAATATTGCGGCCGCGACGTATTTTATGTGCATCAACACTTTCAATATACATGATGGCCTTTGACCAACTCGAAGATCGAACCTGCAATCTTTCAGTTATGGGCTCGACGCTGTACCGACCAGGCTCGGCCTCTTACTGTGTTAGCTTTATTATTATTATTTATTTTTTTATTTTTACAGATTATTTTATATTATAAAACATTACAAATTAATTTGCTCATCGAATGACAAATTTTACGTGCACCAACCACCTTAAATATATGCAACAGTCTTCTCAATTTTCCGATTACGACCTCAGCGCTCTACTGACCAAGCTATCGGTTTGATCCTCGTATTCAAAGTAAAGATTTTTTTTTTTTTAATATTTTTAAAATTTCAGTAAATTTTAAAATATCTGGATTTTCAAAACTCTTGAATCTCAGAGTTTTTTTTTTTTTTTTTTTAACAAAATTTTTCCATTTAATCTATTTTAAAATAAGATACTATCAAAAAAACAAACCTGTTAACGAAAAATGCCTATTAAAATTCTGAACTTTAGAAGTAATAAGGACTGTTGGTATATTGATAATCAAAACAGTTTATAAAATATATCTTTTAACACCGTTTAATGGTAATGATGAAATCTACTATTTATTACTTCGCGCTCTTTGCTTTATTTGTTTATTTAAAAAAAAATTTAAAAGTTTAATTTTTATTTTGCCTTAAATTATTTAATAAAATTAACAATTTATTTCAGAATCACCCATATAATGAATTTTAAGTGTATTTTTTTATTAATGTTGAAAAACACAATTCACACTGAGCTTAATAAATACTTCATTTCTTCAAGTAGAACATTTTTTACGTAAGATAATCTGTAATATAAATTTTGTTAAGATGTTGCTAATAGTATCCACGTTACTTATTTCTCTTATATCAATGAGTGGACTAATTATACAGCATTTAATATAATGTTTAACAACATATTTTTTATGTGTAACAAAATTAACAAATTGAAATAAATAAGTAAATAAATAAATAATCAAGAAAGCAGACAAACAAAAAAGAGTATAAGAAAAATCAAATATATTTAATTTATTATTATTTCAAGAATGAATAATTAGTAATCGAAAAAAAAAAAAATCTGTAAGTGATTTTTTCTTTCTTCCTTTTCTTTTTTTTTTTTTTTTTTTTTTTTACATTTATTCAAAAATATATATATATAATTTTTTTGAAAAAAAAAAAAATAATAATAATAATAATAATAATTCTATAAATTATATCGAATAACTCTAATGTCAAATAATAATTAATATATCAAATATATAATACTACATTATAAAAGCAAAATTCGATTATATTATATTCTGTTAATATTATTATATATTTACATTAGATTATACATTAGATTTTCATCATTTATAACGAACATTTAAATTTATATATATATATAATATATAATTTTATTTTATAAAACAATGTATTACATCTTTACACATTCTTTTCCCCCTCTTTTTTATTCCTTTATTATTTTTAATATTATTCTTATTTTGGAGGAGATAACTTTTAAATTTTCTCTGTTAATTTACATTTAATTTTTCTTTTAAATTAAAATTTTCCTTTAATCCTTTTTAATAAAAATGCATCAAACAGAAATATAAAATATTTATTCTATTAACCTTCCTATTAATCACATTTTATAAGATGAATATTACAGACAATTAGTATATATTAAAAAAAAAATAAAATAAAATAAAGAACATTAATTTTTTTTATCTTTTTCTTCATATTAAGTGCTTTATATTTCCACAGTTTTCTTTCTTTCTTCTCTTTTTTTTTTTTTTTTTTTTTTTATTGTTTGTTGCCTCCAATAAATTTAAAAAAAACAATACTTTTCTTAAAAATATATAATAAAATTTAAAATAAAGATTACTCATAA
Organism: Salticus scenicus; assembly: GCA_963930645.1. NCBI lineage: Eukaryota > Metazoa > Arthropoda > Arachnida > Araneae > Salticidae > Salticus > Salticus scenicus. The sequence goes on along the minus strand of OZ005655.1, from coordinate 194,378,565 downwards.
TTTAAAAATACCGATTGGGTTTTAAAGATTTCTTTTTTCAATTTTTCGGGGAGAAAATATGACAATATTATTTACTGACTCATATAAATAGTAAAATGTATCTTACATTTACTTTTATAACAGTTTATAATGTAATTTTAAATAAAGTTTATAAGCAATTTAAGAATAGCGATTAGATTTCAAAGCTTATATATATATATATATATATATATATATGTATATATGAGATAGGAATTTGATTTACTGTTTGATTTTAAATTAATTAAGAGTAACCATTAAGAGTAATCAATTTAGCACAAATTAATATTTATTTTAAAATACCGATTTGATTTGAGCAATAATTCCATTTTATTATTATTATTACTGCCATTAATAAAAGATAAATAATTAAATATTGCAGCAATGTTTTGATTCTCTTCAAATACTTGTGTTTGATTTTATTATTATTATTATTATTATTATTCTCATGTATTATTATGTATAAACAATGACGCTTAATTTAGAATAAATTAATATTTATTTAAAAAATACAGATTTGATTTGTGCTACAATTCCATTTTATTATTATTATTATTATTACTGCCATTAATAACAATAGCAATAATAATAAATAAATATTGCAGCAATGTTTTGGTTATCTTCAAATACTTATGTTTGATTTTTTTTTTTTTTTTTTTTTTTTATTCTCATGTATTATCGGAAAAGGGTATTAATTGTCTTACTATTAAATTATGTCTCACGTCTTTCGAAATAAATACATTTTTCATTAGTTTGAAACGTTGTTTTCCCTGCTTCACAACTCAGTATGAGTTGGGCTGTCGCCATCTGTCGTGTACTGAAGAAACTTACTGCCTCGAAAATGCCATTTAATATCAATATTTGTATTTTTGAGCTATTCGCTTTTCAATTTTTTTTTTTTTTTTTTTTTTTCATAATTTGAATTAATTGCAATTTCAGTGCAAAAATGTTTAAAAGCATAACGGTTTTCTTTCTTTTTTTCTTTTTTTCTATTTTAATTCAATATTTGTTATTAATATTTTATTTTATTTATTTACTTATTAATATTATTATTATATTTTTAGAGGTTTAATTTTAAGAAAAACTTCTTTTTACACATCCTTATATTTTAATATATTAAGAAAATGTTTGATATTTTTTTATCTCTTAATTATTATAATCGCAGTTTGTTTTAAATAGCTTATTGAAAATAAATGAATAAAAAAATATTTCAATGAAAAATAATTTCTGAACCCGTTACATATTTTTTATTCGTTTTGCATTTTGCATCAGTTTATTTAATATTTATTTATTTATTAAACAGAATAATTCTAAATTTATATTGAATAAATAACCAGGAGGTGTTTTCTTTTAAAGCCTGGCACATGACGTAATATTTCAAAATTAAAAAATAATTCTTTATTTAAACTGCACTAACACATTAATTAAATTATATTTAGAAAAAGAATCATTAATCCTAGAAAATAATAAACAAAAGCGATAGTAATAATAAGGATAATAATAATAATAATAATAAAAAGTAACATTAACATTTTTTTTTTCTTTTGGCTGATTTTTAAATTAGTGACAAATAACCCATATTTTAATATTATAATGGTCGCTTTTGTCAATAAATAAAAGAATAATCTCCTCGAATTTTATAGTTGTAAAGTCAGTTTAATTTCCGTGTTTTTTCTCTTGTTCTAAGGTTGAGTTACTGATGTGAATTAGCTATCAGACAGATTTCTTTGCAACACCACTCCCACCCCCTTCCCCCGTGAAAGCAAACTTTCAAGCAGATTACAACTTATGACTTTTTTTTTTAATCCTTGAAAATGCCCCATTTTGAGTTTTAATCAAAATAGTTATTGATTTTTTTCTTTAATTCCTCCCACCCCACCCCGAAATAACAACCTGAGAAATCAATTCATATGCACAAAATGACCTTAATCTTAATTATAACCGATTTGTTTGATAATAAATATTTTTATTATTAAATTAATAAAAGTTCTTGGATACTTCATAGCCTTTTAAAAATCTATTTAAAGAACTCTAGTGAAATATATATATATATTAAACATACACTTTAGTAATTTTGAATTTATCGTCAGACTTTGTGTTAATGTGATTAAATTCATAACTATAATAATAATTAAGCCAACACCTTTTTATACATGCTTTAATGTAGTGACTATCACTTTGACAAAACAGTCAGAACCCATTATACTGATCGGCATATAAAGCAGTGTTGTCAGATTGGGGACATTTTTTTTATTTAATTTCTATTTATTTAATTAATTTCTATTTATTTAATTAATTCTATTTATTTATTTAATTTATTTAATTAATTTAATTCTATTTATTTAATTTCTTTTATTTAATTTCTTTTATTTAATTTCTATATAAATTTTAATTGTAACGGTTGCCTAATCACTTCGAAGATTAATCGTCCCTTACGTATATCAAATATCACTTCTCAAAATTATTGGTGATAGTTGAACAAAAAATGTCCCCAGTCTCGCAAAACTCATATAAAGGATCTATAGACTTGAAACGCATATACGGTCCATTTACAATGTTCGTCCTCCTATTTTCATGTTTTATTTTTATATGGGAGACAATCACAGTATCTACAGGTAACACCGGGGGAGTATATAATTGTATCTCTGCCTATATAATTATAAATGCCTAAAAAGTAGATGAAAGTATAAATTTATAAATCCTAGAAAATCAAAACTAAAAAATACCATTAAAAGGATCTGGTACAATTATTTCGAATGATATATATATATATATATAGCAGCGGGAATTTTATATATTATAGGAAGTTTTACAAGTAAATCAAACGTTTGCTCTAAATATAATGCTACTGCACATTATGTCGAAATCTTTTTGGTTTGATAGTTATTCAGGTACTTAAAAAAGAAAAAAAAAAGTGAAATATGATAGTCAACCCGGCTGTTCTGTTCAGGTCTACTTAAGCGGAAGCATAATTTAATTTTCTAAAAAAAAAAAAAAAAAAAAAAAAAAAAAAAAACTGTAGAAATATGTTCTTGACATTTAATGACTTTGTTAATTAGAAATATACATTATTTACCTGAGAAAGTTTTATTTTATTTATATGTCTTTTATATACAGTGTGTCTCAAAATTACATCTACAAACTTTAAGACGAGATATGCACATCATAAGGATTCAGAATTACATGTCAACGAATGCTATCTTAACCTTTAAAAGCTAATTGTTTTGGAGGTTTTTTTTTTTTAAGATGTATGTGATACAAACGTAGAGCTTCAAACTTGAAGTGGATGTAGATAAAAGCTGAAAGAATAAGGAATAAATAAGCAACCCATGACCGCAAACGTCATATTAACCCTTTACGGAGCAAATGCATTCTCATCTTTTTTTAACACTTATCGTCTTGTGCTACAATTATCAACTGTTTATATGTAGTTTAATTTTTTGGTTATTTGTAACTCCCCCTACCTTGTAAAATTTGAAACCATCCATCATTTACCAAAATCATACCCAATATTCGTATTAATACAATCAGTATTTTAAATACATCGTTTATAAATACCATTATTACTTTTTATATTCATTTATATAACCATTTGCAAGAAAAAAATGTTTGTTAAAAATTAAAATTTAATAACCACGCCCACATCTGTTAAAAAATATCCCCAAAACACCCGTTTCATAAAGGATTAAGACTTTAGCGACCGCATGATTTTATCTTTTTGACAGTAAGGTCCTCCCGTGGGTATTATTCTCCCATGGTAAAATATTTCAGAACAATTTTTTCTGTATTCACATTTATATTACAAATGGATATACATTATAATTATATTCTTTCTAATCAATATAATTGTATCCACAGTAAATTTTATTCCAAAAATATGAACATCGGGTATACTTAAGAAATAAGTAACGCACAAACTACGAAAGAAACACCCACTGGCGGAGTTACAGATTTTCAAGTGACGTGAATCTACGTCAGCGGTCGCGAAAGCGTTAAGATGACATTTTCGGGCAAGGGTTTCTATGCCATTCTGAAACCTCATGATGCGCCCATCTCCTTTTAAAGTTTGTCACTGTAACTTTGGCACACATTATATAATTTAAAATAGTATTAACGTATTGTGCAAAAAATGGGGACAGAACAGCAGTGTTAATAAAGAATATCCATTTCTTTTAATTTTTCTTTAAAGTGACACAGTGAACAGAGGACGAGGCTAAAATCCGCTTAAGAAACATACATAATTGCATTTACAAACTTTGATTTCCTCAAGTTACGGAACACTGTCCAACAAGCCATTTAAGTACCTCTAAAGTAGATTTAATATATACCTGGACGTATAAATTTATATGTTCAAGAAAATTAAAATTAAAAATCACTAATAAAATGACCTGATGTATAAATGCTTTTAAATTACAAAATAATAGCTTTATTCTTTAATTTTATTCGACGATAGATTTGATTTTTCGTTTCATAGTTATTCGAATATTTGAAAAAGAAAGAAAGAAAAAAAAAAAAATACGATAGTTAGCAAAGAAAATCCAGTACGTTTTTTGATTTCTTTTTAAAATGAAGCGATGAAAACAAGCTTCGGTTGAATGTAGGACAGCAGACCAGTCTAAAATCCGCTTAAGAAACACACATAATTGCATTTACAGAATTTGATTTCCTCAAGTTATGAGACACTGTCCAAGAAGCCATTAAAGTACCCGCTTAAGTAGACTTAATATTTTATTATACACTTAAAACTTTCATTATGTCCGCTTTTTGAAATTGCAAGGTCATGTTTTAAGCATTAAAAAGAAGCCATAGTACAAAAGAAACTTCGCCTCTAACTTCATTAGCAACACTTCAATGCTTCATGTCACCAGCCGGATTATCCAAAAGTAGATGAAGATGGTATTGATAGCTGACGTTCGGATTTATGCATGGATACTTTTGCTCTATAGTGTACTTTTTAAAAAGAAACCTATAAGTGTCTTTTCTGTCAATTACAATTAATATGAAAACCTTTAAATCTATTCATGTAGAAGTACACATGTAAAAAAGTCTATAGAAATATATAAATGTAGCTTAAAGAAGAAGCAACAAGGAAAAGTGCAAATTGTCCAATAACAAACATCAAGAAATAAATTATGTGATATAACTCTGAGATAAGATTGCTTAAATTTTATAAAGTTCTGCTCATAATAAATATGAATATTGCACTATAGGACATAATAAACATAGTGACAATTTAACTTTTAAATGCCTCATTTTTTAAAATTCAATTTTAAAATGTTCTTCAGCTTTCATTTTTTAAATAAATCATGGGAAAAATATTTTTTTTAATCATATTTTATTTTAAATATAGTTTACGGCTTAAAATCAATTTGTTGTCAATCGGCAACATTGGGCTATAATTGAAAAAATAATTTTTCTTGATAAAATTCTAAATATAGACTACATACATTTCCGTGTATTTATTGTCCATGCAGAAATTTTTACTTGATCCTGCAGAATAAAATGGGGTATTCGCAAACTTCCAAACTAAACAAAAAACACATGTAATAACAATTAAAGAAAATAAATTTTTCTTTATTCTTAAACAACACTAGTATTGTTATCTACATGTTAAAAAATGAATTAATAATACTGTCAGTATGCAATTTATTGGCAACATTAGGTATTAGATCTTCAATAGAATTTTAGAGGACAATATTGGGTATGTTGCCGAAAGGCAACACACAGCTTTTAATGGTTAAGTTATACAAACAACTATAAGAAATTTTCTTGTATTAACCCTTAAAGTTAATTGATTTAGCACTGAAGCGAAATATTCAACACTTTTTTATGAAATTTTTTTATTGATATTTCCCCCCCCCCCCTTGTTTTAATCGATTGCCTTTTACCTTTTTTCTATTCGGTAGAGAGCGCTATTCTGAAGCTTAACAAATAATATTCCAGAGAAATCCGAATGCAGAAGTCAGTTTAAATTTCTTAGCGGGTGCGAATGTGCCTTGCTGATACGGTGATGTACTCGTGCTAGGGAAAATATACTCTGTTTATATATATATATATATATATATATATATGTGTGTGTGTGTGTGTGTGTGTGTGTGTGTGTGTGTGTGTGTGTATATATATTCTGATTTAACTTTTATGAGTTTTTCTAATTTATAGTGTTTACTTACAAAGCTGTTTATTTATTAAAATTGTTATAACTGAAAAATAAATAATGACTCTTTTTTTTTTTTTTTAGATGAAAAAAGGTGTGGGAACTTTGCTTCAAAGTACCACAGATGCATGGTTTATCCAGTTGTTTCAAAAGTGCCTCCAAATACTTTTGAAAATATGCACATATTAAAAAATTACACCCCAGGGAAGCTCCCCCCCCCTCACCTTCTACGATGAAAAAATGATATTTCTTTCTACATTTTTTTTTTTTTATCCTGGTTGATTTTTTACTGTTATAAATAAATACTTTCAGATTTACAATGATTTTTTAAAAATAATCCTCAATGTGCGAAATTTTCTCCTATACTGTCATATTAAAAATATGAAAAAAAAAAAAAAAAAACGCCAGTGCCAGTTGGTGAACGATATGAATGAAAAATTGATAGACAACGATTTATGTCAAAGTGCTACCGAATATATTGTTTTATGGAATCGTATTCATTAGCTCTTATAATAGAACGGTCGCAATTTTTTTGTCATACACATCTAAACAAACTGACAACCAATTTCTATAAAATTAGAAAATCACATTAAAGACATCTCATAACATTGAAATTAATCAAAAATAAGACAGATTTTTTTTTTTTTTTTTTTTTTTTTTTTTTTTATTATTATTCAAATTTTTTCTTTTGTTTAATATAGAAAAAGTAATAACAAAAACAGAAAGTAATAATACGGCTAATCAGAAAAAAAGTATTAATAATTGACAATGATTTATCAAATTAATTTTTTTGTCTGTTCCCCATCACATATTTGTTCGCATAAATTTTTACTACAGAACATACAATATTCATGTTAAGAAAAATGAATTTGACCAATTACATGAAATTCCACAGAATAGATTATCCAACGTTTAGTTCGATACATTTACCTTTACCTAATTTTTTAATTAATTTTATTTGGATGAAATTCATGTTTTACTTTTTTATGTAATGTCATATTATTTTCATTGCAGTGATCCTAAAATGCAAGTTTATATGAAATAATTCACTATTCTGCTAAGTTAAGGACGTATTATAAATTTCGAAAAACTTACGAAATTTTCAACTTAGGATATTCGAAAACAATTATATTCCAGTCAGTATCACAACTGATAGATAAAAGTGGTCTGAAATCTTTACAATAGTAATATCCCTCAAAATGGACGCTTATATGCATATTTTCTTCTATTCTACCATGTTAAACAAAGTCGTAAATTTCAAATGACTTACAAAATTTTGAAATTAGAAAATACACAGTCAATGATGTTCATGCCAGTATACTAAATAATATTTTTAAAGTGGACTGACACCTTTACGATAGTAATATCCTTAAAATTGAACGTGGACGTTTAGGCGAATTTTTGATCTATTCTGCTATGTTAAGAAATTCGTAAATTTAAAAAACTTACGAAGTTTTCAAAGTTCATTTTTCATAGATATTTATGTTCGTGAAAGCATCATAGCTCCCATTTTAAAGTTGGTCAGAGACATCTTTACAAAAATATTCTTTCAAATTTCAATGCACATTTAAGAGAAATTTTGTCCCATTCTTCCAAGTTTAGAAAATTGTAAATTTTGAATAACTTAGGAAGTTTAAAAATTAGAATGTTTCAAATCAATACGGTGTGTGTCAATATTATAAATTACATTTTAAAAGCTGGTCCGACCTCTTTCAAATATTTTTTTCTAGAGATATCGTGTACACAGTCTAACAGACTGACATCATGCCAATTTTGTTATTTTCGGATTCCCCACACCTCAAAATGTGTAAAAAACTATTAAAAAAAAAAAAAAAAAAAAAACGTGATCGAAATTTTTCACGATTACCTAAATTCTCCATACCCATAGTATGATGGGTAATTAATTTAAGTTTAAACTAACATTAAATTTCTGTTTTAATAATCGCAGTCTAATTCTCGTAAAATGTAAAGTATTTATGGTAAAAAGGGAGTAAATAAACTATTTATTATTATTATTATTATTATTTTATTTTAAAGCATATATTAAATATATAGATTGAAAAAAAAAAATCATAGTTTTACAGGTTTACAAAATTAAACACAATATACTTCCACACATTATAAAATCTATTTACATTAATGTAAGTCTTACTTGACTCATTATGTGATCCTATTTTAGTTCTCTACATTGATTGGTATGCGGAACTTAAGAAATCATAGTTAATTTCGAATTCAGGTTTTTAGTGCTTTTGTACGTTTTCAGGTGTGAAGAATCTAAAAAGTCACATCCCGTCCCTAAGGTGTCAGTTTGTTAGTGCATAAGTGTTTTTGTTTGTTAGACTGAGTAAAAATATCTTAAGGAAAAATAATCTTAGAGTGGTCGGACCAATTTTAAAATATTCCTTATGACACTGGTAAGGTTCTTTTTTGTTTTCAAAATTCTAATTTTAAAACTTCGTAAGTTATTTGAGTTTTTCGATTTTCTTAATAGGGCAGAATAGGATAAAATTTCCCTTAAACGTGATTTAAAAAGAATATTTTTATTATAAAGATGTCAGGCAAGTTTTATCATTTAAGATTCTGACATAAACCGTGTTAACTATAAACATTCAGCATCAGTTAAATTATTCAAAATTTACGAATTTTTGAATTTGAGAGAATGGGGCAAAATAACACATGAACGTGTATTATGAGGATTGTTTCCAACTTTGTAAGTTATTCGAAATTTCTTATTTTCTTAACGTGGTAGACTAGGGTAATATTTCATATAAAGTTGCATGGGGGGGAGGGTATTAGATTAAAAATTCTATGCAGCCGCATGAAAACTGAAACAGGAAACTGATCCCAATAAAAATTAAACAACTGATTAGGATAAAGTAAATGTATAGAATCGAAAAAAGGATAGTATAGTGGATGGGTCATATCGTTCTGTGACCGTGCCAAGAGATCGTTAAATTACATTTTTCTGAAAAGGAATTTAGTGGGCTCTATAGTGGAAATTTTTTTTTAATCAAGTACTATATGATGAGTAACTGTGAGCAAAGTGGATTTTTGCAAACTAGTTTTTTTTTTTTTTTTTTTTTTTTTTTAGTAATTTAAGGCCATTTTTTGTGCCTGAATGTTATATTACTCATTCTAAAAACAATAAAAATAATAAATGTTAGTTATTAATGATAAATTAGAATTAGGGATACTCAAAATGCATGAAAAAAAAAGTTATATAATAGAAAACAAGTAACTTCAATAAATAAAAGAATAAATAAATAATAATAAATACTGGTCAATAAATTGAAGTAAAACTTAAATATGATTGGTAAGAAGAACACTGAAATTATTTTAATTTTTTTTTTAATTCTAACTATAAGTTGAATTTAAAAAATAATGCTGTAAATCTATTCAGGCACAAAATTTTTGAATTATTTTCCTACTGCTGTAGTTTAAATTTTTTTAGTTATAACATTAAGCACCTTTAAGTAACGTTTACACAACCTTGTGTGAAATATAACTGAACAATTCAGCTATTTATTCGTTAATACAATTCATAAGGTTTTTTTTTTTTTTTTTTTTTTTTTTAAGTTGCCGACTATGAAAAAACTGTATTTTCCAGGGAATATTCTAAAATGAATGACAAATCGATAGAACATTAAATATTATTTTAATAGAATATTATGTTAGACGAAAGCAAGTTTAGAGATTAAATTTAATAGAGACAAAATATCGGAAATTTATTTCAATTTAGCTGTATTTATAAACTAGCCACAATAATTTTAATCAAATTTTTATTTTGCTAAATCCAGAATTAAATTAAAATTATGGTGAACAAAATAAATTTTTATTTGATCAAATTTTGTGCATTTTATATCGCAAAAAAACGTACGCAATGAAAATTGGTGACAGTTTGTTAGTCAACAATAGGTATTAGCTTTATTTATAAATTAACTAATCATTTTATTCAACTTTAAATTGATACATCCAGATTTAAATTAAAGGTATGGTGAAGAAAATAAATTTTTATTTGAAAAAATACATGTGCTTTATTTTGCAGAATAGCTACGCAATGGAAATTGGTGACAGTCTGTTAGTCAAGTATAGGTATTAACTTTATTTATAAACTGACTAATAATTTGAATTAAATTTTAGTTTTCTACATACAGATTTAAATAGAAAGAATGATGAACAAAACAAATTTTCATTTGAACAAATTTTGTGAGTTTTACGTTTTAGTAAAACAACGTAATGAAAATTTGTTCATTATACGTATTGGCTGTATTTATAAATTGGCTAGTAATTTTAATAAACATTTTAGTTTGCTACATCCAGATTTAAATTAAATATATGGTGAACAAAATAAATTTTCTTTTGAGCAAATTTTGTGAGTTTTACGTCGCAGTTAAGCTATATAATGAAAACTGGATTTGATTTGTTAGTCAACAATACGCATTAGCTGTATTTACAAATTAACTACTAATTTTAATAAACTTTTTAGTTTTGTACATCTAGATTTAAACTAAAGGTGTGGTGAACAAAATAAATTTTTATTTGAACAAATTCTGCTTGGTTTTTTTGTGCCAATAAAGCTAAGTAATTAAAATTGGCGACAGTCTATTATTCACCCATAGGTATTGTCCGGAGTCATGCCAACATAATTTTTATCCTCTGCAGAAGAGAGGGCTCAAAAATTTTTTTACTACTATTTTGCCTGTTGAAAATCGGTTTCATACGTAAGTGCGGAAAAGATTATGCATAATATTCACTTTAATGAGACACAAACTACTCATTTTTGATGCTTTGCATTCAATATTGGCCCTGTTATAAGAAAAAAAAACTCTATTAGTTAGTTTTATACGTGTCTTGAGAGAAATAACATTTAACTTTAAAACCAGAAGTACTAATTTTAAAAGTTTTTTCCTTATTATTATTTTTTTCCGCACTTATGCTTATTAATTAATTAGATAAGAACATAGGAATAAAATATGATTTACATCAAATTTTACACTTTGAAATAACTAATAAAAATTAGATCAATAATAAAGATGAATTAATAAAAATTTTGTTTGCTTATGAGTAATAGTCACTAGAGAAACGATCTGAAATTTTAAATAATAAAATCCATGTGTGTTTGTAATATCTTACTTCATAATTTCTTAACAGGAAATTTTTGAATCATTATATTTAAGAAATTAGGCATAAATTTATGACTTAAATTAAGTACTACAATTTTAGTTTATAACATAATTTCAGAAATTATATTGCATAGAATTTCATGTAACATAAAACATTTTTGATAAGTATTGTTTTTGCTATTATAATTTTTGTTGTTTATAATAGTAATAATACATATATATAACCTACAAAATTGTAAATGTGAAAATGTAAATGTAAAACATAATAAAATTTAACATATTAATTGTTTATTTATTCGGTTAGATTAAAAAAAATATTTTATAGTTATTGATATTTATAAACCAACATTATATGAACTATATTATACTTACATATTATGATTTAAAATAATTATTCCTATTTATAATTAAATTTTATTATAACTATATCAAACATTTATGTTATGTTTTAAATTATTATCCATTCTATACAGCTATCTTAATGATGATAGATCATAATCATGAAATACTAATAAAGGTTTTTAAAATAAGTGTAGGATCATCCTTAACCAAGCAGCAGTGTAAAATAATAATAGTAATAATAAAAACACATAGCAAATGCAATTTTCCTTTTATATATTTTTTTTCTTTTTCTGATATTTTAACTCACACGGTCTACCAAATAAAATAACGCTACCCATTAGATATAACTGGACAGATACATAGATAGCATTAATAAGATAGTATTGCTAAGTTAATTATGTATATCCGAGGACATTATTAACCATATGTTGTTAATCATGTTAATATAATTGATATTCTTGATATTTTCATTCTGTACATATCATTCACCCCACACCGACATAACAGAAAGTTCAACTGCCGCTTACGGTCTTGTACGATTTCTCGGGTGAAGAAACTCCGACAACTAAACTCTTACTTCCTTACATTTTTCGAAACCCACAGACGTGCGTGCGCGAAAAAAAAAAAGAAGAAAAAAAAGAAAAAAAAAACTTCAGAAGAACTTACCTTTAGAAGTATTCTTGTTTAACAATAACCCACACATTTTCAGCCACGCGCAACTTGGAGAAAAAAACGCGCAACCCCTGAGATCTGTCAACTGGGGACTTCAGGGTAAAAAAAAGGGGTCCCCTTACCTGGACAGGTGAAGTTAGGAATTCTCTTTCAAAAAACTTTTTTTTTTTCTTTTTTCTTTAGCCAGTCGCGTGGCATGACGCGTGGAGAGGAGAGTTCGTGAACTTTTAAAGTATAAAAAATTGTTAAAATTAGGCAGATTCGAGTGCTCTAATGCACTCAACTGTCAGTTTTTTGTATAGAATCTTACCCCTGTGGTTCGTTACCCCTGTGATGGAGGTCTTCAGACTGAAATGTGGGACAACCGTTATGAAGAAAGAGAAGAGTGTAAAGATCTATTGTGTAAAGTTTAGAAATTTGTTAGGGTTTTTTTTATAGCATCTTTTCGGCCAATTACATTTGGAAGAGGATTGAGTATTTCGGTATGTACTAGGAGAAAAATACTTTAAAAGTTGCAAGTTTGACTATATATATATATATATATATATATATATATAAAGTATATTTAAAGAGTTGTTATTTTTCTTTCTTTTCGTTTAACATCTAATCTCAAATCTATTTAAATAAAAATATTATTATTACTTTTTTTTTTTTTTTTTTTTTTTTTTTTTAAGGAAAATTCTTATTTGTTATTCTAAGTTTTTCAAATATTTATTCATAAAATATTTTACCTAAAATCTAGATGTGGTTTGAAATTTGGAAAAGAATGCGTTTATGAAAATTGAAAATGGATATTCAAATCTCAGATTTTTAAATAAAGAAATAACGAGAAATACAATTGAAAATTAAATTAAAAGTATGACTCAGAAGCAAAAATTAAAAGTTTTTGTTTTATATCTAAATAAATAAATAACATTTAAATCTCTAATTTCGTTTGGCTCGTCTTGTCTACTGTAATTTACTAGCAAACCTTAAATTTATTATTATTTTTATTTACCTTTATTATTATAATGATAACAATAACATAAAGTAGATTGATATTGTCCTGCGTGTAAAGTCACGAATAGAAAATTATGTGATATTTTAGAGTGTTTTTTATTTTCAGAAATTATCTGTGATTTTTCTTCTTCGTCTTGTTATTGTTATTTTTTTATATGACTACATTATACCAAATTTTATTATTAAAAGCAGAGAGAACGAGAGAGAGGGAGAAAAAGTTCTGTCTCTAAAATGTACTTTTATATCATTAAAAATAAGTTGAAAAATTTGTTTAAAAAACAATAATTTATTGTAAAAGAAATAACATGTTTATTTTTTAGATTATACATTGTAAATTTTAGCTATCTGAAAAATTCTTAGTATTTAATAATTATTTTGAATAGGTAATAAATATTTAGAAATCCAAATGTACATTTACGTATTTAATAAAATGCTTACAAAGGAAGAATGTGAAAATACACTTTTAAAACTTATCATTATGAATGCGTGCTTGATTTCTTCAAAATTTTAATGCATGATATATAACGAAGATGTATGATTGCATGAAAGATAATAGTAAAATAAATATTTTACACTATTTTTACCGTTTGTGTGAGTCATAACAGAAATATTCATATTTTGCAAATGCATTCATAAATACTTCTTGCGACAACGATTAAAATATATTTTATAATATTTTTTAAAAGGTCTGTGTTAAATACCTTTTTTTTTTTTTTTTTGGCAATACCATAGAGAACACTTTCAAAATTTGTTTAAATAATCGTTATGTATAAACAGAATAAATAAAAAAAAAATATTTAAAAGCTATTGCATTAAGTGAAAATATTCTATTTAAAAATGTAACAAATTCTCTTATTTATAAGCTATTAAATACTGCATAGCTTGATCTCTAATGAAGATAGATGAATAAAAACCACCGAAAAAATTTTATATACATGATTTTATTCATGGTTTTTTTTTTTTTTTTTTTTTTTTTTTAATTACTGTTATTATATGATCATTCCTATATACACACACACACACACACATATATATATATATATATATATATATATATATATATTGATGCTTGTGTTGTGTACACATATATCTAATTTAGATATTTTGAGTGATTATCAGATTTTGCCTCAAGCAACGGTAATTTTACAAACAACACATATGCAATGTATATCAACACTAGTGTAAATAACTCGCAGAAGTTTCATTTTCTATTACACAGTCTCTTATTGATGGGAAAGTAAGAGAAAATTAGATCACGTTTATACAGTATTTGAATTCTTCGTCCAAACAAACATTTGCTGACCGACCTCTAAATTGCATCCGCGGTAATCGTTTACACAGGCGGTTGCGTAGAAACTTTATACAAAATTACTCTTCATGAATTGTATAAAAACTTTTTTTTTTTTTTTTTGTACATCTAAAAACCCATTTCGTATAATGCGAAATTTCCGCTAGCAAACCTCCGACACGGTAAAAGTAAAAATAAGTAAAAAAGAAAAAAATAATAATGGGAAATATAAACGAGTTGACGTAAACATCACTATGAATTATTTATATTCCAAGAGCCATACCAAATGTTTATTCAAGCAAGATTCCAATTTTACTTTTCTATCCCCCCGCCCAACCGCATTTTTTAGAAAAAAAGGGGGGTTGAAAGTAAAGTTCCATTATTATGAAAGGCCAACAAATGGAACCTTTTTCTCATCAGTTTCTAAAAGAAAATGAAGATTCAGACGGACAACAGCAAAGAGGCGTTACTAAGAACGGCGCCACTTGAGCGAGAAACTGAAATAAGAACAAGAAATGAAAGGAAATTTCGTACCAGTCAAATTGCAAATTCTGAAGAGCGATATTTTTGAGCGAGTGAATTTCAAAATGCAACTTCCGCCACCCCCTCCATCATCTCTGAGATTTTTTGTTTTGAGGTAAAAACCTTGCGAGATGATGAACGATGCGGGGTTAGAGTCTGATGTTGGTTTTTTGCCATGGTTTGCGCGAATGATAGCTTGGATTCAACAACATGATTCATATGTTCTCATACTTAGTGGTAATTTTTCCGGTGCGAGTTCCATTAATAAGAAATGTTTTCGTAAATTACTGTTTGAAAATTTCCTGTCAAAGCGTTGCTTGAAATGAATTTTATAGGTCATTTTATCGATGATATTATTCACGAAGTTTTACTGATAGAAAATCATGAAAAAATATGCTTTCAAATTATTACGATGAATTTTTGATTCATTAGTCATAATTTTATGAATGTACCGTATTGTATTCCTTTTCTTTGTTTATAAATAAGTTTATATACTTGTCTTTAAAGAATATTAAAATCGTGAAATAAAACAGACTTAAGAGTTTGACTTTGTGATATTACTAAAATACATCCTTATAATTCCTAGATTCAAACTTTATGAATTAAAAATAATTAAGTAAATAACAATAACAGTAACAATAAGTAATAACAGCATTAAATCATTTCCATGTAAAATAATATGTTATATTTTAAAAAACTCGGAAGTGCAGAGAACAATACATAAATTAGTAGAATTGTAAAGCTATTATGCGAACAGTTCTTTATTTTTTTTTTTTTCATATAGACAAGAAATAGAAGTAACGCGTATTACTATAATTGTGCATTACGAAATCTTCAGTTCGTAACTTTAAAGATATATATATATATTATTATTATTATTACTATTATTATTATTATTATTATAGACTTTTAACCTAACACAAATCGACTTTTTGAGAAAAAAATCTGTTGAAATATGGATAATTCTAAAAATTTCGATTCTTCATTTATGATCCTAAGTACTTTGGGGCTCAATAGCAGCCGAGAGGCTCTGTCCTCGAAGATGGTAGACGTGAGATGCCGGGTTCGATACGGGGTCACGCCTGTCGGCTTAGTCGTTTGAAGTTTTCCATGGTTTTCTCCCAAACTTGCGAAAATACTGGCTAGGATCCCTTAGAAAGACCCCCCATAAGGGCACTTACCCTTAGGCCTAGGACCTTAGTTCAGTTAATTGACGTTAATCCTAATCCTAATACCTATCTGTATAATTTGGTTCAAATGTTATGAATAAAATTGTAATTTGTGTCAAGACCAACTATCACGGAATGTCGAAATTTTACAGCTCATTTTCTCAAAAATGCTTCTTTGCCTCCACCTGGAAGATTTTGAAAAAAAAAAAAAAAAAAAAAAAGAAAAGAAAGAAATATTTACTTACTTCTTTAATGTTCTGAACACTCATTTATACAAAATAGTATGTACAAAATAAAAATTTAAGTGAAAAAACATTTTTAACAGTAGAAGCTTTTTATTGTGGAGCCCTAAAAACCATAAAATGAAGATTTATTCTTGCAAAGACATGCTGTAAATAAATGAAAGTTTCAACACTAAGAAAATTTTAGAGAAATATATAGATATTTCACTTTTGCAAGAGATGGAAATTTTTAAATATTCAAAATATTTTAAAAAGCTATTGAGACCAATATTCTTAGTCATTAGTTTTTACCTAAATATTTGTTAAACCATAAATTTCAAAGGTCTCGAAAGCTTTTTAAAACATTTTGAATATTTAAAAATTTTCATCTCTTGCAAAAGTGAAATATCTACAGTTTTCTCTAAATTTTTCCTAGTGTTGAAACTTTCATTCATTTATAGCATATCTTTGCAAGAATAAATTTTTATTTTATGCTTTTCAGGGCTCCACAATAAAAAGTTTTTACTGGTAAAAAATGTATTTTTTCTTAAATTTTTATTTTATGCTTTTTAGTTATAAAAAAAGCTTCTAAAAAAAGAATAAAAAATTCTTAGGGTACTGTGTAGACTTTGAAAGATTTTCCTTTATCAATTGACACCTTTTCTATTAATTATCTGCAAAAATTAACACATCGGCCCTTGAAGAATCGAACCTACGACACGCTCTAACCAAAAATCAAACAACAGTAAAGAAAAGTCACAGAACATGCTAAAAGATTCCAACAAATACTTATACAAAAGAATATTATTCTCGAATGCTTTTTAAAATATTTAAAATATTTAAAAAATTTTATGTCTTGCAAAGTAAAATATTTATATTTTTCTTTAAGTACTTATATTTTTGTGTTTCAACAATTTTCTTATTGTTAAAACTTTTTTTTTTTCTTTTAATAGCATGTCCTTCCAAGAATATATTTTTAATGCTTTTTAGGGCTACACAATAAACACTTCCATTTTCTTTTCTTTTTTTTTTTTTTTTTTTTCCTTTATTAATTACATTTTTATTCATCTAAAAAAAAAAAAAAAAAAAAAAAAAAAGCTTCTTAAAAAAGCTCTTTAAAAATTCTTAGAATACTGTGTAGTCAACAAAAAATTTTCTTTTATCAATTAACACCTTTTCTACTAATTATCTCCAAGAATTAACACGCCAGAATTTAGGGAATCGAACTCTCAACCACCGCGTTATTAACGTGACGCTCTAACCAACTAAGACAAGGAGCGACAAACTGAATATCTTATATTTACTTCAAAATGAAGGCGCCTTGCTTACTAGCGTGACACGAAGACGTAATGACGAAGTCAATTTCATATAAAAAGCTTCTAATAATTTAACAATTAGTGAAATTAACTTTATATGGTTATAATTATTATGGTTTAAATTTATATTTTTGCTCAAAATATTTTGAATATTTCTTGCGAGGATGACCTATAACATGCCTATCCAATTCAATATTATCTTAATATAATGTAGCGTTCAGACGCGAACGTACTTCAAATAAAACGAATCCATAGATTGCACTAAATAAAAATGTTTTTTTATGACCAAAGAAATATTGTCCCTAGACTTATTAAAAATTTATATTCATGCGATGGTGATGCGTAACATGCATATCAACTTTTAGCTCAACTAATAAAATGTTTGCTATCAAGTTCACTCACACACATACATATATCACCCCAAAAATAGTAAAAAAATCTAGAGATCTCAAAACATATATGTACAAGAAAATTTTATAATGAATACTTTTTTGTAAATAACCATGCTTTATTTATTTAGTAATATGTTTGTAAAGTAAATAATTATGTTTTTATAAATTGAAAAAAAAAAAAAAAGAATATTTTCAGTATTTTCCTAAGAAAAATACAATTTCTTTGCTAATTATGTTGCATTATTTTTTTCTCAGTCGTATGATAATAAAATATCGCATGAAATTCAAGATCAAAATATTAAAATAAAAGCTTACTTTTTATATAAAATAGTAAATTAAAAAAAATTTCCCAAAAACATTAAAATGCATCCAAAATTTTTCTTTGAAGGATCAAAGATTACGAACATTTGAAACAAACACGATAATTTTCAAGAACTTTCAACAAATTGTGAGGGGAACATTGCTGTTTTCTGCTGCTCTAACTAGTATTTTTCTTCTTATATGAAACATTTGTAAAATGATATTGAAATTTTGATTTTAAATCTTATTTTTGATTTTAAAGTTCTTATACTCCAACTATTTTTGAAATATTTAAATAGGCCTTTTAATACAATGAAAGCTATATATATATGATTTTATTTTATTTCTTAATAGAGTATTGTTTATAAGAATAATCTATTATTTAACTTTAGTTTTAAAACCAGAAATAGAGCAATTGTAGTTTGTACTGATTATTGGCGGGCGTAAAAATCTGTTCGCCCTTCTTACGATTGTTTTTCTTTAACTATGTAATATTTTGCTTTCTATGCAAATGTTTTTGTGTACATTGTTACGTACGTATAAATAGAATATCTAAGTATCTACTAATATTCGTAATTTTTTAAAGAGAACGAGATCGTTCTTTTAAACTTTTGAAAGTCCATAAGTTTTTTTTTTTTTTTTTTTTTTTTTTTTTCCTCCTGAATATTACATACATTTTTTTTTTTTTTTTTTTTTTCCTTAATCTTAATCAGAATGCAACATTTTTTTCTACTTATTATTTTATGATGAAATAAATATAATATAACATTTATTAACATTCAATGCTTTCAGTACATGCTTAGAATGTTTTATCTTTCACTATGTCCAACATTTCCTACAGTCCGTTGAAAGAAAAAATATATATTTGGAGAAACGGAAAAGGAGCAGTTGACTCAATCTCTGAACTTTAGAGATCGTAAAAATCCTTCCTCCTTTATCACAATTGGCCTCAAGATTTTGTGGCACCCGTCCGTCCATCACTGTAGGAAATCAGTTGCTGACCCTTTTCTAGTGGTCAAAAAATCATTGTGGTCTCTTCGCTGAAAGGAGAAAGACGGATCGGACGTTTACGTGAAAGGTGTTTTAAATCAATATAAACTGTGGTTCTTGTCAGTCGAAGAGGAGTAAAATTATAAAATTAAAATAAATTAATAAATGAATGAAAAATATTTATGGTTTTAAATATATTAATATTATTTTTATTATTATTATTTTGTAATTCTTGTAAACAAAACAATTTTTTTTTTAAACAATGATTTTTTTTTTTTTTTTTTTTTAATGTTTTTTATGGAAAATATTACTAAATATTTTAAAACCGCAACTATAAATTTGGCCGAATAATAAACATTTCTTTATAAATAACATAAATTGCAGAAATACGCAAGAATTGTTCTTAGTCGAAATAAATAAATATGCGGTAAAAAGTATGCATTAAATATCCAGGAAAGCAATAATATTGCTATTTACGTGCATCTTGCGTTTCTTTACGCCCGATGAAGGGTCGTAATTATTTATTTTGACGCCAAACAATTATTTCAATTTCTGAAATGCATACACTTTTTTATAATTATTATAATTCATAAAATTATTATTATTATTACAACTATGCACCACATTCCTTTTACTTTTCTTTAACCTGCATTTTTTTTTTAATAGAAAAAGGCCCTACAAACAATTTTAACAGTTTAATTAAAAAAATACGAAATGTAAACATTGTCAAAAGACTGGACATTTCTTTTTTTGCTCAAGCTAACATTTTAATTTATCAAAACTGATACTGTCAGAAAAAAAAGTGTCACTGGAAAAAAAAAAAAAAAAAAAGTTTAAGATTAATCATAAAAATAAATAAACGGAAAGAGCAAACAATGATCTCTATATATTAAAAAAGTTACTGTCGCTGGCATCATGTTTTGTTTGTCTGCCACCGCTTCTCCTCTCGGAGGGCAAAGTCCTCCGCATCATGAGAGTATCAATGAGTGCCAAATACTCCAAGGTAGATATTTTAGGCAGTTAGAAATTTCTATCCTCTTAATTATCGAAATTATTGATTAAACACTTCGGGTTTATTAAGGTACTCTATTTGCCATCTGACAAATAATTTGTCTTGTTGCATCATTTTCTACAATAACGTCATTTTCCACAGGGAAATTAAAATGTTATCAATGGTGTAAAAAAAAAATAATAATAATAATAATAATAATAATATCAATGATGCTATTGGTAGCAAAGAAATTTACCGTCTGCAAACAAAAGCGTTATCTTAGGCATCTTTAGTAATTAATCGTCTGCAGACGCTTTGTTTTCCACTTTTAGAAAATTTAATTTCTTACTGGTAATTTCTTGTTTTGTTTATACATACATATATATATATATATATACAGTCGGTAACAAAAGTGTCCGAACACTAGCAAAAATTCCTAGGTAAAAAAAGTACACTTCATTCGGTTTTGTTAAATAAATCCTTATGGAATCGTGTTCTTACACTGACTAAGAACAGGATTCGACAAGGATTTATTTAACAAAACCGTATGAAGTGCACATTTTTTACATAGGAATTTTTGCTAGTGTTCGGACACTTTTGTTACCGACTGTATATATATATATATATATATATATATATATATATATATATATATATATATATATTGTGTGTGTGTGTGAATAATGCACTATTTAATGTCTATACATTTAACTATTGATTTTTTTAGTTAATTTAGGGAATGTATATATTTCAATACACATTCGAAAATATCTGAAAAGAAAAAACAAATATTTTATTTTAATTTGGGGAAAAAACCCGGCAGCTTTAATTTTATTTCTCTTCTGCCTACTTCTTAAAATAACGGAGGATAAAATGTACTTCGTTTACGATAGGAGTTTTAGATGATGACTTTTTTTTTTTTTTTTTCTTCCAATATTTAGAAATACGAAATTTATCATAGAAATGTTTATTTTTATAATGGTAAAATTTATCAATGCAAAATTAAAAGGAGCTGTCATTTATAAATGATTTTGAATTTGACTATAAAATATTTTTTTATGCCACAATATATCCGAAACATTTTAAAATATGTTTTTAAATAAAAAGATAAATATACTTTGAAGAGAAAAAGAAATGCAGTCAATTATACAGATATTATTTAATTTAGTTTTTTCCCCTCTCTTTCAAAATATTTCGGAATTAGAAATTTTTTCCCAACAAAAGTTTAATATATTTTTTTGTTTTTACATTCCTGCAAAATATTGCTATGAGCGCTTACAAAGATGATAATTTTGAAAAAGAATAAATAATCCGAATTATAAACAATGCTTTATTGGACATCAAATTTCCAAGTCTAAATTCGCTTCCGTGGAGGGTCAAAATTGCGATGGCATGTCTCCGGACCATCTCTAGGGGTGAGTCTCAGACCGTCGCCAATTGCCCATTTGCGCAGCAGTAGTACGACGTAAAACCCAACCAAGCAACCAAGTTTAAATTCAGTTACTTTTTTAAAAAACTTGTTACAATACGAATTAAAAAAAAAAAAAAAAAAAAATCACCAAATTAAACGCTTTCCTATAATGGATCACGAAAAAAAGGTCACGACATTAAGGTCCTATATATATATATAAAAAAAAGAAAAAAAACAAAAAAAACAAGCAATTATATCAAAAAATCATCACCAAATAGTGACAAAAATTTAAAAGTCGCCAAGAGGATCATATATTAAAGCTGTAACGCAAAATGGTCAAGATATTACCATTTTTTTTTGCAGCCTAAAAAAAAATATATATATACTGATTTTTAGCATAATATTTCATAAAAAAAGTCATATTAAAAATTATGTATTTTAATTTAACATTAAATATAGAGATTTCTATAATATTGTTCTGTTTTTGTCTTGTGCTATGCACTGCTAATATTACTATTCAACGAAAGGCAAAGCAGCGAATAGGTGGGTAGTGTTCATCAGGGGTTAGTAAGCGAAGCAAGTCGGGTTTGGTGAGTGGAGCGAGCAGGGGGCAGAACCACCCTAGTAATCTATATATATTAAAAAAAAAAAAAAAAAAAATCAAATTGTATTTTTGTTAATTTAATGGGATAATAGTGAATTTTTAAATATATATTTGAACTTTTATAGTATAAATATATTAAGTGTGCTAATATACAGGACACAAATCTTTAAATTTATTAGATTGAGATTGCATTTTTAAACATAGATATATGAAAAACTCTATTGTTTAATTGTTATAAAGTGTTGTTAGTACATATCTAGAAATATATACAAGAATTCTACATATATTTTTTTAATGTCTTGAATTTTAATTCATTTAAATAGAATTGCATTTTAATAATATCCTTTATTTTTTTTTTTTTTTTTATTTTTTTTTTTTTTTAATGTAGTTGACTTTTCAGACATTTGTTAACCTTTAAACTTTACATTTAAGTGTGCATTTTAACTGTGACATTTTTAAATGTATGTTCTTATAAAAAAAAAATGAATTGATAAACTGATTAAGTTTAAAAAGCAAGCATAGTTGTCGCAGACCGTAATATTCTATAGTTCTTCCCCATTATTTATAAACAGCAATTTTTTGTAACACATTTATACGTTGAAGAAAGTAAATGATAACTTTATTAAAATAGTGGTGGAGAATTTTACAGGAAAATGCTGATTATTATTATTATCATCATCATCATCATCCTCATCCTCATCATCATCATCATCACTATTATTATTTTGTATTTCACGTATAAAAATCAAATAATTAAATTTATTCTCACTGAAAATACTCAACTGATAATTTTATAATGACAATATGGCGGTAATTTTATAATAATAATATAAAAAAAATGAAATAAATAAAAATGGTTTTTTAATTATTTTTTATTTATTTATTTTTTTTTTTTTTTTAAGTGGAAGTATACCGTATAATGTCCGTAAACTTCAAAATAAGATACATAGACATGTCAATATAGGAAACAGTGATATATGAACCAAAGCATACATACGTCTATTAAACGTAACACTCTAACAAAATATGTTCCTATAATCATTTTTGACATAGTAGATAAATGTTTCATGACTAGATAATCTATATAGATCCTTCTTATGCTTTATTTATCGCATTATATTGACATTACATTCTGGGCAGCCCTGAAGGCACTAACATGCAAAGTGTAAAACGTCTTGATGGTGTATAAAGCATCTATAATCATGCATAAAAAGCGTCGCTACGAGAAAATACTATAGACTACAGTAGTAAGATACGATACAGCAAGGAATCTTTGATGGACAGTTTATCGACTACGGATACACTACGCTAAAGACGCATCTGTCAAGATCTGATCATAGTCGTTGAAGAAGATGCAGTGGATACATATGTTTAATTCCTGATAAAGTAACCCCCTCCTTCGATTTCTGTTCTTCTTTGAACACATGATATTCAAAATGTCAAGATATACAGAACAACGTCAGTTTCTTAGAGTTCCTCCTTTTTTGTGAAATATGCTCACTTTTCAATCTTTTTTCCTATTTTTTATCTTATTTATTTATTCATTTTTTTTTTTTTTTATCTTCTTTCTTTTGAAAATGTATGAACTTGCTTTCTGGCTCAAACTCTTGTAAAATTATTTAATTAGTTATTTTGTTAATCTAGATTTGAGATTTTTTAATTGACTCTCCATTGTTTCTTTTGATTCTAAGGAGTCACATATAAAACTTTGCTATTTTTTACTTACTTTTACAATGCATTTGTCTTCTTACTCTGAGTAAAAAACGGAAATTGAAATTATGAGATTCATTGCAGGAATATGTGTTTTCAAAATATAAATAAATAGTTACCAAAAGATAAATTTAGTAACAGTTAAGTACATCCTTGAAAAGAAAGAATTTGCTTTCCGGATCAAACTTACTATTTAATTATTTATTTATTTTTACTAATCTAGATTTGAAATTTTAAATTAAACCTTCATCGTCTGCTAACATCTATACATAAACGTGTTAAAAAAAAAAAAAGTTACCAAAAGGTAAATTTAGTAATAGATATTTACATCGATTTCTATGCTTCTGTCAACACATGGTATTAAAAATGTCGAGATACACAGAATAATTGCTCTATCACTTTCACATCGCACACTCACTTTTCACTTTTTTTTTCTTTATTACTTATTTCTTTTTAATCCTTCTTTCTTTGAAATGAAAAATTTGCTTCTGGCTCAAACGCATATGAAATATTATTTATGTACTTGTTTGTTTTTGTTAATGCAGATGTGGCATTTTGAATCAACCCTTCATTATTTATTTAGCTTCTATAGTGAAACACGTTAGATTTTGTTAATTCGTGTTTAATAAATTATTTTTTCTTCAACATTTATCTTTTTTCAAATTATTTTATATTGACTCTTTACTTTAATAATATTCTTCTCTGTATTTTTAAAACACAGAAGTTATTAAAAAAAAATAAATAAATTAGAAATGAGAACGTATATATACATCCATTTTTGTATTCTTCTGTGAACACATGATATTCAAAATGTCAAGATTAAAAATCCTTATATATATATATATATAGTTAGTGTTTTCAACCTCCTCCCTCCTTTATTTTTAATTTCATTTCTTTAAAAATGTAGGAATTTTCTTTCTCACTTTAGCACAAAAAAAAAGAATTATTTTTGGTTAATCTAGATTTGACATTTTTAACTAACCCTTTAAACATTTAGGTTTTACATAACAATACAGCAGATTTTGTTAAATTTTGTTTATTTAAAAATACATTTGTCTTCTTACTAATAATATATATATCTTGGATTAGTGAGATTCTTGCCAACTTTTGAGATTTTTTGGTACAGGAAAAATTTTGTAGAAATTACAGAAAACTGTTGCAGAAATTGTATAAAAATATTCAGGTCCAAAATGTGTAAAAATTGGTAATTATGAGGTCCATCGCGGGAAATTAAAAACACATTAGTTACCAAAACATAAAAAATTATAACAGATATACCCATTGATTTCTGTTGTTATTCGAACACATGGCATTCACAATATCAAGATATACAGAATAATGCGTTTATTGGAGTTCCTCTTTTTATTTATTTTATTTTTGTATGTGTGTGTGTGTGTGAAATATGCTCAGTTTTTATTCTTTTTTTCCTTATCCTTTACTTTAATATTTCTTTTTTCTTTCTTGAAAATGTATGGCTTTGCTTTCCGACTCACTTGTACAGAAACACTTGTGCAGAATTATCAATATCATTATTATTATTTTCTTAATTATTATCATTTTGTTAAGTGTTTTAGTGTTTTTAGTTAATCCTCCATTATCTGTTTAAATCTTATAGACCAACAAGTTAGATTTTGTATTTTTTATTTTTTTATTTATTTTTTTTTTAATATGTTTATTTTCTGATTCTATTTTAATTAACGAAATATGGGACTTAGATACTTTGCAGGCAAATATGCTTCAAAATACAGTGTTATTATAAAATAAAATTATTAATTTATATGCACATACCAGCAGTTCTTATAATGAATATGATATTTTGTGGCTGAATATGTTTCTGAAAAAAAGGTTGGAGTGGTATATACAAAAGATAAAAATGGAGAGAGAGAGAGAGAGAGAGAGAGAGAGAGAGAGAACAAATGAAAATTCTTTTGTTCTATCCATGTTTGAAATTTAAAGCCTATTTCTATTTAAAAACTGTAGTTTGATGTTCGTCGTTTCATTTCATGAATAAACACACAAGATAATAGGATAAAAGCACCAACGATAAATAAATTGAATTGATATAAATATAAACTTTGTAAATAACTTTGTAAATAAAACATGCATGTAAATTACACTCATAACTTTTTCATGCATGTAAAAACAGGCATAAACAATAATATAGATTCTGTGCATTATAATTTATGTGTTACTTCATTTTATCTAGTGAAAGGTTTACATTGTAAGAACAAAAGTGGAGTATGATTTGGTACGAATATGCATTTTCAAGCAAAGTTTAATTTGTTTTTATTTTATTTATTTATTTATTTATTTTTTCATATCTGTAGCATAGTAGATAACAAGTTTCTAAATCTTAATGTTTATGTTTTGTACTGTATTAAATTTATTTTCTGTAAATTATGTATTATAGAAAATGTGCTGTTTTGTAAATAATGTTTTGTAATGTGCAACTGCATAGATATTCAGATAAATGATTTTTCATAGTAAAAGTTGAAATCATTAATAAATTATACAAGCTTTTAATATAATGTATTTTAAAACGATGAATATATGTTCTGAACAAAATTTTGGAACAAATATAGAAATAATACAAAAAATTAGAACACAAGCCACATACTCATGCATGTTTGAAATTTAAAGCATATTTTTATTTTAGAAGTTGTAATTTGAATTCCTTCATTTGGTTTGATAAATAAACATGCAAACTAGTACATCATGGATAAATGAATTGAATTCACAAAATGTAGGAATTCTGCAAAATCCATGTTTGAAATTTAAAGTATAATATACTTCATTTTGAAAAAAAAAAAAAAAAAAAAAAAAAAAAAAAAAAATAGTTTGAATTTCTTCATTTGGTTTTATAAACAAACATACAAGCTAATATATCAAGGATAAGTAAATTTATTTCATTTATATAGAAAAAAAGTTTTTAAATTCTAAACTTTGTAAATAAAACATGCATGTAAATTCTCTTCTAAGAATATGCATTATGATTTATGAGTCACTTCATTTTATCTCGTGAAAGCTTTTGTTTGCATTGTTAACTCAAAAGCGGAGTCTCATTGGGAATGAATATGCATTTTCCTGCAAGCTAGAATTTGCTTTATATTTTTTTCGTATCTGCAACATAGGAAACAACAGCATTAGAGAAAACAACATTGCAGCTGATTTAAGAAACTTCGGAGCAAATTTTAAATTGGATGAGTTTGTAGAGAACTGTTGAGGAAAAAGCAAGCTTGTTATAAATGCTCGCTTTGTATTCCCTGTTCTACTCTCGTAACAAAACCTTGTTATTCTTCATAATAACAATGCTTTTAAAAATGTATGAATCAGATTACTAAAGAGCATGGTAAGGTTTGAATAGGAATTGCTAAAGTTTCTTTCTCGTGTTTCAAAAAAAAAAAAAAAAAAAAAAAGACTGTATGAAATTTCTTTTAAATTTAAACTTAGTAATATTAAATAAATAAATAAGTAAATAAATTGATGATTAAATTTGAGTCAATAATCAATCTAAAATGGTGTTATTCAGTTTAAAAATGCAAAAATCCATTTTGATAAGCTTTAATTTAAAAAATAAGAATGATACAGGTAATGATAAGAATTTTGGTAAAAAAATATTTAGGGATTTTTATTAGACATTCTTAGACTGGCCAGGAAATGCCATTTTATTACAAAGCTACAGTCGGTAACAAAAGTATCCGAACACTAGCAAAAATTCCTATATAAAAAAAGTAGAGTTAATACTGTTTTGTTAAATAAATCCTTGTCGATTCATGTTCTTTGTCATTACTGACTGTACCTTATTTTAGTCTTTTTCATTCCACTGAATATTTAACGTACAAATACCGACATTCAACTGAAAAGTAAACTTCACAACTTTCCATATTACTTCTCTCAATTCCTACCTCTGCAATCAAGTCTTAGACTGGCCAGGAAATTTCATTTGATTAATATTTACCATGTTTTTTTCATTCAACTGAACTTTATAAAAATAACGACATCCATTTGAAACGTAAACTTCACAACTTCCCATATTACTTCTCACAATTCCTCTGCAACCAGGTCTTACCTAAATTAAATCGATTCGTAAACTTTTCATCCCCTAACCTAACTCTTACATAGATAATATTACTCTTTCACAGATACCCCTGCCAGCTCAAACTAGATTTGACTGTTAATCATACTTATTCCAA
The DNA here is from genome assembly GCA_963930645.1 of Salticus scenicus. NCBI lineage: Eukaryota > Metazoa > Arthropoda > Arachnida > Araneae > Salticidae > Salticus > Salticus scenicus. Next base: position 194,350,150 of record OZ005655.1, on the reverse strand, counting down.
CCTAACTCTCCATGGACAACTTCAGCGCGATTTCGAACACTTGGACGCGAAAGGGAATGATTAGGGAATCACGACAATGTATGCTCTTCACATAAATAAAAGAGAATTGTAGAAGACTTAATTATCTACAGTATAACAGTTTATTTTATTTATTTACTTTTTTTTATGTTTACCTCTTTCTTTATGTAACTAAAATTTTCCTGGACTATGCAAAATTTTGACAACAGCTTATTTATTTAACACACTGTGTACAGTCGGAAGCAAAAGTATTCGAGCACTAGCTAATAATTCCGATATCAAAAAAGTACACTTAATACTATTTTGTTAAATAAATTCCTGTCGAATCATGTTCTTAGACTGACAAAGAACATAACTCGACAAGGATTTATTTAACAAAGCATTATTACGTGTACTTTTTTAAGACAAGGATTATTGCTAGTGCTCGGATACTTCTGCTGCCGACTGTAGATGGACGAAAGTTGGAAAAACAAATTTTAAACAGTAATTTTTGCTGTTTAAGTTTTCACTAAAACTATGAATTCTTTCTTAAAACTTTCTTAACATAAAATATATAGACCCCTTATGCGGTATTCTACAGAATATTAAAAAAAAAAAAAAATGTTTCATTCATAACAAAGTTTTAGGCTTTCACAAATTAGTATAATCTGTGGGATAAATAATATCTTTTTAATATATTTTTGGGGTTTACGAAGTGAAGCAGCCATCTTCTCCATAGAGGGTCATGTCTCTGGACTACCACTAGGGACTTCCCATATTATCGCCAATAGCCCATTGCAGTACGGCGTAAAGCCCATTGAGGTCCAACCTCAACCCCCTTTATAACATTTCAAAGTTTGGTTATTTTTTTGTCCAGTATTTGAAGACGATGTGTAGCTATAAAATAATGAGACTGATGCTTCCACAGAAGTTCCATGTGCCAAACGCGAACGACCGACAGCCGCATAGCGTGAATCCTTCTCTTTCTAATGCATCGCTTGTCATATCTGTAAACAAATCATGCCGTGACCTTTGTTTACAAAAGCACTGTTCTTTTGTTTTGCTGAAAAAATGATAATTGTCATAATAAAACAATGAATCATTATTGAATTTCCCACACACACAAAAAAAAAAAAAGAAGTGCGCTTGTTTTTGAGTAGTTTAAGCGTTTCGAAGATGACCAAGAAGACGTAGAAGATGATTTACTCTAAATCGAACTTTCATTTCAAAAATGGATAAAAATATTGGGATTGCTAAAACAAGATAAGAAGAGTAGAAATAAAACAACCCGAATTGTGGAAGGACAAATCATGGTTTCTCCATTAACATGATGTGCCCGCTTGTCCTGTATTAACTGTCAAAAAGTTTTTAGCGAAGCATAACATCCTAGTGTTGGACCATACATCTTATTTGCCTGACATTGTAACATACAAATTTTATTTGTTTCCAAGATCCACTCTGCATTAAAAAGAACAAGATTTCAGTTCGTTAAAAGCTATAAAAGGGAAAGCGGCACCCATCATTAAGGCGATCATAGAAAAAGACTTTCAGCACTGTTTGGAACGATAGAAAATCCACATGGAGCGTTGTAGGTATAGAGGAGGGATAGAGACGTGCATCGAAGGTGATAATAACTAAAAAGGTATACATTCAAAATAAAATATTTTGCAGTAACATTATCGTTATTTTCTAACCACACTTCGTATTTACAGGTTCTTTAAAGTAATATTAATATGTATATTTTTTTTGCATATCATCATTATTATTACTATCATTATTAACAATTAAAATTCATACTAACTATCCTGTAAAAAACGAGATATTTTTCTAGGGGAAAACAAAAGTTATAAATCTAAGTTATATTCAAGTACCTTAGTTAAACTGTCAATTCTTCAGTGGAAGCGAATAGCATTTCAAGTCTCTTTTCATAGGTTGAACGCTCCCCTAAATCTTGTTAATGACGCAACAAACGTCATTCCCTTGCGCTTCTTCAAAGCTCAAAGGAGAGAAAATTTTATGTCGGCATAAAAACTTCATGTAACCTGCGTGGCATGTTTTTTAAACAGAAATAATGCTTTGAAAATACGTTTCAATGCTGGATGTCAACAATTTATAACTAAAAAATAAAACAAAAAATAAAATATAAAATAAAATAAAATAAAATAAAATAAAAATAAATAAATAAATAAATAAATAAATACATTTTAACAATTAAAAAGAAAAGCATTGTGTTTGATAATATACACAGGTCAGGATTTTTTTTTTTTTTTCAATTTTCAGTTATTTTTTTGTTTATTTGTAATATTAGAGGCATATAATTTCTAGAAAAATATATTATAAATAAATGGTAATAAATTAGTACATTCATTAAAAAGTTTTGTTCAGTTAGCATTAAAAAAGAAAAGAAAAAGTTTTTTTTTTTTTCTTTACTTTTTTATTACAGTTATTTAAAACTATTAAAATTCATTCATTGCTTAATAAAAATATCTTCGTTACTCGTAGTTTTCAAGAAAGTTAAACTTTTCATTTCATGTTAGAGAAAATATTGTTTTGGGGTAAATTTTTCAAAACTACGCTTTTATTACTATTACACATTTTGAAGTGTTCTGTAACCTAAGTCGGGTGATTAGTAGTTGGTCTGTTTTTTGACTCTTCACATGTCTATTCATATATGGGTGTGTGTGCCACTCTGTGTGACTGTTATCAACATGATCCAAATATATATATATATATATATATGTTACCAGAAAGTTCAAATTCGATATTCCATATCTGTATCATATATGTATATATATGTATATGACCTGGAAATATTTTTGAAGATCTGACAAATAGTTCGCATCCGATGACATATAAAAATTTTAATATAATAAATGTCTCTGGGCCAAATGTATTATTTATACAATTTAACATACTTAGACAAATCTGAACATAACGAAATTAACATATATATTTTATAGTATATAAAAATATGCTTCACATAAAATACGAAAATCATTTAACACTCGCTTACAGGAGTAGGAAACAAAAAATAATTAAGATGTATTAAGTAGGTTACACTCAAATAATGCTGAATTAATAAAAAATTTAGTGTGCACAACAGAAATTTTGTTTAAATCTGTTTCAATAGAAATTTAATTTAAATTAACAAAATATTATTGCTGAAATTTTAACAAAAAAATATCTTGTTTTATTAAAAAAAATTGTTATTTGATTATACAGATTCAAAAATTAATGCAAAAGTAAATATTTTTTTTTTTTTTTTTTTTTTTTTTTAAATATAAGCAAAGAGTTTTTTTATAAGCAAATACAAGGGAAAATTTTGTTAGAATCTAGTAAATTTGACAGTAATATTTTTTGGGTTGTCATTACAAAATTGAATTTTTACTTCTAATAAAAACTACACTTAAAATGTCAAAGTAATGTGAATAGAATACAATTTGGATTATTAATAAAATTCTTTCTCTTGTTGTAGAAAACAATTCTACCAGAAAATTCTATTCTTCTAAAAAATAATAATCATAACATATTGTTTTGTTTCATAATATCGATAATTGAAAAAAAAAAAAAAAAAAAAAGCTTTCTTTTCTACTGGAACATAATATTCTCAACGTAATGTTCTCAAACTTATGATATCTTTAAAATTTAAATAGACATAAGTTATAACAAACGATTATTATTATTATTATTATTATTATTATTATTATTATCTTATGAATAATATGAAAAAACAAATAAACGGAAATTTCTTATTAAAAGGGTGTTTGGGAAAAAAAAAAAAAAATTAAGAAAATAATATGATTAAACAAAACTTTCGATTAAAATTTCAGTTTCTTCTCTTTGAGTTGTCAACTATTTTTAAAATTCTAAGCATACTATTAAACGCATTGTAATCAATCAATAAATTTTATTGTTGCTTCGTAGTTTCATTATTATTCATCTGCTTTGAAATTTTACTTTTTTGAATCCATATGACTCCTACTCTGGTTTTGGCAGGCTGGGATAGTGTTGCCGGCGTGAAACTAATTTAACCCCACAGGCATGTCACAAGTCTTGCCACTTGCCTTCTTCTTAAGTTTCTTAAATTATTTTTTCATAAATTTCGATATAGTTTATCTTTTTAAGTTAAGATTTGTTGTGTTAGTTTATTGATTCGTTTGTTTTGCAGGCTGTTAATTAATAAAGCTGGTTTATTTAAATAAATATGTTTATTTCATCCCCTGATGAATTTTTTTTTCTTTTTTCTGAACTTCTCCTACTTAAAGAAATTTTTAATCTTATTGGTGTTTCAGTGATCTCGTATCTGTTGCTTGGTTTCTACTATGCTGATTAGATCATCATTATATATATATATATATATATATATATATGATGTAGACAAAATTTTCAGGCATTAATAATACGTTTGACGAACACAATAATGTCAGAAAAACTCATTATTAAAATGTATTTTTATAGATTACAAAAAAAAAAAAAAAAAAAATGTTTATTTATATATTTTACTTTACATTTCAGTTTAATTCTAAATCTTTTTAGATAATACTGGGAGTAATAAAACATGTAGCAATACGGTTTTGTTAAATTTAGATTTATTTAAAGTACTGCTAATTTTATTTACGAAACTGACATATAAATTAATTAACAGTATGCACAAATTTAATCTTCTAAATTCATTTTCATTCATACATTTAAAATATTTCCATCTGCATCTGTCTTTACTTTTGTTTTTATTACATACTTCATAATTCCAGACACAGTGCTAAAACTTTCTCCAATTTCACCCAAACTAAATCTGAGTATACGAAAGTAAAAGAAGGAATATATAAAACATTTTTTCCCCTTTCCCGTATGTATAACCGCGCAAAGATAAAATGCAGTTTTATAGGCAGAGAGAAGAATTCAAATTGAGCCCTTATATTTTGAATACAGATGCTTTTCGCAAATACATTTCAAATGGATTTCACGGTACCTAAATTATGCAAGTACAAACTTCTACCTGGGTGTACTTATGTCTATGCATATATATCTGAGACTGATCCTTGAGGGTGGAGGTATAGACAACTTCTATCAATGTGTAGAAAAGAAAGATGAGAATATTGTCCACAGTCATATTGTGCCTTTTTAATATGCATGCTATGCGGGTATTGGTATTGCTTCTTCATTCAAAAAATGTCAACGATTTTATTGTTCAGGTAGAGTTGGTGTCCGTCATCATACTTACTCTTTTGCATGATGGGAAAAAAAATTTGTTCAAAGAAAAGATTGAAATTTTGAAAAGATTTAAATTTTGACGAGAAAGTTATGGAAAGTTGGGAGAAAATTTTTATACAGTAATTCTGAATACATAAATTTAGTTTCTTTTAAATTTACGCTAGAAAGATTACAGTTTAAGCTTTATTTTTTTAAGTTATATTTATTGAAACAGCATAAAAAAAAATTAAAATTAATATTTAATCTATGTTTTATGTATTTTTTATTAAGTTTAAAAACTTCATTCCCATAAAAAATATATAACTAAAGTTTTTCAGAAATTTTTAGAAAATGCTTTCTACTATTTCTTAAATTCATATTCATTAAATTAAAACATTTCTAATTGAAATTCAAATAATAAATTAAAAAACAAGAAATTCATTAATTACCAAGTAATTTTTAATTGATGCTTTGAAATTATTTATTAAAATTTTTATAGTATTGGAAAAAAGATAACAATAAAAAATTTATTGATATTTGGAGTTTGAGAATATTTTCTTTTTTAAAACTTAGTTTGATGCTAATTTAATTTTTCTAAATATAATTTTATTTTGTTTAAATGCCTCAAAATATCTAATAGGTTATGTGCTCCAGTGATTGGCATACTCCAGTAATTGATATCTATCCCGAAATAATTAATAAATAATAAAAATAATAAAATCATATATTTTAGATCTAAGAATTTTAGCATTTTATGTCAAACACTGGACCATGGGGTGCTAATAACTGGTAAAATGAATAACTAGCAATGTCAAACACTGGAACATAGGCTTCCAGTTACTGATAAAATGGAAAACTGGCAGTGTCAATTACTGGAACATTGAGAGGGTGTCAAACAAAAATTCATTAAAAAAAAATAATTGTTATCAAATGTATATATTTTAACATATATGTGGTTCTGGAATGTCTTTTATGCCATGTGTATTAACTTAAGATTTCTAAAAATATTTTCTGATGACTAGAACATTAAAAACGCCAGAGATTGCTCTAAAAGTGTCAATCACTGGAGCACTTACCCTATATATATACATGGTACATTTAAAATATCTTAATAATGTTTCATCATAGGCATTTTAATTATCATTTAATTAAACTTAAATTAAGTAATTAATTAAATTTTGTTTGTTTTTACTTTATCACAAAAATTTATTTTATAACTTTATAAAGTTAGAATTTGTCATAAAGTAATACAAACGTTTAAAGTTATGAAGTAAGAACGCATTTGAACTTTGTTCTTACTTTGTAACATATTTATTAGTAATAAAATTTTATACGTGAGTTTAAAAGTGGAGTTTATAGTTTATTCCAGAACAATAGAGAACCTTTAACAGTGTATTGGTGAAAAAATTGGAAAGTCACATATTTTGTATTCTATGAAGCAAAGACTTTAAGAATAAGTAACGTTCACTTGGCAGAAAAGACATCACTTATGCCCCTCCAAAAAATGTCGAAATGTTCTCATTTAAATTGTAACATTTTTCTTGTAGTTCCATTAAAGCATTCAAAAACAAAGTCATGCATTGATAACAAAGAAATCTACATAGAAAACATATATTTGTTATGACAAAAACGCTTTGAAGCAAGGATTGTTCTTCAAAAGTAATATAGTGGTATATATTGTGGCGTCAAGGAGGGTTTCCAGAAAACATACCATTTTTCAAACCTTCTTCAGAAAGAGTAGTTTCTTTATTCCAACTTTTAAAAGGATCAAAAGAAATATTTTTTTGCGAAACGGGGAGGTAAAATCAATAATGACGTCCCAAGATTTCTCATCCCTAAATCCCTAAAGAAAGACTCACACATTTGTTTTGGGGTAGGACATTGGGATGAAGAATTTCTTGTAACACCCAAATGATTTCAACAGAAATGATTCATTTTAAAAAGATTCTCACTTAGAATTTAATAACACCTTGTTCTACATATCATTAACAATATAAAAATTTCATAACCTCCAGTGGTTATCTTATTAGTAATCTGTGCTACATAAATAGCAATAGTATACGGTATAAAATTATTCCGTATTGTACAATTTGTGAATATTAATTTCTTTGAAATTCTATGATGTAGAAAACGTCTTTATCAGACGTGACGTTTAAAAGAGTATTGTATAGTACGTTGAACTATAATTATGCAATGGGCAATTGGTGTCACTCTGAGATTAACCCTAGAAGTGGTTCGGAGACACACCATCACGCTTTTGATCCTCCGCAGAAGAGAAGCATCATTTTAAAATGACGCTTTAAAAATAATGGAAAATGAATGCGATGAAAGTAATATGAGTTAGCGTAGTTCTTATGTTTTTAAATGCATCGTTATGAAAAACAAGTTTTTTCTCCGATCATTTAAAGATGAGGAATTGTTCATCTTTATGCAAAACAAAGTACACTGCTAAAAAAATTGAAGAGCCCATGGTTTTATCGAAATTACATTAAAACCACGTGTTTTATTAACACCACGTGACAATATCAATTAGGGGAGCACATGGTTTTAAAGAAATTACACAAATAATTATACCTATAACTAATATCAAATAAAGCATCCATAATTTCAAGCGTACGACATGAGGTAACAAAATTATGGATGTTTTATTTTACATAAGTTATCGGTAAAAGTATTTGTGTAATTTCATTGTTAAAACTATGTGCTACACTAATTTTTTGAGGAATGTATGTAACACCATCTAAATGAGAAAAAGTGTGTTATATACAAATATGTAAAACCTAAAGAGGCTTTAGACTTGAAATCTACTTAAAAATAAATAAATAAATAAATATTTGCTTAATAATGTATTTTTGTGTATTTGATATTTTTATGCGTTAAAATAATGTATTTTTTTAACATCATGTTTAGTACTTAAAAAAAATACTGTATATTTAGCAGTTGGTTATACTTTTTAATTTTAACATTCCATTCAAATTGTTGAAGTTAAACTGGCTTGACCCAATGCAATATTTTAATCAATAAGGTGTGCTTTGTATGAATTTAAAAATTTCTTTCGATGAAGAATAACAGGTGAATATAATATAAAAAAGATGCAAGTAGATAAAAAAAAAAAAAAAGTAAAAATATAAATACATGCAAGATAATCACCTAAAAATCTGAATAAATGTAATTAAAAAAAAAAAAAAACTAAAAACACATAATAGAAGTATCGTAAAAGTTTATCCCATAAAAGTATTATAAATATTTGTTTTATAATAATTTTGTCATTGAATTAAATCTAAGAGTGTTACATTGATAAAATTTTATATATATATATATATATATATATATATATATATATATAAACATATTTTCTTACTTATTAAATGTTCTTAAAAATATGTATAACAGTATAATATAAAACTAATATATTAAAAATGATTCACTTGATAATACTTTGTAGTGAACTATTCTATTTGTAAAGGTTAAATTCTTAGACTATTCAGTAAAATATTAAGATTAGCGAAACAGGTGTCCTAATTTTTCTCTCCACATCTTGAAGAAAAAAGGAAATGGTAGAAGGGGAGGGAGCATATTTTGCAAGCTTCCGAGTTCTAAACCCCATAAACCTGGATAGAGATCATTGGTATACATATCTTAGCATATTTTCTAATGGCAGTTTCCTGCATTTCTTATTCTAAATAATTCTTGATGTCATCGAACTAGTATCCCAAATGATTCGTTTAAATGTTGTCCTCGTGAATGTTGGGTTAGTTTTGTGTAGTTATAAGAATATACGGTTATTTAGAGTTCAACTATAAAGTTATTTATAGTTCAATAAACTTGATGTTAAATTTGAAATCATGTGTGTTAAAAATACTCAGTTTATGGATATTTGTAACCTTTGGAATCATTTTAATCATTCATGTAAGTTTTATATCATTTATTTAATATTTTCATTTTCTATTTTTCAGTTGTTCTGCTGATGGAAATTCGAATAGATTATTTATATATTATTTATTATTACTTTATTAATGTACATGATTTAAATAAATAGGCAAAAAATAATATGCAAAAGCATTTTATACATATTTATTTATTTATTTATTTATTTATTTAAAGTACGCATGTGGTTTTAGAATATAAAGGAGAAAAAATACAGCAGAAAATGAAAATGAATACTTCTCAAAAAGAAATCTAATGTAATAAAACTAGCATTATTTAATTAAGTTGATTTTTAAATTATAATTAATAGAATATTGAATTTCTGCCCTTTAACAGTGTAAATATGAAAAAAATAAATTTTAAGTAATCGATGATAATGCATCTTATCCTTAAATATTTATTGTTGTATGATTTTTATATGCATGAATTAAATTATATTTTATACGCTAATCTTCTCAGTAGTTTTAAAAACGTTTTGTAAGAATTTTATTTAGAAAAATGTTCCCTTTTTTATTAATATATATTTGGAAAGTTTAGTTATATTTGGAAAGTTATTAATTATATTTGGAAAGTATATTTATGCTATTTATTGTGTATAGATGGATTCTGTTGCACTTATAATTTAAAATTTTTGTTCGCCTAAATGTGGTTTTTAGGCAATAGAATTTTTTTTCTTCACATTTTACTAAAATAAAAATGTTATTTAAAAATTTGTCGTTGTATTTAATTGTACTTAATTGTCAACTACTATGATTTTTTCACATTACAATTTTTAATAGGAATCTTTGATAAATTTTTGTAGCAGATTTTTGTCATTATACATACATATATACATATGCACATGCATATATATATATATATATATATATATATATATATATATATATATATATATGAAAAAGTAGAGTGAAAATACCATAAAACTCGCCTACGATGTGTTACACAATATTTTTTTAGATGCTATGTATAATAAAGCATGTACATAGCTAATGGTTATCTTTAAAAACGAAAATAATATGCATATATGAATATATATATATTATGAAATGATAACTATTTATTTAATATTTACCAACTATTTGCATAGTTATGATTTTCTAACCTACAAGTTAACTATTTTGAATCCAAATGTAACAAAAGTTTCAATGAATTTTTAATAATTATAACACAAAAAATGACTGAATGAAAATTAACATTTACTATTAGCAATAACAAAAATATTGAATGTAAAACTTATTGTGACTTAAAGTTGTAATTAAAAACCTACTCTGAATAATTTCAGAGAAAAATTTCCAAGCTTTCCTAAATTTTCTTCTAAAAACTGGAATAAAGTCTAAAACCTTAAAATTACTTTTTTTTTAAATTTTTTTTCCAGTGTTAATATATATTATAAATGTTGTAAATTTAAGTGTTTTATCTAGGTACATATAAAGGAAACTGTTTTTCCCCTTAAAAAACAATTATTATAAAAGAAAAAATATTTGTTATTTGCACCATGTATTTTAATATGAGTAATATTTTCTTAATCATTAATTATCCATTCAAGTTACAGAATATTATCATAACAAAAATCTAGTAAAAACTAAAGCAAATGTATAACACTACTACTACTATTAATAAATAATAATACTCTTAAATGTATTTTTACTTTAATTCAACGTTCAAGTAATTTTTCATTAAATTAGCCAAAATATCTTTGAAGAATTAATACAACCATTGTATATAATAATATAGCTGGATTATTGCAATCACCTTATGTGGTAACAATATAAGCAGTAACTGCCCTTTTACATGCAAGTTCTGCTTCATAATCTTTTAATTGAAATTATTGTAAAAAATAAACAGATAGAGAATTAGTTTTAAGAAAGAAAAAAAGTATAGATAATATTTGATTGAAACTAAATTTTTATGACATCATGTGATATTGTCATAACCTAAAGAATATTTAAATATTGTTTTGCAGTAAAAATCAACTATTTTTCAGGATAATACTACTATTTTACTCGATACATTAAGTAAAGGAATAAAATTTAGACTAACACAATTGTCTAAAAAATAATATATATTAAATCTTTGTGGTACACTTTAAAATTTATATACAATCATATGCTTTCCCTTTATATATATATATATATATATATATATACCCTAACAGCACAAAATATTCCAGAAACGTAACAATCATATAACATTGAAACATTATGAAACCTTCCGAAACGTTTAAAACCGTTCTGATTATTTTCCGATTAGTTTCAAAAACGTAGAAATGTCCGCGATCGTAACAAAAAATCAGATACGTAACAGAAACGTTACAATCACTTAACAGATAGAAAATCAAAAAGAGCGAATGTTTCAGAAAGGTATCAGAGAACATACTAAAACGTGTTAAATTTTTGAAAGATTGTAAGGTTTTTGCAACATAACTGAAACATTCTGTGCTGTGTGGGTATATATATATATATATATAAACTTTCCGAACAGTTTTATGAAATTTTATTTTTGTCAATTGTAAAATATGTATTATTACAATATGAGAAGATCATATTTTAATGCATATTTTATTTACATCATTTTTAAACAAAAATATTTTTTACAGTAATTTTAAATATTAATTTAAAGTTTAATGTATAAACAATAATTTGTTTAAGTAGCAACAGTAATATATATGTACAATCAAGTACAACTGTAATAATAACGAAAGTTAGATGTTATCAGATTCCAAAGTTTTATACTAATTTTGATTTTTAACTCTTAAGTTAATCTCATAAGTTAATCGAAAGTTAATTATTATTACTTAATGATTTTAAATAATATTAATTAGCACCATTTTTTTTTTTTTTTTGTCGAAACATCATTATTTTAAATTATAAAACAGTCTAATATATAAATGTATTTCTACAGGATCTTAATTTTTAGTTAAAAAATGTTTAGCTGAAAATTTAAAAAATGAAATAAGGTAAACGCACCAGTAGTGGACACTTTAAGGACATTTCCCTGCCATTTTTTGTGTAATTTCCTAAATTTTAGAATTTCAAAAAATAATTAATACTTCACACCTTTACTAACTCTTCCTTAACACGACTGTATTATGAAAATTGCTAATTGTAGCATTTGTATATGTAAAAAATAAAAAATCTGAAGAGCTTAAAATAAACCAGTAGTGGACACACTAAAGATCCAGTAGTGGACCCCTTTGAATTTTCGCTTTAAAATTCAACTCTAAAATTGCTATATTACAGAATTGTGTCCGCTACTAGATATGGCATTAAAAGTCACATGAGCCAGTAGTGGACAGGGCTGTCCACTATTTGTCATGATGCCTTTTTTTGGTACCAGTAGTGGACATCTATAAAAGCACTATATACAAGATTTAAAAAACAGCACAAGAAATGAATTCTGCATACTTATTTTAGTCATATGAAAGCAAAAGGTAGAAGAAATCAGTTAAAAATAAGCAGAGAGCGAGCATATAAAATTTCATTTCCTTATTCAAAGTCATAAGAAGAAAACGGCAAAATTACAAAAAGTGTAAATTTTTTTAGTTAAACTAACATTATTTTAAAACAAATGGCCGGCATTATTTTTTGTTAAAGGGTTTAATAGTAAAGGACTATAACTCCCTTCCTGAACATTACTCGAATCTTCAGAATTTTTAGGTAGCTTATTTTCCGATTTTAAAATTAAAAGTGTCCACCACAGGTACAGGGTCCACTACTGGTGCGTTTACCTTACTTAGAAAACCAAATTCTATAGAAATCTTTTAATTAAAAAAAATTGACAGGTTTTTTTTTTTTTTTTTTTTAGAAAACATTTCATGGAAATTTTGTTAACTATTTAATTAATATAAAAACATTTTAATTGTTTGTTAAATGACCTTTTATGCAGTATGTCATTTTTAAAGCAACCTATACTTTAATTTAAAAAAAAAATACTTAAATTTATTTCAAAATTAAAAGATTATACCCAATGCAAAAATTTTTAAATAAATAAATAAATAATTATTAAATTTTCCAATAGATTTTAGTGAATGATTATAATAAACAAGTTTTCAAAGTCAAAATTTTATTTAAAAAAAAAAAAATTATAGCGTTTCAAATTAAAAAAGAAAAAAAAAAAGCTGAATTTTAACGCTGGCACTCTTTATCTACAAATACGTTTTCTTTTTTCTTTAACGAGATTTTACTTACTGCTTTAGAAAAATGTGTGCATAAGGTAAATTTATAATAACAAAAATTACTTAATTTTATAATGAATGCACACATATAGTTTCCATACAGATATTTAAAGTTAGTAATTGATAAAAATAAATATATTTACTCCGAACAAAATTATCTCTTATAGCACCGTTTAAACAATCCATATATATACATGTATATGTAAAGTTCTTATTGAGGGCGACACTAATTCAGTATTTCAACCATAGCGAATTGCAAATTTTTGTTTCGTTTGAATAAGCAAATTCTATGAACTTTTAATATACTTAAATTATAAACAATTAATTAGATTTTATTATTTGTATTTAAAAATTTTGATTTATAAAACTGTTTAATTATAAAATAAATAAATCTTAGTTTTATTTGTTTGTTTGTTAATATCAAGTCTATACTTAATTTTGTTACAAACTGCAATTCTTTAATTTCATCTTTTACTTTGTAATTTTTGAAATTGCAAGCTTACGTAATATGTTTTATCGTATATTATCTAAAATATTTCTTAATTTTAGATTTCATCTTGCAATATTTATGTTATTTTTTTTCTTATGAATTTTTACCTTGTTAGTTTTATTACATCTTGCGAAGAACTTCATGTTTGAAATCTTGTTTCTGGGTTTCATTTATAACGTCTTATTATGTGTCAATTGGAGTTTGGACTCTGTAAATTTTTGACAATAGACTTATAGAGTAAGAGTAATTACACCTATTTGCATACAATATTCAATCAAAGACTCTGATGAACTATAGATGTATTAAGCATTCATCAATTGTTCTCACTATATTAAAAAAAATTATCTCATATATATATATATATATATATATATATATACAGTCGGTAACAAAAGTGTCCGAACACTAGCAAAAATTCCTATGTAAAAAAAGTACACTTCATACGGTTTTGTTAAATAAATCTTTGTCGAATCCTGTTCTTAGTCAGTGTAAGAACATAGTGTTCGGACACTTTTGTTACCGACTGTATATATAATTGAAACATTTATTTATTAGAACATTTATTTATTGAAACATTTATTTATTGAAACATTTATTTATTTATAGTTAAAATAAAATATTTTAACTATAGCTAATTGCGCATTTTTTGTTTCGTTTAAATAAGCACCTTTTACAAATTTTTAGAAATATATATATAGAGAGATAGATAGATAGGTAGATAGATAATCAAAACATACAGTAGAAATATAATATTATCAGCACACACAGTTTGAATTTAAATGGGATTTAATAACAGTATTTAAACAATTAATATGATAAAAAAACAAAGACCATCCAAATCAAACCAAAAAATAAATAAAGTTAAATCTAAATGAATTAAAGGAAGTTGTAATAAGAAAACAGTATCATTTGCATTCTAGCGTTATCAAGGGCCTGGTAGAATGTAAACATTCTAAATAACTGAATGTTTTTCCGTAACAAAGATTGCAAATATATATATAATTGCAAGTATTTTATTTTTTATTTATTTGTTAGTCTGTCATTCTTTCATTTTTGTTCTTGAAAAACAAACCGATTTCAGTAATGTAACGAGTCTTACAGGTAAATTCGATGATTAAATTTAAAAATCGTTATAGTATTTTCATTTTTAATTAATTAATTTATTTTAATTGATTAATTTTTCTGATTATTTATTTATTCATTAATTTATTTGTTTTAGATATCGGTATACTAAGAAGTTCTACAAGAAAAATAATAATATTTTTTTTTTCTCAAACTACTGATTTATTTGTATTCATTATCCACAAGAGCTTTATGTATTATTCGTTTGCATGGATTCTTCTTTTTGAAAATCTAAACGATTCACTCAAATTCTTTTACAGCATATTTGATTTTCTACTTTAAATGTAACCGAAGAAAATTTATTTTAATATAAAACATATTCAGAGTGTCCGATCAAGACCACTTTAATCTCTGCAGGTCAGATTCCTGACTTGACATGAAAGAAACACCCAAAGAATTTTATCTGTTCTATCTAAAGTTTAAGAAAAACTTGACTGTATATGTAATACTTTACTGTTTTGCCAACTTGTATAGACTTTTTTATATTCAATATCCACCACTAATTTTCACTGTAATTTGTGTCTAATTACATGTTTGTCTAATCGATTATCATATATATCAGATATCATTCTACAAAATTAGTGGTTACTAAAAAAAAGTCCTTACAAATTGGGAACACTGATATTAAGGATGTTGTATTGAACGTGGGAGTCCGGTTTTATGGCCGCTATGATCGCCAGATATTTCACCCTTGGATTCGCAATTGTGAGAATATCTCAAGGAATTTTTCGATCAACACTTAGTTACTACAGAAACGGGCTTATTCACTTGTCTTTAAAGTGCGTGGACATTGCTGGACACTATGCTGCTGCAATTTGTGTTGTTAGCGACACCACAAGTGACACGCATGACACGGACAAGCATTCCTCAGTATTCCAGGTTAATATTTTGAACATATTTTGGTTTAAACAAATGCAAATGCCAATGCACTTGTTTCCAGTAAAGTTTTTTCCTAGCAGCGAATATAACGCTATAATTTTCTTTCGCGCTTTTCTCGTAAACTATAGGTTTCAGAGGTACAGTTCTTTGAGTATTTCCATATATACTCAGCCGCTAAACGTTACGTTTTTTTAGCACTGTTTTTTTTTTTTTCATAAAATTTTTCTCTTTATATATTTTTAGAAAACTACTACAAAATCTTTAGTTTTTTTTTTTACAAAAAGATACCAGTCAAGATACTGATACTGTTTTACAGTTTTACAGACAAGTTCAGTGTTCAACTTCGAAATTTATTGCTTTTTTTTTCTTATCTTTCCATTAGTTTTTATAAAATTTTACTCCTTATTTATTTATAGAAAACTACAATAAAATCTTATACAAGTCATCAACAAAAAGATACCGGTGTTAAAAAATTATAACGGTTGGTAGATATGTATATATAATAAAAGCGAGGAATCTGACTTTGCAGAGTTGATGGGCTACCCAGTATAATACGCAAGTTTTATATATATATATATATATATATATATATATTCTAAAAACAAATAATAAATATAAATTATGAGACTTTTTCATTTCGATTAAAGGTTTATCTTGTTTTACTTTTTTTTTATTATTATTAATTTAATTTTTCATTTAAAATTCAAAGCAAAATTCAAAAGTAAATTATTTATTTAAATTGAAATAGCAAGTAACTTTTCGTTTAAATCTGTTCTGATTTAGTATTTAAGCTTTAAATAGCCTTTTTTTTTAAATAGATTTATATGCATGACAATTTCTGTAGTGCAATATATGTTTTAGAGGCAAGTTTAATTTTCCATTTTAAATTTTTTTGAATACTCTTTTTTTTTTCTTTTGCTTTTACCTGGGTATTTAAATTTTAAAGGAAAACATGGAGTTTTATTAAACGTTATTTGGGTAAATTAAAAATTAATTTTCAAATATTATGTCTCTCGATATATTATTTTATATACATTGAAACATTTTTTAAATATTCTGTTTATTCAGGATCAATGTTTGTGAGGTTAATCTTAGTCTTGAAGAAATTAAAATTAACTTATTTTTGAAATTAATCTAGTTTTAATAGTAATCCTAGTTTTTAGTTTAGTTTTATAAGCATTTTGAAATCTGTTATGTAATAAAAATAAATGAAAATTTGTTATTCGTTTTCAGATATTCTTATCTGCAAAAAATCAAACTAATATCAAGAATGGAACTAATTTTTAAGCCATACTAAGATTTTTAATTAAATAATTGATTACGGTTTTTTTTTTTAACTTATGTCTACTTCCTAGTACGAAATTAAGAAGAAAGTACTGGATTGGGGAAAATCATAGATTTCAGGTTTACAATAGATTAACACATTTTTATTTATCCTGAACACGATTTAACCATTTTTCGAAAATGTGTGTTTGCGTGTGTATAAATAAAACTTATTGCACGCTGTATCTCACGAACCGATGTACGAAATTCAATAAAATTTTATACTTGGTTAGATCTGAATATAAATTTGTGCTAATTAGAGTTTGGGCTATTAGCTATATTACCCAAAATGTGGTGCTACTATGGTGCAATTTTTATCCATTTAAGGGAAAGCTATATTTCAACTTTTAGTGTATAAGGGCAAAAAACGGAATATATGAGGGTCACGAGGAAAAAAAAATCAATTTATTATTGTTTACGGAAAAGCAATAGCTCATCATTTACAATTTATACATGTACCAAATTTCGTATGTGAGGTAGATAGTTTGAATAACTATCCTGACTGAATTTGAATGCAAATGGATCTATGTATCAATATTTCCTGTTTACAAGAATGCTATATCTCGGCTTCTATGATATATAATTGCATCAAATTTACTATTCAAGATATCTGCTTTAAAAAATTACTCTAATTTAAATGAGTGTATATAGGACCCCGAGTGATGCTGCTGTTATTTATTTTATGAAAATTTTAAGAAAGATGCAGAAACTATTTTATTAAAAGTTTATGTATATAATAAGCATAAAATTCGATATTCTGCGATGTTATACATAAAGCTGAATAAGAAAAAATTGTGATGGACATATATTACTAATGAAATCGATATAATAGAAAATTTTACAAGAACAAAATTATATTTTCTCAAAACAACTCATAACTTAAGTCATGAGATCTTTTTCTTCTCGAATAAAAGTGTTCCTACACTTTTATTTTAATGCGTTGACTTTAAGTATGAATAATTAGCTTAATTTATTCTTTAAAACATTTTTCTATTTTTTAAGTAAAATGTAAAATTTAAAACTTAAAACTTAAAACTAAATTTCTTTTCATATAATTCTCAGATTTCAATACGTGGGTAATATTTATACAGAAATTTTCTACTGAAAATACTAATTTTTATATTTTAAAGAGACTTTGGCATTGTTGCATGACATTTGGATTAATAATTTTAAAAACAAAATATTCATTTGGCACTTAAAAAAAAAAAAAAAAAAAAAAAAAAAAAAAATGTTTAAATGGGTCTCAGCCTTGGAAGTCAAACTGACTTCAACAATAAAGCCAATTTTATAAACCGTATCTTTATAATTAAAAATTAGCTTAGGTTTTTTTTTTTTTTCTTTCCTAATAAATTTTATAAAATATTAAATATAAAAGTTTTTTTTTTCAGATAATTTATAAATTTAAGCCACGAGTCGTTTTGTACATTTGTGTAAAAACTTTTCTTTATTAAAAGTTTACATACTAATCAATTTATGCAAATTAATTACCTTTATTTACAAATTATTCATTTAAATTAATAGTTTAGGAAAAAATGTAATAGCAGTCTTTAATGGTCTTTAAGTATAATTTTATTTTCCAACATCCACCGGTAATTTATTCAACGCGTATGTTTGAAATTTTAACCAACAACCCTTTTAAACAATTTATGTTCATGAATACTATCAATGCCCTGAAACCAGTTTTACAGGCAGAATCATCTTTCTACTTTAAAATTTGTCCTTCTATTTGTTTTGTTTTTCTTTTCATTCAATTAATTTTCATCAGGATATTAAAATTTTTAATTTAATTAGAAAGCATGTAAAATATTTAATTAATTTAAGATTTAGTTTCTAAACGACACGTTTATGGATAAATTTTATTTTAAACTAATGCATTAAAAAAACATTCTGCTTAGAAAAACAAAACATTTATCAGCCTAACCGTAGCACTTGCTACTGTGCATAATTGACATAAATAACTATGCTATGAACGCTTTTTACAGTAAGAACTTTTTTTTATATAATATTAAGCTTAATTAATACTTTGCGATATAGAAAATTTGTTTCAGTTTTAGAAATTTATGGTTGAATATTGTTCTCTCAGTTGAATACATGATAAGTCTTACTGACAAAATTTCTTGTTTAAAAAATAATTTTAAATACATTTTAAGTCTAAGAGTTTTTAATCGTAATTTTTATCAGAGGAAAAACGCTGTATATATTATTTAAATATAATGAATGTTTCAAATAATAAATAAATCTAACATATAAAAGTTACCTAATACATAATGTTTTCAAATAATTTTATTTTATCGCATATTTTATCAGCACTTTTCCTGAATCATTGAATAGAGACTTCTTAGATTAATTTTAGAAACAAAAAAATTCTTACAATTTTCAAATAAAGTAAGATAAATATATATATATATATATATATATATAAACATATACATATATATACATATACATATATATATATATATATATGTATATATATATATATATATATATATATATATATATACATACATATATATATATATATACATATATATATATATACATACATATATATACATATATATATATATATATATATATATATATATATATATATATATATATATATATATATATATATATATATATACATATACATATATATATATATATATATATATATATATATATATATATATACGATAATTATCATTATTTTTAGGTATTTCAAACTAAAATTTTTCCTCTTGTTACTCATTTTTAAAAAGAGTTTTAAGCTTTATTGTATCATAAACTTTAGTAAATATATAATTAATTATTAAGTATACAAAGTATCGACAAAAATATGACTTTGTAGAAAATTAAAACATTGGTACATTAATTTTAAAAATAAAAAAAAATTATCACCCACTTTATTTAATACCTCCTAATCGTTAAGTACGAAATTTTGTTTAAGTTATGTAAATGAACTTTGTATAAAATAGCACTCCAGTAATGTTTACTTAGTATTTTTGTATTGCACAGCCACATTGTCTTTTTACTTCAAAAAGAGTAATATAATTTAAAATAATGCCAGACGCCGTAGTAAAAAATATTGCAGATAAAAACTTATGAAAATAAGCTAAACAACATGTATTTTTGTATATTTAAAAAAACTTAAACACTGTACTTGCAAACTACTAAAGTATCATTTAGTAACTTGTATAAAAATTGTTTAATTTTGCATTTAAACATTTTCTAAAATTTTACTATATAATGTTTTAAATCCTAGTAATAATTCTCGTTTTTTTTTTTTTTTTTTTTTTTTTTGTAGATATACATTTGACAGTTTACGAATAAATAAAATTAGTAAAAGAAATAAGTGTATTTGTTTAAATGCAGAAAAGTTTGATCATTACAGGAAATTCAAGCATATTTAATATAGATACACATATCTCCGTTTCTTATAATATGTCATAATTTTTAGTATAAATTAGTTTTTTTTTTAGCCCTTTCATCTTATTTTAATTTGTATATATATATTAATTTAAAATAGTTTGAAAACAAATATATAAGAATAAACCCCGACATTAATTAATAAAATATATTAAACAAATGTATAAATAAATTGCAGTATTTTCAAATTACAGGATTTTAAAATTATAGAATATAAAAATATTGTAAGCGACATAGATCATATTACTTCAATTTTGGAATTTAGTACGGAGATAATCGAAAGAAAAACATTTTTTATATCAAAAAATTTTGTTTTAAAAAACATTTAGTCGTTCAAAAAATTCTTAGAAATAAAATGAAAACAAGAAATTTATTAAACGAATATAAATTGTATACTCAAATTTACATATTTTACTGTATTATATTCTCTGTATGTTTTCAAAAACTATAAAATTTTAAAAAATAATTAATTAAAAATCTGACTATAAATACTTTTAAACTTAATTTTTTATTTCAGAAGTGAATTTTATTTTACCAGTATAAAGGATTTCTCTGAGATTGAAATCCCTAAAGAAAATAAATATGCTCGAATATACCGAAAGAAAAAGAAGTTATTTTATATTTTTTTAAATAAAAAATATAGTTGAATTTTTTTTTTCGTTACAACACGTGGCCATTAGACTGAAAACGGTCTAAAATACCTTTACTACATACATATATATATATATATATATATATATATATATATATTTGCGCAGTATGTCCCACTGTGGACCTTGTGCTAAAAAAATCCAACCAACCAACCAACCTACAAATAAAACATAAATGTATACTAAACATGTAAATTACATTAAACCAAAAATTGCGAAATTTTAAAAAATAAACTAAGCATTCTGTTGGAAAGAGAATATTCTTTTGCAATATGCTTTGCATTACAAATATTATTTTTTCCCATTCCTACCATTAATAAAATTTTGCATTCAGAAAAAAATGAAATAAAAAAATAAATAAATGTGTTTCAGTGAAAGTATATTGAAAAAAATCTCTTTTACTGAATTATTATCATTTGCAAAGCAAATTTTGAAAGGGAGTTATGAAGCAAATTTAGAAGAGGGAGGAAAAAATTCTTCTCTGATTCTGATCATTATTTTAAATTTCCCGTTCAGACTAATGGTTTTTACGGTAAACTGCATTGGTATTTTATTTGAATTAGATGCAAAACAAAATAAATTTAAATAGTTTTTCCTTCAAAATTTCGTTTTAGGCAGTTCGTCAAAATTGTCTCCATGGATTGCAAATAGCTTTTGTTTTTCCAAATGTTTGTCTTGAAATTCAAATGTTTAAAGAGTTTTCTTTTAGCATCCCGAAAAAAGAAAAAAAAAGAAAACACGGAAGGATGCGCATACTATTAAGACGTTCTCTACCGCTGAATGCATTAGAAAAAGGCACATGTAATGCGAATGCATTAGAGAGAGAAAAAAAAAAGAGTGAATTTGCTTTAGAAATACATTTGCAAAAAAAGTTAGGAATTCCATTTGGAGAAATCTCGACTACGGAGTCCTCCTGGTATACAAATGACCCCCTCGTGCACGGAAAATAATACATGCAAAAAAAGGGACAAAAATTTTTTCCGTTTTCTTTTACCCAAATCACTTAAAAACAAAAAGAAAGGAAAGCCTTGATTCATTGTTATCCATTTAGAGTAGTTTTCTTCTATGACTTGCGTTGGAGCACACTTTAGGGACTAATAAAACAAAAATGGAAGAAGGGCTTTAGTATGAGAGGAAAGACTCGAGCAATATGCATGCTATTTTTTCTCATTAGTTGTGTACTAGGGGGGTTCACTGAATATCCCCCTTGAATAATTTATCCCAGGTAGCAGTGGCGCAAAAAGGGGCAGTCACTGTTAAGTTGGTATGCAAATTTCTGCCCAGCTCTGCCAATCAGGGGGCGTGGTTTCCACCGCCCCCGTCCAGTGTCAGCCTATCACTGCGCCATCATTTCAACCACAGAGACTATTGATCGGTAGGTCTCCTTGCATAGGAGGCAGCTCTTATGCATCTCCTCTTCTCCCCATCCTCCCCCGCACCTCCTACTTCTCTAACAAGAACTGGTCTTTCTCTCTCTTTTCTTTAAGCATCTTCTCCACAATCCGCGACAATGGCGGATTTTTGCTCTTGCACTTCTTTTTTTATTTTACTCCGCGTCCTCCGAAATCGTAGACGAGAGAATAAATAACAGCCACTTAAAGCTTCAAAACACCATTCTAATAGTTAATGATTCAAAGGTTAATTAGGTTAATTAGTTCATTAATATGCAAATTAGAAGTTTTAATTAAA
Source organism: Salticus scenicus (assembly GCA_963930645.1). Classification (NCBI taxonomy): domain Eukaryota; kingdom Metazoa; phylum Arthropoda; class Arachnida; order Araneae; family Salticidae; genus Salticus; species Salticus scenicus. Next base: position 194,327,295 of record OZ005655.1, on the reverse strand, counting down.
TTAATTAGTGTTATTATATACGAAAATTCTCTAAATTTGACGCTTTTTTTATATGTAAAAGAATGTCATTTGATTAATATAAAACATTAGTTATTTAAACAATTTGACGAAAAATCTATAAAATAATTTTTTTTTTTTTTTTTTTTTTTTTCAGATGAAGTTAAACATAACGTGCGTGGTATAAACATTCAGAAAAAAAAAAAAAAAAAAAAAAAAAAAAAAGGCAATTATTTAAAAAAAAAAAAAAAAAAAAAAAAAGTTTATTTAATAATTACTAATGTTTAATTGACTTAAAATAATATGTTATACTTTAATTTTTTAATTTAAAAGAATTTATCATTAATTATTAATGAAAGGATTCACAAGAACGAAAAAATATGCATTAACCATTTTCATAATGCCAAAATATATTGAATCAAGAATAATATAATTTCGACCAATTTATATAAATTGATTAAAAACCTATTAGTTTTAATTGCCTTTTTTTTTTAAGATTAAGTTAAATATTACATATTTGATATAAAGTTTCAAACAAAAAAATCACATAAGTCAATTATAAAAAATCAGTTTCTTTTCATAATTACTAATGTCTAATGAAATAAAATGCTATACTTAAAAATATATTCAAATATATATTTATAATTATCTATATTTTCAAATTAAAAGTATTTATAATCAATTAATGTGATTAATAAATAGATTCACTTCTCTATTCTTTTTTTTTTTTTTTTTTTTTTTTTTTTCGGAGTAGTGGTCTTTATTTAATTCATACTTTTTCTTTTTAATATATACAAATAAATACATTACTAAAATTTTGAAACGATAAAATACTTTTAAAATATCACATTTTGATTTAAAGAAAATATTGTTAAGTATTCAAAAATAATAATGACGTATATATTGTAATTACTATTAATTAATTAAACAAGTTGAAATATGTACTGATACGCATTATTGCGTACAAAACCAAAAACTGCATTTTTCGTTGTCAAAAATTATTATTTAATTTAATTTTCAAATTTAATGTAAAAGTTTCTGGAAATTTACATACATATTTTTAAAAAATATTTGTTTATATAAGGAAATTTTGTTTTATTTTATTTTATAAAATTAATATTTTAAATAGTTATTTTTTAATAGTTAATTATTTTTAATATTTTCAAAAATTAATAAAAAAAGAGGCATTAATCATATTTACAATAGTAAAATATATTAAATAAAAAATTTTAAATTATTAATTAAAATCGATTACACATAAGAAGAAAGATTTAAATTAATTTTTAAACGAGAATCCTTTTTAAAGAGAATTTCCAATATTTAGTATTTTTAACAATAAATGAAGAAGCATGTATGTTTTCCCTTAAATTAACTGACAATTTTCCTATTAAGTACTAAAACATTTACAAAAATTTTGAAAGTAAGTACAGATATATTGATATTTAAATGTTTGATACTTGGATATATTTGACTTTCTTTACGAATAACTAACAGTGAGAGAATAAATAATTGTCTCTTAAAGCTTCGAAAGACCAATTTAATAGTTAATGACTGTGAAGTCAATTAAGTTAATAAGTTCATTAGTATGGAAAATAAAAGTTATAATTAAATTAATTAGCATTATTATACATGAAAAATTCTATTTCATTTATTTATTTATTTTATATATGTATATAAAGTATCTCTTCTTCTTCTTCTTTTTTTTTTCCATATTTAAAAGAATGTAATTACATTAATATAAAAAATTGATTATGAAAACAATTTGACTGAAAATCTATCAGCTAAAATTGCGTTTTTACTTCTTTGTGGATTACGTTAATTATTACATGCCTGATTAAAGTTTTAGAAAATAAATTAATTATATCAAGCATAAAAAATCTATTTCTTTTCATAACTACTAATAATTAATTAATTTAAAATAAAATGTTATACTTTAATTTTAAAATAAAAAGAATTTATCATTAATTTATTGAATTGATTCATTTTACTATTCGGTTATCTGGAAAAAGTGGTCGTTATTCAATCCATGCCCTTTTTTCTTAACAGATGCAATTAAATACTTAACTAAAATTTTGAAATGGTAATTTACTTTTGAAATATCACTTATACATTTAAAGAAAATATTATTAAGTATTGGGGAAAAAGTGATGTCATATATATTATAATTACTATTAATTAATTTAACAAGTTGAAATACGTACTCATATGCATAATTATTGCGTACTAAACTGTAAACTACATGTTTCATTGTAAAAAAAATATTACTTATTTTTATTTTTCAGATTTAGTGTAAAAGTTTCTGGAAATCTACATGAATATTTTTAAAGATATTTATATACATAAAGGCATATTGTTTTATATTATTTCATTTTACAAATTTAATATTTTTAATATTTTATCATTTAGATTTCAATTAATTCAATTCTTTGACATTCAAGAACGAGTGACACGTATTTACCATTTTCACATATATATACAGAAAGAGAGAGAGAGAGAGAGAGAGAGAGAGAGAGATTGAACCAAAAATTAAATATATTAAGTGACATTGATTATATATAAGAAGAAATATTTAAAATTTTTTATATGAGATTTATTTTTTTATTTTTTTATTTTTTTTAAGAAGTTTTGGAAAAATGGAAAACTGTTTTTTGTTTAATTAAATTAATTGACAGTTTCCACATTAATTGGTAAAACATTTTCTAAATATTTAAAAGTAAGTACAGATGTATTAATATTTAAATGCTTGATACCTGGGTTACGTTTGATTTTTTTTACAAATAATATTTTCAGTTAATTTCAGAAGTTAAACGTAATCTTTAACAACTATAAACATTTTTATTTCATTATGAAATCCAGTTTTACTCACATCATATGACTTAAAATATTATAAATATGAATATATTATCTCTTCAATGTGAGTAATTGATACTTAAAAAAAAAATAATAATAAATGATGCATTATTTGATATCATATTTTAAACTAATTTTTTATGGTTTTTAGTGTGTCGAAACGGAAAATAAACTTCATCGCATGAAACATAATTTCATCATTATATTTGTTTATAAACATGCTTTTATGATTAATTATAACTAATCATGGAAACACAATAAAAATTTACCGTATAATTATTTTTGTGGAATTTTTACGGAAGAAACTGTTTTTGTAGACACCCTGTATTGATAAAAAGCTGTACGTAATAGAGAAACGCAGGCTTCTTTCTCAGCTTCAGCACACGAAAAAACACTTGCATCAGATAAAATTAGCAAATCAAATTTTGCCAACATTATTGTTCTAGATCTGCGGTATTAAAAAAATGATAATAATAATAAGTAATTTATTCTCAATATGATGGATGAAGTTTTTTAAAGAAAAAATTTAAATGATTTTTGTACTCATATTTTTACTGATTTCCTGCATATAAAATCTTTATAAACATCTTCTAAATAGTTATCAATAAAATTTCATTATTTAAAGAAAAAAGTAAACAGAAAAATGGAAATTTGAAGTTTGAAATATTATTATTACTGTTATTTGCATTTTGATAACAATTTTTTCTTAAACCATCAGATAATGTAAGATAATTAATACCAAAACTTAATTAAAAAAAAAATAATAATAATCCAAATATTCTAAATTATTGACATATTATGTCATATTAATTTCTTAGTTAATTTTTTATATGTTTGTATTTATCATTAAGCTAAGGGAAACTACAGACATTATTTATAGTTAAAAAAAAAAAAAAAAGAACATTATTCAGGACATATTTTGGAAATGCTTTAATAATCGAAGAATATTTTTTTTTTTTAAACTTAAAGAGCAACAAGTTTTAATTGTATAATTGTTTAGCTCCATTTAATTAAATCGTTAATTTTTTAATTTCATGTTTATGTATTATTAGATAAACAGGAAAAAAATTGGAATTCGATGTAAAATTATGTAAATTATCCAGATAAGTATTTACCATCAGAAAATTGTTATGATTTTATGTGCATCAATCTCTTTTAAATACACAACATATAAGTTTTCACTTCAAATCCAAAATGATTTTTTTAAGTTTTTGTTTATTTTACTTCATTTTATTAATCAGTTTCAACTATTTTAATTTCAGCTTATAAAGCTATAAATTTAATAAGTATTTAAGGTATCTCGCAAAAGAATTTTTTACGCTAATATATATAATTAGCATTGTTTAAATATGCAATATGTCACACATAAATTCATATTTAATTGTCTGTCTCATTTTTCTTTTAAATCTTGCTCTAAAATCAATAATAGCACAATATTTGTTATATTTCTTTTTTTAATGTTGATTAGTACAATGGAATTTTTATCTGTGAAAACGTAATTTTTCTTTTTATCTTTATGAAATGCTGTGCAAATTGTAAATGCTTAATCTATTTCAAAATATTTCCAAAATTTCCAATAAAATCCAATTTTATTGGAAATATTGGAATTTAATTTAATATTAATCGAAAAGGGAGAAGAAAAAAAAGTTCATAAGATATTTAATAAACAGTTTAACAACACACGTAAAAATTAAAAAATTAAACTGGTCTTTATATAATTTAAAATATACATGTTAAAAAAAACGTAATTTTTCTTTTTATCTTTATGAAATGCTGTGCAAATTGTAAATGCTTAATCTATTTCAAAATATTTCCAATATTTCCAATAAAATCCAATTTTGGGTTCCGTATATTTTTATATTTGTCTCAGTCTAATATTATATTACAAATTATTTTATATAAAAAATAATAATCTCAAAATCGACCCATTCATTAGCTATTGCCTGCTAAAACATAACCATAAAATTTCCCCTTTTATTTCTTTTACAGCAGAAAAAGCTTTTGTAAATATTTCAGACAATTAAAACATTTATTGCAACAAGAGAGAATTTAGAATCTACCTGATTTTCATGCGATAAAATAATGCAAGAAAGACCACAATTTTCCAAAAGGCCCAACTGAATCGTATATTATTTACAAACATAGAATGCTATGAATGAAGACATAGAATGCTAATGAAGAAAAAAAAGTTCATAAGATATTTAATAAACAGTTTAACAACACACGTAAAAATTAAAAAATTAAACTAGTCTTTATATAATTTAAAATATACATGTTAAAAAAAACGTAATTTTTCTTTTTATCTTTATGAAATGCTGTGCAAATTGTAAATGCTTAATCTATTTCAAAATATTTCCAATATTTCCAATAAAATCCAATTTTGGGTTCCCTATATTTTTATATTTGTCTCAGTCTAATATTATATTACAAATTATTTTATATAAAAAATAATAATCTCAAAATCGACCCATTCATTAGCTATTGCCTGCTAAAACATAACCATAAAATTTCCCCTTTTATTTCTTTTACAGCAGAAAAAGCTTTTGTAAATATTTCAGACAATTAAAACATTTATTGCAACAAGAGAGAATTTAGAATCTACCTGATTTTCATGCGATAAAATAATGCAAGAAAGACCACAATTTTCCAAAAGGCCCAACTGAATCGTATATTATTTACAAACATAGAATGCTATACATAGAATTTTATATATTACAAAAGTTGACATAAATTTCGAGTTTATTTTAAAATCGATAATATATATATATATATATATATATATATATATATATATATATATATATATATATATATATATATATGTATGTATGTATATATATATATATATATTAATAATTATTTATAAAACAAACATTTAAATTTCGATTATGATTTTAATGTCATTTTACATTCCTTTACATTACATTACATTCCTGCATTTACTTTACTTTTAATATCGCACCGAATTAATTTATAATATATTATTAATAATATATCTTCTATTAATTTAAACAGAGACACCGTCAGAAATTTTTTTATTTAATCCACAAAAATTTGGTATGCAAAGCAAAAATTACTATTTAAATGTCTTCAAATAAAAATGCTGATTAAATTAGCAAAATATTTCTTTTTTTTTTTTTTCTTTCTTTCTTCCTTTTTTGTTTGTAATTTTAACAAAATTAATTTGTTTTTCTTATATAAAATTCTTTAAATGTTTTACTTACAAATGTACAAAAAATTAATATAAATAACAACGTTTTCTTCTGTGTTAATCGAAAAGGGAGAAGAAAAAAAAGTTCATAAGATATTTAATAAACAGTTTAACAACACACGTAAAAATAAAAAAATTAAACTAGTCTTTATATAATTTAAAATATACATGTTAAAAAATAAGTAAATAACAACAATAAATTTTCGCTATAAAGTAGTAAAATCTGCAGGTGCATTGTGTATGTCTAAAGCGGTCTACAACACATACATATACATGTACTCATAACGCAATATATATATATATATATATATATATATATATATATATATATATATATATATATATATATATATATATATTACTTTATAGCGAAAAGCTTTGTTTTTAATTTTTTAAATGTATATTTTAAAATATATTTAAAAATCAGTTTACATTTTTACGTGTGTTAAAGCGTTTATTTAAAGCAAATTAATGTAATTTTAAAGAAAATATTTTGATAAAATAAGTAAATATCTATAAAAAAAAATGTAAATTAATTAACAATATATTTTGTGTTGTCATAACAAACGTTATTTAGTACTAATTAACGTCGTTACTTACTTCTAATGAAAATTTGATTTATAATCACAAAATAATCTGAACAAAATACAGCTTTTTAGATTTAATCAAATTCTTTTCTGGGTGCGTAGATAATTCATTTTACATAGTTGCGATTCCATATTTAATATAGGAAACCTACTCAATATATTGAATTCTGAAGTCACGTGTTCAAGAATTAAATAATCAGACAATATCCATATTAATAAGATATCATGCAACAAATTCTTTATTAAAGATGCACCCTGGCATTGTGAGAAAGATAGGTCCTGCATTTTTGGATATATCGTTACGTCAGCATTATGAACAGTCATGTATAATGCATGCGGTGTCTATTTATTTTGGTCGAATTCGGTTCTTCCTATTATATTCGATCTGACACGTGTCGTATCCATACATCACCTGTTTGTATGATCTAACTTTAAATGTTTGAAATTCGATCAACTGATAAGGGTCAGTAAATCCCTTTTTTAAAGTCGGAATGATTGAGAGATGCATTCCTTGGTAGTGTGCTGACCTTGAATTAATTTTTAATCTCGTCTACAGTTATTGAGGTCAGTATCTCAAATTTCAAAAAAATCCTTTGAAATGCAGTTCGTCATCCAAACTAAATTCTTTTAACATCTATCTTAACTCATGTAACTTATGCAGATGTAATAACATATATAAAAACGCATAAATCGAAAGATTATCATATAACAGAAACAAAACAAAACAAATATATATATATATATCAGTTTCTCAGGTGTATAATATTTGAAGATTATACATATTTTATCTATTGTAATGAGTAATTAATAGTTAAATAAACACAAAATTTTAATTAAATTAGACGTGGAAATATAGTGAAAATGTAAATGCATATTATTAACCTTAGTAAACAATCTGATCAAGGCAGTAGCTAAGGGAAAGCGGGGAGGAGGCGTAAATTTGTAATTTTATGGAATTGTTGAAAATTTTGAAGTTTTATAGATTTAATAACTTTATTTTTAACACTCAACGTTATATAATAAAGTCTGAAACCCATCTGAAAAGTTTTTCTGGCTATAGCCTTGAAACTGACTTTTATTATGAAAATTACTCCCCATTATGAAATTTTATTTTGAAATAAGAATATTTTAAGAATTTTCTTATAAAATGATGACTAAATAGTTACGTGAGTTCCATGTTTAGCGAACGTGTGTGAACGAAATTAGTCATTATGTCAATACGTTAATATCGTTTGAAATAATTCGAAATGAATTACAGTTAAAAAAAAAAGAAAATCTCCCCCCCCCCCAAAAAAAAAAAAAAAAAAAAAAGAAAAAAAGAAAAATCCTTTGAAAAAAGATTTTTAAAGCAATGCAGTGATATGAGACATATTATGAAAGATAATATTTTTACAAACAAAATACTCACACAAATTTAAAAGATATATTTTTTTTCGTAATTAATTTAATGGATGTGTATGTATTATAGTGTGTACACTGAAGTTATTTTACTATAATAAGTATGGTAATATAATAAAACTGTGGAAGAATGTTATTTCATATAAAACACTCTAATTTAAAATTATGATAATCATAACAACAACTTAATATTGAAAAATTTAAATTGTGTATTTCTAGAAGACTGTAATATATTTATCTTTTTAATAATACAATAATTGTAACAAATAAATATGATTTAAAAAAAAAAAAAAAGCGCGATTTTAAATTTTTTAGATAATATTGAGTACTGTGAAATTTAAAATTTCCTGACTAAAAATGAAAACATTATATAAAAACTGTGAAACTTTATTTAATGAATGTTTCATTTAGTGGTCTTTTTAATTGGATTTAACGAATCGTTAGAGGTTCGTAGGTATCAGGGTGCTCCTATATTCAGTTTCAATAGAAAATTTCTTAATGCTATAATTTTATATTTTCAAAGTATGTCCTGACCCGATCAAGCCAATATGTAATCCAGGTCCATTTGCCTTTTAAACCCTCTTTCTCTCTTTTACTGTAATCCATACCTGTTAACCCCCCCCCAAAAAAATATTTGCAGAATTGCAAATATACGCTAGGTTTTCTACTTTAAAAAAATATTTTAGTGAACATATATGCAGCTTGTTTTGCTTGTTTTGCTTGTTAAGATGTAGTTTGGGAGTTTCTGGTTAGAGATTCTGAACAAAAACTTACTTAAGTAAACCTTTTCTAATGTTACTGCATGAGAATTCAATGTCGGTTAAATTTTGGAACCCAGAAATATGTACCCGCTAGACTGCATGTTAGACTGGACCTGAAGTGTACTTCATCCCCCCCCCCCCACCAAAAAAAAAAAATCATTAAAAAATATTACTAGTTTAAAAAAAGAAAACAAAAATAAAAGCAATCTGGAAACAAGATTCAATATATTATTTAACATGAAATGAAAAATATTACGTATATAAATATATGCAGTTTTTCTTTAAATATTATGAATTTAATGCTTATTAAAAATATGTGTTATTTTTAAAATATAATTAATTTACAAGTATGAATATCAATTTACAAACTTTGCTCATCAAACAATTACTTATAGAAACAAAACAGACCAATTTATTTCTTATTTTATAAAAAGTTTTTTTTTTTTTTTTTTTTTTTTTTTTTTTTTTTAATAAATTTATATTAATATTTTAAATTCTTAAAATTTGATTATTTTACATAAATTGTGAGTTGCCATTTATTTATTTATTTATTTATTTTTTAATTGTTGCGTGATACAAAAGAAAGAAAAGAAAGTGTCAAGCATATACTACATAAATTTATTTGTTCAGTAAAAAAATAGAAGCATTTCTCTACAAAATACTTTATTTTATTTTATTTTTTAAGTTGCACCCTACATTGTTAAAATAAACTTATTCATTGAGAAGAAAAAATAAAAAAAATAAATAGACAAGATTAAGTTTGTAACAGATATTTTACAAAACCGAAAGAAACATGCTATAAAGACAAAATGATTGTTGTCCTTTCTTTTGAAATATAAACAAGCACAAATTTCAGTGAACATATTTAACAAAAAAAACGTGACTTGTTTTCCCAAAGTGCGATCTATAGCCATCTTGTTTTGTCATCGTATATCGGGTCACTGTAACGGGTCCATTGGGTCATATAATAAAAAGGGAAAAGTGTTACAGGGAGACCGTTATGGCCGAAACAGTCCAATGAGCCTAGGCTGCCTACTTATACAGTTTCACAAACTTGAAGCAGTTAGTAGATCCCCTACCCCCTTTCTCCCCTTCGATTAAACCGAAAAGTGTGCGCAGTGTCTGGGTCATTTTACATTGGGAAGCCCGAAACTGGCCAATTCAATCACTTTTCTTTTATGGATTTAGTTTAATACTCCACCCAACAAACACAAAAATTTTGACATCTGGATTCAGCATCAATAATAAGCACAAAAAACATCAAAGGGGGAGGGGGTGAAATGAAAAAATGGGTCAGTGCAGAATAAAAACTTGGAGTTAGTCTTTCTATATTTATAACGAATTTTATTCCGGGGAGCAATGAACCCCCCAAAATATAACTCAGGGGAGCCTCTACCTGGGGGAGAAGACTGTCGTAGACCCCACAGGTTAGAGCATAAAAAAAAAAAAAGGTAGAAAAAAGTGAAACATAAAAGGAATTGGGGTTGTATTGGCTTGGAGGTATTAAAAAAATGAGGTATATGCCATAAAAGAGAGAAGGTGAGCATCAATGACCTCCAAAGGGATACTTCCCCTTACGTCACATCCGCTTTTTAAATCCGTGTTGGGGCGGTTTCTTGAAAATTCTTCGAGGTTCATCCTCTAAGTTTAGGGTCCAAGAAGTAATGGAATGGATCCCACGTGGAATGTTACAGGAAAATGTTTTGAGTTCATAGTTTTGTTTTCGTTTCGTACTGTTGTGTATTTTGGCAATATGCTAATGCAATGGAATATTCTCTATGGGGTTTTCTTGAATTTGTATATGGTAAGATTAACTTTTCTTTTTTCTTTAATGCATTCTTTTCAGAAAACGGGGTTGTTTTCAACCATGAGTATTGTTTTGAATTTCATGCAAATATGCCAGTAGAAAAAATTTTACATTTCAAAATGGAAATGTGGTATGATGTTCTTAATAAAAAAATTGTTTTAGATGTTTTATTTATTTATTTATTTATTTATTTTTAAATAATTTAAGTTTTAACATTTAGGGAAAAAAAAAACTGCATATATATATATATATATATATATATATATATATATTAGTCATAATTTTTTTTAAGCATCAGCAAAAATCTATAGGGCTTTGTACAAGTTTAATAACATAATTTATTTATTTATTTTATTTTATTTTATTTTATTTTTTGTTAATGCATAAGTATAATGTATTTATTTTTCCCGAAATATCTCCAAACATTTTCAGTGCCATAACTAAAACTATTTTTTTTTTTTTTTTTTTTTTTTTTTTTAGTGACAGAGAAAGAGAGAGAAAAAATTTTGTTATTCAAACAGCATCTATTTTTTCTACTCACATAAATTTAGACTTTAATATCCTTAAGCCAAAAATTATTCATTTGTTAAATTTTCATCAAACTAAAAATGTTTAGATCTGTAAAAACGAATTATATATAATGTAATTTAAAATACATTCATTCATACACGTTATACATTTATAATTATTTTAATCTGAGTTTTGATTTGTAAATGAAATTTTAAAACTAATCTATTGTATAGGAAACAATATTTACTCTATATACGATAAATACCATTTAAAATATTTATAAACTAATTAAATATTATATATTATTTTTGGTGTGAAAATTAAATTTATTTATTTATCTTGATTAAGCATTTAAAGTTTCATTATTTTTTGAAGAAAATTTTGTACGTTTATTGCACAAAATTTTAATCGATACGCTGATGCTTTTCCCATTCGTTCAAGATTTGTGCTTTAGCCAGTAGTAGTACGTAGAAGGTATATCCCCCAACTTTAAAAGAATTTCTATTTATATATTGAATCCACGTATATTAGCCAATAATTATAAAGGCTTTATCAGTATTTGTTGAATTATGACGCATGTATATTTAATATATAGCCACACAACGCCTGATTTATTTATTTATTTATTTATTTATTAACTTGGAAAAATTAGATTAGTAATTAATGACTAAGGTACCAAGATACATAAGTATGTAATTATTTCTATTGAGGAAAGTAAAATTGTAATAATGTAACTTTCTTTTCGTTCACAGAAGAAATATTAACTAGAATAATAACATTATTATAACATGTTCTTTTGCATTTATCTTTAACGCCATTTTGTAAGAGATTAAAGTAACATTGAAATGAGAATCATAAATTCATACGAGCATAAAAACATTAAAAATAAATGAATTAACAACTTTAACAATAACGATGAATTAAATTGACAGCTTCAACAATAACTTTGTATTGAGCTTCATCGATTTTTTTTTTTTTAAGAAAATAAATTTTTATCACTTCATAACTCTTATCTCGCTCTGCATGTTCAGAGTGCATGATTTTTTTTTTTTTTTCTTTTTTCGAAATATTGAACAAACATCAAATTGTATATTGTGCTTTCTCCACCCCGAGGAATTTATACATAGATTTATTTTAGCCGCAGTATTTCTTGAAAAATACTTTTTCAAATGGAATGTACCTCACATAAAAGAATGAACTAGGGAAAACACCGTGTTATGGGGGTAGGTAACGAAAAATTCTTAACATATCTTCAATAGCTAGCTTGATGAATAGACCAAAACAATCTACTACTTTCACTTGCACAGAGTTAAGGAACGAAACACAGCAGAAAAAAAAAAAAGAGGGGGGGGGGGGTGAAGGAATTTAGAATTTTTTTTGTTGCTTTTTAGATTTTGCTTCCTGGAATTCTTCCAAATTCTTCTCATTTCTTATTACCGTCCCAAATCCAATTTCGCCTCCTTTTTACTTTAGCCCAGGATGGCAAATTTTTACTTTTTACGAATTTTTTATTTTTGAAATAGGAATGACTTTTAAGCAAACTGGAGAGGCAGGGTTTTCAGAGGGGGGGTTGGAAAAACGCTGAAACAAAAGAGATGGGAATTCCGTATACATGTGGCTCCGAGAATAATAAGATTCTAAATTTGCTCTGGCAAGGTATTACTGAAAATCTTCGTCATGATAAAAGATTCCGAATCCGAATGGTAAATAAAGCTTCATTGAATTTCTAAATACTAATAAAAAATTGACTTCAAACGCATTAGTTAAGTCTATTCTCTAACATATCTTTCAATCAAATTCGTAACTGAATAAAATGTTGGCCGGAATTCTGTTATGTAGGGTAAGTGCACCAGTGATTGACACTTTTAGAGCAATCTCTGATGTTTTTAATGTTCTAGTCATCAGAAAATATTTTTTAGAAATTTTAAGTTAATACATATGGCATGAAAGACATTTAGAACCACTTATATGTTAAAATATATACATTTGATAAAAATTATTATTTTTTTTTTTATAAATTTTTATTTGACACCCACTCAATATTCCAGTAATTGACACTGCCAGTCTTTCCTTTTATCAGTAATTGACACCCTGTGTTCCAGTGTTTGACACTGCTAGTTATTTATTTTACCAGTTATTAGCACCCTATGCTCCAGTGTTTGACATAAAATGTTAAAATTCTTATACGTAAAATATATTGTTTTATTATTTTTCTTATTTATTAATTATTTCGGGATAGATGTCAATTACTGGAGCATGCCAATCACTGGAGCCCCTACCCTACTTTATTACACGTTAAACATAGCTCAAGATTTATTGCATACTTGCTAATTTATCAAGCACATTAAAATGAAAATTGGAATGACATGAATTACAATTTTGGCATTATTTATTCATAGAATAAATGTTTGAGTTTTTTAGAGAATGTGTTTCGTAAAATAGTAAGAAAAACAATAAATGAGAAACTTACTTCTTGTTTTGTTACAAAAAATACTTATTATGTATATTTCAAGGAATAATTATAGACTAAAATTATAAATAATCATTTAAAAAATAATTAAGGAAAAAAAACTGAAATATGAAGTACAAGACAAATGAAAATAAAATATCAAATAAAATATATGTTAATAATAACCTCAATTACTTAATCGAGTCTTTATAATTCCTATGTTATGATGCAAAGCAATTAATAAACATATAAATTAAAGTATGACTCTGTGATTCAATTTTTAACAAAATAATAATAATAATAATAATAAATTAAAATATAATATAATATAATATAAATAAATATAATAATAATAATAATCTCTATAAATAAGACAACATTTCGGTCTTTTTACTTGAGATTAATATTTTTTCTACTTCCAGTTTAAAATTCGTCAAAACAATTTAGCCTAATCTTAAAATACCAAGAAATTAACCACTCCCTGGAGGATCTTAATTATGGTAGCATGTTTCCGGATTACCATTAGGGGAGTCCCAGACCTTCGCCTATAGCTCATAGTGTAGCGCTAGTGCGACGAAAAACTCTCTCAACCCCAAACCAAGAAAGCAATCCTTCTCAATATCGACCATGGGAAGCATTGACATAAAAAAGAAGGATTCTGTCCAATCAAAAGAGGAAATTTTACATGTTGAAACTATATTGAAATATTGGAAGTGCGAGAGATAAAAATAAGAATTAATTTTAGCTAAAAATAGCATTTGCAGTTTATAGATGATTTTACATGAACAAGTTTTTGTAAGTTGGGTATTCAAAAAACTCTTCGTGTTTAAAATAATTATAGTTTTCTCAAAAAAAAAAAAAAAGAAAAAAAAAAAAAAAAAGAAAAGAAAAGAAAGAAAGAAAAGAAAAGAAAGATTCAGAAATTTTGGTTTTTGGGTTTTATAACGTTGATGATTTACCATACATTAGTTTTGAATCAATTGATTACTTGTGTAAAATATGTCGAGCAAATCAAGTATTTTTCAGGAAAATTTAAAAATTAACAAAATATTAATTTTGGATAAAAGGACTTTTAAGATCTTTTCTACTATTGCACTTCATGGGAGCTGTCTTAATTTCTTAATAATTTTTATAATTTTTTAAACGATTTCAGCAAAAATTGGATCAGTTTAAGAATAAAAGGCTTTTGAGTTTAAAAAAAAAAAAAGTAATGAAAAATCGAATTTACACAAAAAATGTTTGCAATAAATTCACGTAAAAGTTTCAAAGATTTTCGCTTCCAGAGTTCAAAGAGTCGCAAGGTGCTAAATAAAAGATGAAAAAAAAATTTTTTTTTTTTTTTTCGAAGAATAAAGTGATTAAATTGAAAAGTGAAGCATTCGGTTTATATCTCTGTATTTTTAATAATATAATACATATGTATATGCATTTATATATATATATATATATATATATATATATATATATATATATATAAAACCTTTTCAGACATTGCATTATATGAAACCAAGTAACACATGAAAAACTATAAAAAATGATTAAAGTTGAAGCAAAGGAAAAAAAAAATAAAGCAACTTGAAACTTACAAATTCATTACTTTTTGAAAGGCATTGAATGAATGTTATATGCAGAAAATGTGATCTTTCTGCCATGCTGTATCGAAACTACTAAAAATTTACAGCATGGAATGCTCTAGGTCACCTAAAAGACTTGAAAACAATTTCAAACAATACGTGGAAAAAACCAAGAGAGAAATAAACACATATATATATATATATATATGTGTTGAATAATTTAATACCATTATAATACTCAGCATATACATATTCGTTCTCTTTCTTTTCTTTGTAATCTAATAAATTATAAATTATATATATATATATATATATATATATAATATGTATGTATGTATATATATTTCCTTGTGTATTTTTTACTCAAAAATAAGCTTTTCATAAAGGTATACATAAAACTATGTAAAGTTTAATAATTACTGATTCTGATGCCTGAATATCCTTTACTAAACTAAAATTTACTGCTTACAATTTACAAATTATCCAGATTTTCTATTTTAGCATATTTTGAATGATTTTTATAATCAATGTAGCAGTCGCATAGGAAATAATTTTTATCACTTCTATATTATATTTTCGCGTCTCTTAAATTTCAGTATCGTAAAAGATTTGTAATTTTTGTTATTGAATTGGTTAGTTTAATTTAAATTAATATTACACGTTATAACATTCACTTTAAGGATTGAGCAGTGTTTTTCCTAAATTCAAAGAATATTTGGAAATGTCTACGGAAGACTTCAAAACAAGCTCTTTAATTTTTGATCCATAAAATGTTTTATTCGGTAAAAGTCTTTAACTTTATTTTCACTGAGTGCTTTATAAAACAGATTTTTAACTATTTATTTTATTTTTTACTTATAATCTATATTGTACACACTTATATTAAAATTAAGTTAAAAACAATATGTATAATCCGCATTCACAAATGCATACTAAAATATTGTGTCTTTAATTTCAATTTAATTTCATTTCATTTGGAAATACCTTGCGATACATGATTCAGCACTGGTTTTCAACACCAAGAAGTATCCCTAAAATTATATTTAAACAGACAAATCGGGTACAATCCAATTGGCTATTGTTATACTTTGAACCACTGGAATTCTTTAAAGTTGACTCTCTTAATATATTCACACTTTAAAAACTTCATACATGCAAATTTTTGCCAAATTATTCTTCTCCCTTGCTTAAAAAATCTGAAATGAGGAAAACGTTGTTCATTTTTTATTACATATTATTTATAAACAACTGTTATCTGTATACGAAAAAAATTAATTTTTTGTGAAGAAGATTTTTAAATCTAATTTCATTCATTTTCATTTTTTACATTAAGAAAAATTTTGAAACACTTTTTTCACAGTATATGTCATAATTAAGTATCATATTCGAAACAACATTTCCAGTTTTTAAATTCGAAAGTGTAAGAATTTTTATAGTTACGAACTGTTGACAAATTAATTTTAGAATACAAGTTTTATTTCATTATAAATGTTGAATTAAAAAAATAATAACATGATATCATACATATAAAATTTACCTTTTTCTTTTCCTTTATTGTTCCAAAAAATCTAAGTATTTGGAAACTAATTATTGAAGATAGAAAAAAAAAAATTATCTTTTTTCCAGTTAGTGGAATTTATAATGAATTTTCTGAAAACTACTTTCCCAAATCTATTGAAAAAATATATCAAATGCTTCCATGTCAAATAACATTATAAAAAGAAAAAGAAAAAAAAAATCTTATTCTTATATTAATTATTGTATAATACTGCTGTAAAAGTGTAATTAATAATCGCTTATTTAAATATCTTACATTAGTACCATATTGATTATTTTCTAAATAAACAACACTTACAAAGTATTTTGTAATGCAACACGAAGGCAATAAAATTTTAAATGCAAGATATTATATAGCATCAGCTTCAACTTCACAGAACCCTTTTATTTGAATGTAGAAATGAAATAAAAATCAAGTAAATAGTTAATATACTTTTGAAAGCAGGTAAAATTTAATTCTTTATCTGTTTACTTTTTAATGCATATTCATCATCTGATCAACCCATTAATTAATTTCTTACCAAAACAATTAATATCAGATAAAATTTAACTTTATTAAGATTTCTCGTCTATATGATGCTTAATATTTCTTCTTTATTCTTAAATTAATTTAGCTTACTAATTTAAGATATAAAAACTGTATTCAAAAAACATATTTATTTATTTTATATTGTTTTTCATTACATTTTAGAAGTAATATGGAATACTAAAAATAAAAGTGCAAACTTTTTTTTTTTTTTTTTGGTTTAATACTAAAATGATAATACAATTAGAAACTTAGTTGACTTTTAAAAGCAAATTTTTTAACATGTTTTATAAAAACTTGTTCCTAAATTGCGTTCGAAACATGTATCCAGTGTCCGAACAGCACGTGATAAATCAAAATCAAATAAATGTGATTATTCCAGGACATCTGTTTAGTCTACTGGTTCAATAAAAAAATAAAAAAATAAAAAAAGTTAAACTTTAATGAGAAATATCATGATTCAGTAAATAAATAAATACACAACAACGACAATAGCAATAGTAGCAATAATAATATTTTTTATAGTAAAGTAAACATTTATATATTTGAAACTTCAGTTAAAACGCAAATCCATGGTGTAATCAACATGTCATCAATTCATTTTATACAAACATAACTTTCTTAAGCCTTTTTTTCTTCTTTTTTTTCCAGCTAAAGTATGTAATATATCAATATATATATATATTTAATATATAAAAAAAAATTGGAATATTAAATAATATATTAACATAAATATGTTGTAATAAATCTAAAGAGAATAATGCACTGTAAAACATTAAGCAAATATAATAGTGTATCAAATTCTGTAAATAAAATGAACGAATCATTTTTACCCTAGTTTTTATAGTAATAATTGCAAACTCGATATCTTTTAAAAGCAGGTTATTCTTTAAATCTCATCTAATGCATATCCATTATCTGGACAACTCATCATAAATCAACATTGTACACTATCTATATACCCTTTCTCCTCTTTTATCCAATTAACGTTTCTAAATTTTCGCTTTACCTTTAAAAAAGACCAGTCATATATAAATAATTGCAATAATAGTTAAATTCGAAGAAAGTAATGTATTGTAAAGTTTATTCAAGAAAATCCTTTATACTATTTTTAAAATAATAATAAGCCTAAACTTAAAGTTATTATTATTTTAAAGCAAAATTTTAAATGCAAGTGACAGTAATTCATTCTCAAGCAAAACTTTAAAAGTACACTCACTTCATGAGAAATTTGTCGTAAACTGATGTCACATTATCATGATTTACCGAAAGTTACATATAGGGTGTCCCAAAATCACAGGGACAAAATTCAATAGGAGATAGGGCACTTTACAGGGATTCAGAAACAACATAGGAACCCATCTCCGTATAGTCATCGTGACCCTTTAAAAACTGGGTGATCTTTAAATATTTTTAACAGATGAGGGCGGTTCAAACGAAGAACTGCAAGCTTTAAGTTTATGTAAATAACAGGTGAAGGAATGATGGATGATTAGACAGCAACCTATGAGCAGAAGCATATTAATAACACTTTAAGAAGCAAATACATTTTGGTGTCTTCTAACACAAGTTTTAATATCTCGCACAGTCCTTCATTTCACAAAATCATACAAAATATTCGTAATAAAACAATCAGTGGTTTAATTACATTGATTAGATACAGCTTTATTGCTATATATAATACTAACTGTATATTAACTTTTTATGTAATCATTTGCACGAAAAACATCTTTGTTAAAAATTCCTTTTAAAAGCTACGTCCACATCATCTGTTTATATATATATATATATATATACGGTTTTTAAAGGATTAAGATGACATATTAGCGGACATGGATTCTTATGCATTTCTGAATCCTTATAATATTCGCTATCTGTTCTTAAAATTTGTCGCTGTAATTTTGGAGCACCCTGTATAAATTCTCTCTCTCTCTCTCTCTCTCTCTCTCTCTCTCACTCTTTTTTTTTTTTTTTTTTTTTTTTTTACTTTTATGTAAAATAATGTATCAAACCCTAAAAATAAAGGCATAATCCACATTTATACAAAGCTTTTAAAAATCGTAATGCAAAAGTAAACAAATTATTCGTACCCTGTTAAAGCATGCCTTTAAATTCGTTTTACAATAAATCAGAATTTTTTTTTACAATTTACAAACTGCTCTTTAAAAGTATCGTCTAAAAAATTTGTCATAAATATATTTTTTATAAGAATGATATTCTTAATATATTTTATTACTTTTATTTATTTGATCACACAAATTTTATCTTACCGATAATACTTAAATATAACTGCAGGATGTGTTACGAAACAAACATGTATGTGATGTAATAATATGCAAAAAGAATAATGTATTCCGAAATATTATTCAAAGGTGGTAAGGTTTCGAATGCTGTAAACGAAAAAAATCAATCTCCTTCAATATTTTTACCTTGAATCTTAAAATGATAATACAACACAAAACTTAATGGACAGTACGCTTTTAAGGCATACTTTAAAAGACGATTTACAATAAACTCATTCTCAATCCGCAACCTCACACGCATATTCATCGGTAGAACAACCCGTTATAAATCGACTTCATACAAATGTGATTTCACTGAAACTTGTTTTTTTTTTTTTTTTTTTTTTTTTTTTTACCACTTAAGATGCTCAATTTTTGTTTTATCCTAAAAAAAAAAGAGAGAGAGAAACACCTCATGTGTTAAAAAAATACATACACATGTATGAACTGAAATTTTATAGCATTTACTGATATACACTTACTTAGTTTCCAAGACAAAAAGCGCGAGTGAGCGTTTATAGTGCGCTCTGAATCTCTACCACTATGCTTCTTTTTTTATATATATAAAACGAAGAGCATATATATAAACATGAATTCTTGTTTTGAATGCTACATATATCGGAGCTTTCTGTCGCTTTGGCCCCTTGAGAATTTGTAATGTTGACTCTAAAATTCAGTTTTTTAAGAAGGGGAGAGCAACGGGGAGGAAGAAAAAGAACTTAAAACATAAAAATAAGGATTTCTATTCCATAGTTACCATTCGGTCTCAGCCACCTATTATTGGATTTGTTCTATGCTGACGGAAGTGTTTTCGAAATTTAATATTTTTTAAACTTTCATAACGTCAGCGGTTTTTATTATTTTATTTTTGCACGGCTTCGTCAATCCCTCGGCACTAAAAATGATTGCACTTAAAATAGAATTCATATGAAATTCATGATTGGCATTTCTTCTTCTACTTTTTTTTTTTTTTTCAAAGAGCAGATATTCTTTTTTTTATTACTATTATTGATTTAAAGAAACATTTAATATGAAATGTATTGGAAATCAAACAGTTCTAAAAATTCCGAATAAAAAAATTGGTTTGCCGAAAGCTGAAATAATTTTGAAAAATGTTTTGTTTCTCGTTTTTTAAAGGATATTTTTAACAGATTTAATACGAGATA
Source organism: Salticus scenicus (assembly GCA_963930645.1). Lineage (NCBI taxonomy): Eukaryota > Metazoa > Arthropoda > Arachnida > Araneae > Salticidae > Salticus > Salticus scenicus. The sequence goes on along the minus strand of OZ005655.1, from coordinate 194,306,620 downwards.
GACGCATTTGATAAGAATTATTTATAAATTTCAAAACGTTATCTTTTTTCCTGCTTGGGAATCCCATTGCTAGATGTATAATTAAAACAATTATTGCCTTGTAAAGAGAACCAATATATGTTTACGTTTTTCTACGAAGAAATTTTACAGTAAATAATAATAATAAAATCCTTATAACTTTTGAAAACGATAACATTTATAATATATTTTATACGCGGTAGACGCATTTTAAAAAATGCTTTAAAAATACGAAACATTATCACTGTTTAACATGTTTAAGAATATTAAAGATAAACGCATAATTGAAACAATTACACAGGTCACCCATGACTGTTTTTCTTCAAAGTGATATGTTTTTCTGAATGATTAAAGAAAAACTATTGAAAAAATTCCATCATGTTGTACAGTTTTTACAAAATAAATAAATAAATAAATAAATAAATAAGGGATTGTATGAACTTAAAGCTCTACTTTTCAACTACTATCTAAATTATTTCCCGGAAAATTTGGATGATGTGTTTGAACAACAAGGAGAGATACTTCATTAAGACACCAAAGAAATGTACAGAAGGTATCAGGAACGATTGGGTGTTAACATTTTAGCAGATCATTGTTGAATGCTGCATAGAGATATCCCCCCCCCCAAAAAAAAAAAAAAAAAAGGTTAAAATGCTCTAAAATGAGCTTAGATGTAAATAAACACGTTTAAAAGATTTAAATATATATTATACATAAATTGTTTCGAATTTGTTATAGACTATAGGTGAATTCTTCCGATCTTTATCTTTATTTTATGAAAAATCCTTACGTGACAGGGAAAGAAAGACAATCATTTCTGTATTCAGCGCATCTGAACACATTAGAAACACCCAAAGCAATGCAAGAAAAGTTGAAAATTACGATTTCGTTAGTCTGCTTTAAAATTATTTTTTTTATTTATTTGTAAGAATGAATTTTACAATATATAACAATAAAATTATTACTGTTTTTTCGTCAGTTATAGAAAAATAAATAACATTTAAAAGATATTTTTGCCACATTACATACGCAACAATCTCCTCTGATAGGATTTACTTATAAAAGTTTTCACATTATCCTTTTTCATATTTACTAATATCACAACAAAATGCATTAATTGAGCAAATAGAGCTATGAAAATGTAACCATTATTTATTTATTTATTTATTTTAAGGAACACATGTTAGGATAAATACCAATAAAATCATTATATGATTACTATTATTATTATTATTATTATTATTATTATTATTATTATTTTTTTGATAAGTTTTAGAAAAGGTTAAAGGGTATTTTTTTAATATATTTAAAAGGTGATTGGAACATTTGATAAAATTAATTATAACTTTTGAAAAGTTGTCGCTTTTGATGTTTAAAATTATTATTGCTAAAAGCATAATTTAACCATTATTTCTTTAATAAGGTAACTGTTATTTTTTTATTTATTTTTACGAAGAAATATTATAATGAACAACAAACAAACAAACAAAAAATATTAATTATTGTTACCAATAACATTTTCATAATACAGTACAGTAATTGCAACAATAATTACAAAGATTCATTAAATGTTGAAGGCCATTAGACTAAGATTTTTATAGGGCTTTCACTGTAATTCTATAATTTATTCCAATTCTTAATAGTCTTTCCTTTAAAAACAGAAACATTAAAAGCCATTCTGACAAAAAAATCACTGAGTCTAAAAGCAGAACTATTAATTTACTTTTGAACAGATAATTAAACCGTATTCTATCATTATTACTTGATTCAAAATAACTTTTTATTCAAATGGGATTTTGACAACAAAATAACAAAACACATGTCAATATGTTAAATTCTCAAAAAAAAAAAAAAAAAAAAAAAAAATTATAATGTCAAATATTTTCCGCTGTATTTTGTTTAATCATTTTTACATTTTATAAACGAATGTATCAAATTTAAATGAAGCTATACGTAATTTTGCATAAATTGTAAAACTATACCTTATATAGATGTAAATAAATAAATAAATATATATATATATATATATATATATATATATATATATATATATATATATATATATAATACACATTTAAGCAATATTTCATTTAAAACTTAAAAAAAAAAAACATGCCAAAGAATATATTTAAAATATAGAAATAAATGTTAACAGAAATGTTAAAGATTTATTTGAAATTTTAACATTTTTGGAAAGACAAATTTAATTATTAATGAGATTTTTAAAATCAATTTTAATCTAAAAAAATGGATACAAGGAAAATAAGTAAAATTTTAAACAATAATTAATTACATTTAAACATAAAAAAAATGACAAAGATAAGTGTTTGAATATAAAAATCTCTATAGGTTTTAAAGGAAAATTTCACTCTCTCCCTGTACATTATTTTTAATGTAAGAATTTTTCGCAAAAATTAATTAATTAATTAATTAATTAAAATAAGTTAAATCATTGGTGGAAGAGGGTCCTTTGCAGTATGTGATATTTTTAAAAATCAATATTTAAATATTTATTTGTTAAAATATTTAAAATAATACAAAATTCTATATCGTACTGGTAGTTTTAATCTGCTATTGTGTAAGAGGGTTATAAATTAAAAGGGGTAAAAATAAATTGTTTCAATGAGTTTATGCACATACTGAAATCATATTAAAAGAACGTACTAAAAATCATATTACAGCTTGCTTCTAAGCAGGTAGAAAGAAAATATATATTTGTAGTAAGTGTTAATTCTGAAATTTTACCAAGTGATATTATTTTTAAATATATTAATTACCATAAAATCTCCACTTGGAACAACTTGATAGCATAAGTTATTTATTACTATTATTATTTTATAATTTACCACAATTATAGCGAAATTTGTACATCTTAAACTCAAACGTAGTAAAAAATTTTAGAAATATATAAACATATAAATATTAATGAAGTTGTAATAAAGTAATAAATAAATAAATAAGTAAGTAAGTAAAAGTAAATATTTTTTCATGTATCATTGCAATACAAATTGTTTGTTCACCAGCTTAGCTAGTTTAATGGCCACAGTCAAACAATTCTTAAATGTTTACGATAAAACATTCTACTTAGATGGTTTTAACGTTAACTAATAATAATTTTACACAGGTTCCATATCATAAAATGTTATACTCGATAAAACTAAATAAATAAATAAGTAAATAATTTTGATAAATTAAGTAGAGATATCTTGTTTATGCTTTAAAATAATACCATAGCTTCCTATGTATCTAAATCTAAATCGGCAACAAAATTTAACTATAAACTATCTAAAGCAATAACAGCACAATTCAACTCTAAAATTTTCGAAAATTAATTTTTGAAACTTTGTGACGAGGGGAACATTTAATCGAATGGCCTTGCGTAATCATTTTGTTAATAAAATAACTTATTAAATTTATTTATATATCTGTTATACTTATTTCTGACTATCATTTTTCTTATTTTTTTACTAATTTAATTATCAAATTAATGACAAATTTAGTTTTTTCAATATGAATCATTTCAATAATTCAAAATAATTTTAGAAATATTTACAAACTTATATTGAATTATGATGATGTTGTTGTCGAAATAAAAAGCGATAAAAATTATAAAATCTCACAATTCATTTTGGAATATTTTTACCAAGGTATTTGATTTTTCTCTATTTTCAGAAATTCTCTTAACTTTTATTACTTAGTTTAATCAATATATTTATTTGAATTAGCTATTTATTTCTTAATTAACTATTTTATTTATTAAGTTTAACGAAAAATAATTATTATAAATTTTAATAGCAGATGATATGCATTGTTAGCATGTCTTAATATGGAAAAGTATTTAAATCTGTACACAGAATACTAACCTTTGACGTTATAAAAGAAAATACTGACTAGAACAAAATAAAGAAATGAGACATAAATAAAAAGATCAATTGCATTTGTAAAATTTGCTTTCTACAAAATAAAAAGGTGATATTTGTAACAGTAGGATAAATTATATTTTTGTAAATATATTTTTAAAGACATTTTCTAAAACATTTGTTTTTTAATATGCTAAAATTAATAATAATCATAAAAAAATAATCACACAATTTTACAATTTACCTGTCAAAAGAAAAATATCTTACGAAATATTTATGCAAGAACGTTCTTCGTAATGGCCAGAACATTTTGTAATCTGTTTTGTCATTCATTAATTTTAAGATTTAAAGAAAAAAAAAAAAAGAAGAAGAAGGAGAAAAAGAAGAAAAGAAAAATAACAATCTTATTTTTTAAAATACATTTAAAAAAAAAAAACGTATTTTTAAATTAAATCTTTAAAAAAAAAAAAATTATAACTTTACGTCTTATCGAGGGAGAAGCTAATTGTTTAAAGGAATATTTATGTAGGAGTTATTAAAGTTATTATCTCTATGAGCTTTTTTTTTTTTAATTATCTTTTTTTTATCAGTATGTTAAAATTATAACCGAAAATATCTTTCTCTAAATAAACTTAAAACTATGCTAATGAACTTATTTATTTTAATATAGTATTGATAAATATATATATATATATATATATATATATATCCCCCCCCCGCAAAAAAAAAAAAAAAAAAAAAAAAAAAAATTCCACTAAATGCAACTGTTGCGTATACAAAGATGCTATTTAAACAGTTTATATGCAGTACTTCTAGAAACAAAATGAAATTATAATAAATAACTTAAAAAACATTTACATAATGATAATCAAATAAAAATAAATTAAATTTCCTAAAATATTAAATGTAAAATAAAAAGTAAAAAATATCCATCTGTAATTATATTTTTTATTAAAAAATAATTAAAATTACAGTAGAAAAACTAATAAATAAATAAATAAATAAATCTATAAACGTGCAAAAAGAACTGAATTTTTTATATTTATGTTAATATCAGCAGTGCAACAATGTGTATACTTTACAAATACTAGCATAAAATATTTTAGAATGTTTTAAAAAAATATTTTTTGTGCAGCAAAATAGTGCAAACAGTTATTTTTTTCTTATTGTAACTTTACATTTTGATAAAAAAAAAAAAAAAAAAAAAAAAAAAAAAAACTAATTTGGTGTGGCGTGGCATTTACACTACTTTCTTTTCTCTGCCATACTACAGACATAGTATTAAATTTTTATATCATAAAAGACAATTTATCTGACCATTTCTAATGTTTTTTTAATAGCAGCTCAAAACAGTTTTAGAATAATTTTTATTTGATAAAAATTTCTATGTCGAAGTCCACCGCCCCTTCCCGAGTTTTCTAGTTTGAATACTATCACGATATTTACAAAATATAGAAGGTAGTTTTTGAACATTAAAATTAATTTTAAATTATTCACAGAATTACCCTTAACATTATTCTATGACAGTAATTGCACTAATTTGAAGTAATCCTGTATGTTATATATATATCATATACGTACCAAAGAAAGAAATTAAATTTTGCACAGCACAGAAAAAAGAAAAGAAAGAAAAAAAAAAAAAGAAAAATGCATGACACAAATTGAAATACTTTCTCTGGCATTGCCGTAAATAGCACTAATATATCGGCATTATTTTGGATGGCCCTACAAACAAAAGATGAATATTTTTTATTCCACATTTCATGTAAAAATGCTCTTTTGTTCGTGAAACACGCATACCAATGTCATTTTGTTTCCAATTAATATGTTACACTGTACTAACTAAAAATTTCATAGTCGTGATGTACTTGAATATTTTTGCATATATATATATTGCATAGAGATGTTCTTGTAGCAAACTATTTATTCGATTTCAATAAAAAATTCAAGTAGCACACCTTGACACATTTTAACACTGAGTGTGAATTTCCTCCTGAGTTTTATACTTGAATTATGTTGGTAAGAAACTCGTATATACACAATCAGGCAACTACAAGCACACAAAAACTAACAACTAAATACTTGAAAATACTTGATTTTAAGCTTCATGGAATATCAAACAGGTAAATATTGTAAAATACCAATATCATAAATTTGATCTAAACACAATACTTTCTTTGCCATAAATATTCTAAAAAAAAAAAAAAAAAAAAAAAAAGGAAAGAAAGAAAAAAGAAAACTTGTTCTAAACGATATTTATATCTACTAGGATAATTTAAAAATCAGTAATTTTTCTAAAAATTTTAAATTGAATTTAATGACGTAACATCTGTTTTAGAAGAGTCTTTACAAATAATGCATTATCAGCATACATTAACCATTCCCCGCTATCTACATACTGACAGATTGAAAATAATAATAATAATAATTGATTTAGTATATTATTTGTAAAATTTTATAAATACTTTAAGAAGTTATAAATTCCGAAGTTATAATCTCGAAGTTTACATGAAATTTTACTAATGAGATAATTTTCATTCTACAATTGCGTAAAAATAATAAAAAATATCATTAACGATGTTTCTCATTTTAATGCAATTAATTTTCACTAGATTATTTTTCAAAAATTATAAATACAAAGATCTTACGTATAGTTTCAAAAAAATAATTTCACTATCAAAAATAAATAAGAAAAAATTCAGGAATAACTAAGTTTTTCTGATGAAGTGAATATTACTTTACTTAAGTTTTAATATTCACCTATATATCACAGAAAATTTCGCGACTAAATTAAATATGAAAACAAGTGCAAGTGAAGAACTATCTGATTAAATTATTTATCAATTTTGATTATATATGTTATTTAAAAATTTAATTTATGCAAGCAAGTACTCGTATTTATGAATCATAATTGTATTTATATATTTAATAACAGATTTATTTCATATTAAAAATACTGCAGACTACTTTTTGGAAAATTACGAAATGATAATAATAATTATAATAATTAATTATTGTAACCTGAAATACTGAAAATATTTGTGCAAAGAAAATATAAGATGCGTCATAATAAAGGGACTCTTATATATTTCATATAATTAAACAATTGATTTTTTAAGCATAAGTTAGATCTGACAAATCAGAAAAAAAAAATAATAATAATAAATAAATAAATAATTGACAAAATAATCAAAATTAAATTTCAAGATGTCAAATTTTCCATGTTTTGTTAAACATATCTATAATAAATATTAAACAACTTGTAAAATTGTTTATTTATACTAAAGTTAATTTTTCATCTGTGTGGTTTAATATTGTCTACTATCTTCTGATTAAACGATTATTTTTTGTAGCTTAAGTATAATCCTGTATGAAAAGTGAAAAAAAAAATGAAAATTAGGATAAATCATAAATATAATATTTTTTTCCTTTTAAATAAATAACAATAACCTTTATTTTATACTAAAGTTAACTAATTATATGCGTTTATATCCGCAGTCATGTAATTAAATCATTATCTTTGTAGCCTAATTTTTTGTATAAAACATGATCCAAATTAAAAATATGATAAATTACAAAATAAATCGTTTGTGCATTAACATAAATACAAATGTTTTTATGCATAATAAAGATAATTTTTATGTGTTTGTTTTAAACATGTCGACTATAATCAATGATGATTTTTCATAATTTAAGCAAAATCCTGCATGAAACATAAAGAAAAAGATAATTAGTCAAAAGCAGTAAAAATGTTTCTGTTGATTAACTAAATACTGAACAAAAGAATTACTTATTTTGATTTTGAATTAAATAAAATACGCAAAATTTTTCCAACTTTTTAAAAATGTAAATTAAAAACAAATATTTACCTCAAATATAGCGCATTTAATAGTGTAATGTATTTACTGTAAATAAAATTTGTCTACATGTTGTTTTGAAGTTCCAAATTATTTTTTTAATTTGATTGAAAACAATAAATTACAGATGATTCAAATAATTATAGTATGGGTTCATTAATAATAATTTTCAAACATTTTAGCGACACTATTCAAAAAATAAATAAATAAAATCACAACTATACATATTAATAACTAATATCTACTATATAAAAATATTTATAAAAATATTGCTTATTTGAATTATTTTTATGCATATATAACGTTCTCCTTTTCCAATTATTTAAATAATTTTAAATTTATCAATTAAAAATCACTTGTTTATTTTTTATGTAAAATAACATATTTATGTATCCTAAATTCTTTTAAAAGTTAGCAGGTTTTAAATTTTTCACTAAAACTAAAAAGAAAAATAAGAAGTTATTCAAATAGTTAACCAAAAAATTTCAAATACATAAATAGTTAAATTCTTACATAAATAAAAAATATAGCTTAGTTTATTGTAATTATTTTAAGTAGGATTACATACAATTTTTTACATATGTGTTTATGTTACCCATTAAAGATAGCAAAATTTTACTTTTTTTTTTTTTTGTGAGTGCGCTAACTACTATCTTAACCATATAAAGATAAATTAAAACTATAAAAAAATATTTAACATGTTCCATACAGCAAGTTCTATTTCGAAACACTTGGTACATCTTAAAATATAATGTAATATTACTCCAGTAGGTTTAAGGCAATATTCTTTTGGCATTATACGATATAATAATCTATAATGAGGATCTTTAAATATGTCCATATTACACTTGCATTAGTTTATTGCTTTAAAAGTAGCCATTAAAAGAAAATTTTCGGACAAGGTACAGGGAATAAAAATATTACTTAAAAATTATCATTTAAAACTGAAGAATGAGACAAGATAAATCCAAATAATTTACAAATATTACTCTAAACTATAATACAACTGAGCAAATTAAATCGTTTATATTTTAAATTTTTGTTTTGTGTGAAAATTATCACAAATACAAAATAAAATGCACAATTCATAAGTTTTTAAAGAGCTTTAAAAATAATATTTAAATTCAATGTGGAAACATTTCTAAAAAATTATAAAGTTTTCAACTTTACGCAAAAACTAATATGAAAAAATTAATTATTTTTAACTATACGAAATATTAAGGAAAAATCTGAAGTTTCATCATACTATTTTTATTCTGTAGTCAAGGGAGACAAATTAAAATATTTTTCTGTAGTTAAAAAAAAAAAAAAAAAAAAAAAAAAAAAAAAAAAAAAAACATTTGTTTGTAGAAAGTATTGGAAAAAGATTAATCAAACTTTAGAAGTCAGTATAGTATACAACAATACTGTCAATCTCTCTTTTTTTCTTTTTTTTCCTGATGTCTTCTCATCTTTCTTTAATTTTGTTATATAAGTTCTATCTGTACTCTGTATTACTTATTGACAACTATGAAATGCGAAATGTTGCATGCTTAACTTAAACAAAATTATTTCGTAACTTTAATGCTGATGAAGTAGTTTCAGCAGTTAAACAAAGTTTCCATACTATGATATACAAGTGAAAACATTATGCAAAATATTGCCGGAATGCTATCCTTTGGTCATTGAAGCTTTATAGCGATCTGATTTACTGAAACATAAAATGCCACATAGTATTTTATATTATTGCATATTAGCTACTTACTATTGTTATTTTATTTACTATTTTTTTTTCCATGTCACACGTTTTACACAAAGTAAGACTAGATTAGAATTGGATAATATTATTAAACTGTGATTTATTGTTAAAATTATAAAAACTAAATAAAATTCTACCTTTTTTTAAAAGCATTTTTTTATATGCTTTAGCATTTATTTCGAATTTTTAAAGATCTCTCTCTCTCTTCGCTCGCTTTATTTTATTTTATTTATTTATTTATTTATTTAATATTGTGATTATTGTTTTTTTTTTTTTTTTTAAGAATATAATAATAAAATTTTGAAAATAAAATAAAATAATTTAACTAAGTCAATATGTAGTCGAGAAATAAAATACTTTTACATTTTTTGTACACTGATATACCAACTGACAACACACGGTTTAAAAATTATCTACAAATGGAATATATATATATATATATATATATATATATAATATACTTGTTTGTGTATGAAATTTCTGTATAAAATTTAATTTTAAAATTGCGCCTTTCTTCAAGTATATAACAAAAATAAAACAAACGTGAATGTTTCGGAATAATTAGAATTTATTTATTTATTTATTTACTTGCAAATAAAACTTTATGCTTATTAGTAATATTTAATTCTCAAAAAAAAAAAAAAAAAAAAATATTTAGGAAAAATGCAATCTGAAACAGATTAAAAAAAAATGTTTTGTAAATATAAATACAAATTAACCTTTCTATTTAATGAAAAGATATACATATCAATTTAAATTCCTTTTTTTTTCATATTTTTCTGCAATTTTGTGCTATTATTAAATTTTGAACCGATACTGTAATGCTTTTCCAATTAATTATTTTGAGGATTATTATCATCAATAACAATAATTCATACAATTATGCCTTTTCTTAAATGAATGCTTTGATATATCAGACGTTCTTTTAATAACCCTATTTACACATATTTTTAGACTATTATGTACTATATAAACACAAAATAAATTTAATATCAGCTTTGTGAAATAAAATAAATAGTGTTTTATATAAGTAGTGCTTAAAACATTGCTTATAAATAGGTTGTATGTCACTGTATTAGTATTATTATTATTATTTTCTATTTTTTATGTAAATTAATTTAAATATATTTACATATTCTCAATGCCCTCAATACTTATTTTAAATATCATGAATATTAAAACCGTGTATTAATAACGTGGTATTTGTAAGTAAATCTCATATTTAATATTGAAATATTTGTCGTATAAAATATAAACATGTTTTCAGTGAGATGTAGCAAAATTATAATATTTTAGAAATTCTTTTATAATTTTTTATTTTATAATTTTATAAATTCTTCTTGAAATAATAAAAAAATAAATAAATAATGTGCATATCAACATTATTGTTAAAAAAAGTAAATAAATAAAATGAAATAAAATAAATCTTAAAGTGCACTTTCGTATGCTTTTGTGCATATGTGTGTTGGTTTTAAAATTAATGTATGGGAATAACTGCAGTAAATGTGATTTGAAGCATTTGATTAAATGTAATTTGACGTATACAGTTTATTAGAATATATTAAAATTATTAATATACTTATGCATCTGTATAACGCATTCAATAGTAATTTACAAATCATTAAAAACTCAACTGAGTGCAAAAATGTTTTAATAAATAACTACAGTAAATGTTATTTAATGTATTTGATGGAAGGCAATTTGATGCATATAGTATATATAAATATTTTAATTTTTTAATGCATTTTAATACCTGTATAATGTATTAATGTGTAACTAGGATAAATCAATTTTGAATTGCCTTTTTTCCTCCTTCATCAATGAATATGTTCTAATATTAGTGTAACAAAATATAGATCATTATTTCAAACTTAGCATAAAATTCAATTTAAAATTTTTAACAATTATCAATAAATTATGCTTTTCTCTCAAGTAAATTTTGCATATGCATATAAAACTTTAAATTAAGTTTAAAAAAACTTGTAATTAAAATTATTCTGCCAATTACTTTTGTAAAACCGTCAGAAATTTTACACTTGATTTTTATGCATCAATGAACGTTTTTTAATTAAAATATCCCAAAGTGTTGTTCATCATTTTTAATTTAACATAAAACTTAATTTCAAAGAAAATTATCAAATTTCAAGAAATTGTGATAATTTCGCCCTCGTGTAAATTTTATGTATTCAAATAATGTCTGAAATTAAAATTATAAAGTTTGTAATTCAATTTATTCTGCTAATTAATATTACAATTAGAAACTCACATAAAAATTATATTATACGAATGAAATGCCTAAACAATTTAGCGTTAACTGAACATTAGCGGCACTGACATAAATATACTGCTACCGGCCTATACACCTAGAAAACTTTGCCGGTTAAATAAAGTAGTCCGGAAATAACTACATCCGGGAGGTAACACAGGAAGAACAAGTGCGTTTTGTGCTTCTATTCTTAAGCCTAACAGGTTGAAACACCTTCATGCCGCCCCAGCGATGTAGGATTCTTCTCACGCGGCCTTCAGAGGCAGGAAGACGGTTGATTTCTTATGCAGTACCAGCTATGGGTGCAGGATTCTCAGGGTTAAGGGCACGGCGCTGTGTTTCCAAGTTCAAGGATTTTTTTCAAGGTTTTCCTTAAATTATGGAATACGAAATGAAATTCTGTAGCGCTTGTGGATTAAAATAAGCAAAAACAAAATTTAAGGAAATTTTGTATACTGCTATTTTTAAAATTTAAATGCCAAGATGTAATAAAATTCGAAATTAGTCTTGGGTATTTTGCTTACATTGATAAATTTTACTTAAAAATGCACTTAATTTAATGAAATAATGTAATAAAATGTAGGGGAGTACTGTCATTTTGCAAAAAGAAATCCGTATGTGGTGGACAAAAATGGAGGTCATTTGAATTCAGTATCCCCGAAAACATAAAACTTATTTAAAAAAAAAAAAAAAAAAAAGAAAGAAAGAAAGAAAGAAGGAAAGAAAGAAGAAAAAAAGTCATGCATCTGAAGATAACTTTTTTTTTTCCTCTCTTGTGTAATTTATAAACAGGAATGTTAATGTGAAAATATACACTTTCTTAATTTATAAACTTAAATATATTTTCCCTTTAATATTTAAAACCGCTTCTAATAGTAATTTTAAGTATGTTGATAATATTAGATATATTAGTTTATGTGAATAGCAACACATATTGCAATATATTTATCTTAATAGAGGGTCTCTAAAGTGAACAGAAATGCATTAATTGCAAGTTGGAAGGACTATTGAAATAATTTTAATAAAATGTTTAGAAAAATGAGAAGGGTTAAAGATGAAAAACTATTATATATATATAATTCATTTGTATTATAATATTCCACAGTACTTTCATACGGCAATTATTTTCCGTTTTCGTCTTCTTCTTTTCTTTTTTTTTTTTTTTTTTTTAGTGCAGAATGAATGTTTCTTAAAATATAAATAACATTGCTACAAAAGAAAAAAATTATTGTATGCTTAAATATGACTATTTAACATATTGCAATTGTAATAAAACGTAATGATTGCTTTATATATAATACGTATTATGAGCCATATATATATATATATATATATATATATATATATATATATATATATATATATTCAATTATATATCCTAAGAAAGGTTTTCATTTTCGGGTATCATGCAAACGAATTATATATATATATATATATATATATATATATATATATATGTGTGTGTGTGTGTGTATATATTTCTGTAGAATATTAAAACTTTTTAACATGTTAAATTATTTTCCAGCAAATGATATAAATACTATAACTATTACCATATTCAATAAAATTTAATATGTCTAAGAGTGTCAACTTTTTATTAGAGATATTTATTGCATTTTAGAAAATACAACAATATGCCAGTCAGAAAATAGATTTTAATTCTTTGAACATTTAAGCATTGCGTATTACGTATTACGTATGAAAGTATGAAAGTATTTATGATATAATAAATGCTTTAATAATTTCTTTTGAATTTAATTTTTTTTGAAGAATCTTAATTCAAATGAAAATTTTCCCTTATGACAGTTTCATCAATATTGTCCAATGCCATTTCCATATGTTGAAATGGGTTGTTTGTCATTCTTAAATTTATAAATATTTCCAAATATCAATATATTAATTGTTTTGAACAGTATTAATGTACTTTAAAATTACATTAAAAGATATTACATTACATTAAATTACATTAAAAGTTAAATAATTTCTTTTACGTAATATTTAATTTTTCCTTTTCAGTATTTATGTGGCAATTTCTTTCCCAGTATTAACTGTGTTGAAAAGTTTCCCATTTTAATAAACTTTCTTTATTCTGTTAAAGTTTCAGTTAAATAGTAAAAATAAAGTTTCTCAATTCAAAACAAAATTAAATTCTACATATTTAAATTAACATGAAATTTTTAACATTTTTTTTCTACCGTTAAATATTTTTATGGCAAAAGTTTTATTTCTTTATTTATTTTTAATTATGAGATACTTAACAGATATTTACCATTTTTCTTCTCCTTCATAAATATTTACCTCAAAGTTCTAGAATTTTTATTTATTTATTTATTTATTTTTCTGTCTCACAAAAACATTTTAAAACAGCAAATTATTTCTTGTTTAATACGTGGTGCCAACATAGATTATTAAATAGATTTGACATTTAAAAAAAAAAAAGTGTCAGAAAATATAAATATCTAAAAAATAGCTTCAATGTGGACTAGGATAATATTATAAAAATACAGTTTTAAATTATATTTAAAAGCATCAAATAATGAAAAAAAGGTAAACATATTTCTAATACGTTGCAGCAATAAGAAGCAACAACTGTAAAAAACGTATTTTAAACGTATATATTTCAAATTATTAATCTGTTTATGTATTCATCCGCGTCGAATTAAGCATATTAATTCAAATCATAATTGTAAAGCACATACTTTGTAACTATAGTATTAAGTGAATTAATAAGAAAATTTATACATATATATATATATATATATATATATATATATATATATATAATTTGAATAATTTAATACCATTGTAACACTCAGCAGACAAAAGATAGATAAAGATACCAACATATACTTAAATTTTAATTGAGATTTATTTCGAATAAAAATTGTCACGGTAATAATTTAATTTGAGTCATAATGTATGAGCTTGAAAAATTAATAACACTAAATTTAATTTTAAAAAAAGCTAGAAACACTTAAGATTTCATGAAGGTGGATAATTGGACACACACACACACACATATATATATATATATATATATTAATTATTTGCTTTTCGTAAAGTGTAAATTTTTAAATTTAAAGAAACGCATTTTGAAACAAAATCTTCGATTTTGTAAAATTATTTATTTATTTATTATTTATTTATTATGTTTGTTGTTGTCATTATTATTATGGCTTTATAGAGCCATTATAAGGGTAGACAGATTATTTATAGAGCCATATTGTAATTGCCATTATATTATTATTGCCATATTGCTTTATAGAGCCATATTTAATGGTAGATATTATAAAGCCCTTTTGTAAATTAAAGTGTTAAATTAAAAAAAAAAAAAAGAAAAAAATACATATAGGGTAGGTGCTCCAGTGATTGGCATGCTCCAGTAATTAACATCTATCCCGAAATAATTAATAAATAAGAAAAATAATAAAATCATATATTTTACACTTTACACATAAGAATTTTAACATTTTATGCCAAACACTGGAGCATAGGGTGCTAATAACTGGTAAAATGAATAACTAGCAGTGTCAAACACTGGAGCATAGGGTGTCAATTACTAATAAAAGGAAAAACAGGCAGTGTCAATTACGGAAACATTGAGTGGGTGTCAAATAAAAATTCATAAAGAAAAATAATAATTCTTATCAAATCTATATGTTTTAACATATATGTGGTTCTGAATGTCTTTTATATTATATGTACTAACATAAGATTTCTAAAAATATTTTTTGATGACTAGAGCATTAAAATATCAGAGATTGCTCTAAAAGTGTCAATCACTGGTGCACTTACCCTATGTGCATTTTAAAATAACAATATTAAGTACATTATTATTATTATTATTTTAACTATTTCAATCAAAACACTAAATCAAAATATTGATTTATTTTCTTGCAAAAATATTTAAAAATTAACGAGGCTGAGATACAGCCTCATTAAGATTTTATTTTTTCTCTCTAATTACCATAATTATTGTACAAATATATCAATAGATATATTTGATATATTGTACTTATATAAATACATATTACAATACTCTGTTATAATTAGTCATTACTTTGTGGGTTTCATTAATAAGTTTGATTGCTGTTATTTTTTTAAGTTTTAACGCTGAAATTTTAACTACGAACTTCAGTTTATTGTAAACTTGGAATTACATTTTAAAATCTAAAATGAAACAGA
The DNA here is from genome assembly GCA_963930645.1 of Salticus scenicus. NCBI lineage: Eukaryota > Metazoa > Arthropoda > Arachnida > Araneae > Salticidae > Salticus > Salticus scenicus. Next base: position 194,290,696 of record OZ005655.1, on the reverse strand, counting down.
ATCTAAATTGATATACAGATGTATTTAAATGTATATAAATTATCTTTAATATAAATATTATAAAATTTTATTTGAAATTAACAAGGCTGGGGTATTTTTAAAATGTTTTAAAAAAGTGAAATTTTGTATATTTTTTAAAAACGCAATTGCAGAAATTTAAATGTATTCATTGTTGTTATATATTTATCCATGTGCATGCGCTCTTTCTTATTTTTTTTTATGACATTAATTCAGATAACAGCTTCATAATGTGTACCGTCCATTAAGATTTTGTTAGAAATTATTCAGTAATCATTCATAAGGTTATTTTTTTATTATTATTTACTTAGATTATGTGTATAATAATGTAATTTCTAAAACAAATTTACATATTCTAATTGGTTTATGTCAGTTGAATACAAATAACTTTATAAAATAAATAATTATAAATATATATATATAATTAAGTAAATAAACACAATAATTCTTAAAAAGTTGTTTAAATTGATTCCCGGCTAATGGTTGCCAAAAATTACAAATTTATAAAATTCTATATGTAGTTTGCGGATTTTAGTTACTACCATGCTTCTTTCATTATTCAAAAATATTTATATCCTTTTTAATAATTAAAAAAAAAAAAAAAAAAAAAAAAAAAAAAAAAACGACAGATTTCTTTTTAGATGAACTAAATGTATATAACACATTTAGCATATGTCTTTTTTTTTTCAGATTTTAAGGGATAAGAAATTTCGTCTTTTATTGCTACCACTATATTCACACAGAAACCTTTATCCTATCGATATAATATTATGTCGTGATATAATAAGATATAATTATTATATAAAATTAGTAATACCAACAAAGGCAAAAATGTCTCTTTTCTGAAAATGTCTTTAAAAAAATAAAAAAATAAATAAAAATGGGGGTGTGGGGGGGGGGGGTAAAGTTTCGAAAAAAAATAAAAAAATAAAATTAAAAAGGACTTTAATTTAAAAATAAACTGAGCAGTGATTTAAGATGTTTCTTTTCAAAATCCCATATTTGTTGATAATTCAAACATTAATTCTTATTATTTTAGTTATATACCTTTATTTTCCTTTATTCTGGTCTAACTTTTTGTTTTTATTACCATATTTCTTTTTTATTGCAATTGCTAAGTAAATAAGAAAAAAAAAATCGAAAAAAAAAAAATTTGATTCTAAAATAGGTTTTGCTAAAGTATTAAAAGGTTGTGACCCGTGTTATTACTATAAATGTATTGATTAATTATAAAAGTATGGAATTTACAGTATAAGCTTTTAGAATTTTCTTAAGCTACTCAATTTCTTAAGTTGTTAGAAAAATAATAATTACAATAACTATGCAATTCTACAGTGATTTTGTTTTATTATTATTATTATTATTTTAATTGTCTGTTTAATATTGGTAATGCTAAAAGTAATTCTGTTGTTAATTTGTTTTACTTTTTAAGTTTGATCGAAATTATGCAACATGATAGTTGTTATATTGCAACACATTTTCACTGCACTTGCATAAATTCTACAAGACAAACAGTTAATAAGTAATGTGGCATTTAATATGCTTTATGTAAACTTGTGTGTGTGTGTGTGTGTGTGTGTGTGTGTGTGTGTGTGAAAAGACATATTAAATTTTTGAAAAAAATATATTATATACAAATAATGTTACATTTGTTCTGAGACAAGTCCTTATTGTGATTTTTTTAATGTATTTTTGAACTGTAAAACAAAGATATTTGTTACACACACAACCACACACACACAATTAAAAGAAATTTTATTCAGGTAAATTTAAGTGTATCTATCTGCATGTGCATACCACAATTTTTTTAAGTATTGAACAAATTTTCATTTTCCCTGCTTATTTTTTTATCATCACTGAATGTTCGAAACAATACAAATGCTAGATTTTCCATCTGTTTCTACATGCTTTAAATACCTTACAACTTTCATTAATATTCAAAAATTGGAATATATAAATAATTTTAAGTCATTTTTGTTAATATTAGTTATTTTGTTAATATTTGTTAATATTAGTCAATATTAAAAATTATTATTTAAAAGTTAATTTCTTGCCTTCAGAGATTTAACTATCTTCAGTTATTAAATTTTACCATAAAATAATTTTTTTTTTCCACTTAATACTTATATCTACAGCGTTTTCACCTCTTAAACTGTTATGCTTTTTTACTTAAAACAAAAACTATTGTTACATATTTATGCATTTTATTGTATTTGTTTACAAACTTCACAGTTACTCTTACTGTAATAAAATGTATGAAAAGTCATATAACAAAACATTAAGAAAGTTACTCGCATTCATATAACAAATAATTATTGACGTTAATGTACTAATGACAAAACTGTGTCAAAAAGATATCAATCTTTACAATAAAGCACACGTCTGGAGGTGCATTTAATTATAATTAAAAATTTGTCATTTTTTAATTATATTTTTTTTTTCATATAATATGTGGAATATCAATATTTTTAAATAATATTTTCGGAAAATATTAATTTTTTCAACGTTCGTAAATATAATTACTATTTTTTTCAAATTATTTTTTTGTAGTAAATAAAATAATTATTTTTTTTTATACAAATATATTTATTTATAACTTAAAAATCACATTTTCAGAAAAAGAAAAAAGAGTAATATATAAGTGGTTAATATTTAAATTCACCTGTTTCTCTTTTTTTTTTTCTTTAATTATTATTCTTTATTTATTTATTTATTTTTACGCTTTTAGTGTACTTCAGACATTTTTGGAGGATGTGTATGTTTTTTATCGTTTTTACTTAGATATTTATTACTCATTTTTATTTAATGACATCCGGAAAAATATATTATGTTTATTTATGTGATTGTTCTAAAATTATTAAATCAATTGAGTTAAATATGCATAAAAAGTTTTATATTTATTGAATAATTTTATATTAATACACAATTTGTTCATTAATATATCGGTATTTTTCCGATTCTTCTTTATACGTTTCATGTCATATTTTTGTTTTAATTAACTTACATATTTAGAATGATTTGCTCTTGTTTTAAATATATTTCTGAGATTTTTAGTATTTTTTCTCTATTTTTAAATTTTATTTAATTAGATATTACACATTTAAAAAAATTACCCGAACTCTCTTAGTTTACCTAATTTATCTTTATTTTTATAGCTTAATATATATTCTTTACAGTAATGCATCTTGTTGACTTGTAAGAAAAGAACTATACTTAATCATTTAAAAAAAAATGTTTATAATAACTTTTAGATTTCGAGAATACATAAGCAATTTATGTACATCACAGAATTAAACTTAAAAAAAAAAAAAAAAAAAAACTATTGAAAATAATTAGCAGTGTTTAAAATGCAATATTTTACCTCTAAAAAAGTAATTACACTTAAATCAGATTATTTTTTTTCAAATTGCAATATTTTGTACGTGTGAAAATTTAATCTCTAAAAAAAGTGTCAGTAAATCATCTGTAACTTTTTTTGTCTTTACTAAAATTGTTACATTGCTGCAGTATGCATAGTACAAAACTAATAAAGAAAAAAAAAACATTTTTACAAATAAAAAAATAAAAGATTGTAAAATTACTTTTTAAACTAAAAAATTATTCATACGAAATCATTTTCATTTTAATATGAGGTAGAAGGGAAGAAATTTCAACCATTCAAGTAACTAAAAATTGCTTTTTGTTAGTTAATTTTATGCTATTAAAGTTACTTTATTGATAACCTAGACTAATTATTTTAATATTCTTAGTGGCTACCTATTAACCCTTTTATTTCCCATAAAAACCTTTAGCGTTTTAACGTGATATAAAATGGATTTAAAAAATTAGATATTGAGTTAATAAATTTAACTTTGAAATATATATGTGTATGTATGTATATATAATGATACTAATTTACCGTTAACTTAATTTTTAAAGCATTGTGTAATTACGTTTAAAAATAATGAATTATATTATTTCTAAATTCTCTATATTAATGATACAGTAAAGCACCGTTTATACGTCTTTCAAGGGACTGACGTGAAAGGACGTATGAATGAAAAGACGTATAATACAAATTTTAGTAATAACACTTTGATTACTACAAATGTAATGACACTTAAGCAAAATTTATATGAAAATACTAATTAATAAAGTTTCTTAAGTTAGTAAATGTATATTATACTTTTTTAAGACAATAATTAATTAAATAAAAAAGCATTTATTATTAAAAAGTGAGAAAAATCATACTGTTAATGCATCCCTGGGTACTAATCACACATATCATATATTGAGTATTATATTTCATTTCTTAAGATCTATATGAACACATTTTGAATATTAACTACATACATTACGTATCTTTAATAATAAGCATACGATTTATGTCCATACAGATAATTATTTAATAACATTAAAAATATTTAGTATTCTTCGATCTTTCTCCATTTGTTCCTCCATTTAAGATGCTTTCTAGGAAAAATCTGACCTATTTAGAATAAAAAATAATGACAAGTCGAGAAATTTTGCGAATTTTAGTAAAGTGGAAAAGACGTATAACCGATATTAGCGGCGTATAAACGAAGAATTTTTACATTAAAATAAATAGAAATGAATCGGTACTTCAATAAATGACGTATAAATTTAAAGATGTATAAACGAGAGACGTATAAACGGTCCTTTACTATATATACATATACGTGTGTGTGAAAATAACAGTTATTTGTGATGACAGAATTTCAGAGTTGACGTGAACTTATTGTAAAGATTCTTTCAGCACTATACCCGTATGATATGTATATATATTGTTCGAATATAGTGCTGAAAGAATTCTTACAATAAGTTCATAATGACTCTGTAATGAATTCTGTCATCACAATTAGCGCTTATATATATATATATATATATATATATATATATATATGTACGTATATAAGTGCGAGTATATATATATATAAGCGAGCAAGTATATATAAGTATATATATATATATATAAGAACGATAAGAAGTTCGATGCAGGAAAGACAGATGATTGAATTGCTACTACAATATTCCACAAGAGCCTACATAAGTTACTAGATAACAAAAATAAAAATAAATAATATGAGCAATATTTTTTTTTTTTTTTTTTTAAGATGATGAATAAGAATAATACCCATTTTAAAAAATAATAATAATTCCGCTGATAATGCAAAACACAAGAAAGAGCTTAGAAAAAATTGAAATGAGAGTTTACAAACGAAAATATATATGTACATATTATTAAAATTACTAAATCAGTATAACTTATTCAATGTGGGAATGATTCAATAAATATGTTGAAAGGCAAAATTAGTTAGAATAAAAATATCTTATGAAAAACAGAAAAGAACGTATTTGTTTACTTTTAATCAACGAGTGTAATTGAATTAAGAAATCGTATAAGCTTGTATGTATATTAAAACACATGTGTTTAATTACTTGTAAAATTTGAAAATACGACAACGAATTAATTACCTTAGTTAAAAACAATTAACAAGAAATATTTAAAATATTCTTTTAGAAAACATTATTTTAAATACATGATTATCTTTCATGTTTTAAACATAGAATTCTCGATAGTTATACCTTTCGATAGTTTTTTTTTTTTTTTTTTTTTGATCGAATAAATAAATACAGAAGTTAATAAATATTTTGAAACTGATATGAAATTTTCGATTTTAGG